>OU612026.1:12752500-13352500 GCA_914767945.1 Eilema depressum | reverse complement strand
TTACAAAACCGAAGAACATTTTTTCCATAAATTAGGGAACACTAGATGTGACCACACACTTCTTACCAAAAGTGCCGGCTGCGCCATCTAGCGCGTCTTTAGGAACGCTATAAATACCTACTAGAAAACTGCTCATTGGTTGGGTAGAACTGGAGATATGATCAGAGGTCGCAAAAACTAACATTCGCGCCAGCGGAGCAGAGGTTATAGCAGCTATAGAAATTGTAATCCGAAATTACATTGAGACTCTACTTGACTGCGAGGTAAATATTTTTTAAATTTTCAGATTCCAATTGGAAGTGGCAGAACCTTGGTACCCAAAGATAAGTTCAGTAATGTCAACTGGAAGTCCTGTACAATTGCGACTAGAACATTGCTAGTAGCGGTATTTACTAGAAGGTACCTACTTATACTTCTTAAATCAGAAATATAATTATAAATTTAGTCATTTATGTACAGTAAGCTTCAGAGAAAAGGGACCCCCCTTGTTAATGATATGTAAGCATGAGGGGGTCTGTTTTCTCAGACGCTGACTGTACTCGAAATAAATTTCAATTTTTTTTATAAATGATACTTTAACAGTAAAACACAGATACATACACTATACAAACAGCCCAGACTCAGCTTCCGATGCATTGCTCGAGTCAACAATAGTGCCCCAATTACGGTGTAATAGGCTCGCCCCCTATTACGCGAGAACTTAGAGCGTGGTAACCAATACAATAATTGGTGAAATGTGGGTGATAATTCCCCTCTACCTAACCCGCACGGGGTAGGCAATTAAATACCTAAGTATGTCTAAGTATTTCTATTTCATTCAGCGATAGACTAAATGAAACCTGAAAGCTGGTAGTAATCATTTAGAAAAAAAATAAGTAAGCTCAGAGAAATATTATACTTAATATTGTATTTTGATTTCTAGTGTCCTAGCGACGCATTCGCTTACGGGCAAGCCATCGGGAGCGTTCCCACATAGAACGCCGAAAAGTTGTTTAGACGAAACAAAAGTTGCCGACATCGTAATGGAAGTAACTGACCGGTTCGACGTTCCAGACAGCGTAGTGCGGTGAGTTGTATTCAATGAAGTAGGTACTTTTACCCGGATCTGAAACATAACTCCGACAAATGTTTCTCCGCCGAATGAGTCGCCGACAGAACGTTTCGATACCCGACTGCACCAGCGCGGGTAATGTGTTACGCGTGTATGTATGTATGTATGAATGTAGTTATATTTGTTCCCCTCTACAGGCCTAACGGCTGGACGGGTTTCGATGAATGGGGTATCAAATGAAAGGTACCTACCCTAGGAAGGTTAATTCAGAAGATTAATCCGAAGGCTACATAAAATGTCAACAAAAACAGTATGGTGGATTTTTATTGCTAAAATGTGTGTTCCAAAAACAAAAAAAAATCAAATTTATTAGTCCGTGGTACGGTTAGGTTGTCCGGCAAACCGGACCATGGGGAATTATATTTTTCCATGGTACGGTGACGCTAATTATTGACTGATTGTATATTCGGAAACCTGTACGTTGGTCCGGTTATCAAATTAATGAAGGGAATACCTACTTTTGTTTTTATGTAAACATCACAAATATTCAAAATGAAAAGATAAAGAAATAGGTACTTACATATTATTTTTCATCAAATAATTTTGCTTTATTACCTTATTTTGATTACTAATGAAGTCGGTTAAAAAAGGTGGTCGCTTACTGACGCACTGGTAATCGCTAATTTGATTACTTTTGCACTCTTTAGCTCATATATCGTAAGTTATGGACAAAATTAAAGACCGTGGTTCCCTAATTGTTTTTATACAACTAGACTATACCTACTCACAACCAATTTATACTATCATCTGCTGTTTTGGAAATAGATAACCGATTTTTGACACATTTAACGTGGGCAACTTATCTACCTAAGTGGTCGCTAACCGGCGAGCTGACCCTACGAGTACATTGAAAGACATGGAAAAGTCCCCAACGACTTAAATTTGTTTTGACTCTAGGTCAAAGTTCAAAAATATTGGTTTTTCGCATTTTTCTCGTAAACAGCAAGTGTTATCGCAAAAGGCGATTACCTAGACAAAGTTGTAGATCATGCAGTTGTCTATAATAATTGTTCCCATACTTTTATTGTGTGATCCGTATATAAAACTATTTACCAAAATAAGTAAATTGGTTATTTATTTTGTGTAAATTCAAATTCACAGAAAAAGATTTGTTAAAACAAAAATTGTCTAAGTACTTAGATTGGTTAAATATAATAAACATAAATTGTAATATTTTTACAGGAGTGTTATCACCATAAAGTGCGCTGACGAAAGTAAAATGATGAGAAGCAGGAACAGGGCCAGCACACGTAATTAAGTACGCTTCATTGCATTTTATTTATTATGTTAAGTATATTAAGGATGTATGTAAATATTCAAAGTCATTCGCTCGCACTTGAACCGTAGAAGAAATCAGTAAAACCAATTTTAGAAGATAACCTTACAGCACTTATTTAACATTATATACCTACCTAATTATGTGAAATTTTAGATTATTTAGATACATATTGTAAAAAATATTTGGTTTCATATAAAAGATAGAGTGATGTTCAGAGCCTCTTGCTCGTATTTCCTACATTTTTATTTAATTTATGAAATGGAGAAGTTAGGTAGTTTTGTCTCACCGGGAACGATGAACGAGTAACGAGTAAAGCTAGAGCTACAAAACTAGTCTAGTTGGCGAGCAGCGAGGAGCGAATGTGTAGTTTTGATAGTTCTGTAGCTCAGCTATAAGCGAGTGTGCGAGTGAGGTGAGCGATTACTCGCAACACTCGCTCGCACTGTAGAGAAATAACCGCTGGTTGTTCTCTCGGCGTGTTTAATCGCTTAGCGAGCATCGCTGAGCGACTTAGCGAGTATCGCTGAGCGAGTGTTATTTTCATAGCTCTTGTTGCTCAGCGACAAACTAGTAAAGCGAGTACTCGCCGGCGGTGTGAACAGTCAGTGATCAACTATTTGTATATGCATCTCTTTTGTTTACACGGAATATAATATCTATTGTACGTTTCTTGAGCGAGAAAATAGTCGATGGTTACTCGTTTTATCGCCGGCGCACACTGGGGCGTCGTATATGGCGGTCGTACCCAAAACTCAAATTATACCAGATTTTTTTTTTATTTTTTTTTTGTTTTTGAAATAAGTGATTATGAGTGTAACTTAATATAAACGACTTGTGAGTAATCGTCATGTCTATAATTCTTAGTACATCAGAATCAAAACATTTTTTTTTTTCATTAATAGGCAATTTGCGGTTAATGGTTATAACTGGATCGGAAGAAACAAATAAACGATTAATTATGTCTGTAAGGTTGTTCGTTCTTGACCTTTTCCTAGCAAAATGTTCTCTGTAGGACTTAAAGTCTTTATTTCGGGCCTCTTGAGCCTCCCCACTCAACATTCCTATTGGGTCCATTACACGGTAGGTTTTGCCATGGTTTAACCATCAATCACGCCGTGATTGACCAATAACATTACGTCTAATAACCGATTGACCAATAATATTCATAATTGACGGCATGATGCATGACGCTTGCATGAGCGTGTAATGGACCCCTATGGGTCAGGTTATCCCTCGTCAGTTTCCTCAATATGTCAGTTTCTCTAACCGGTCAGTTTCCTTATTCGTCAGTTGTAAATAATTCGTTAATTGGTTTAGTTAGGTTAATATAATATCATAAATAAATCTGAAAAAAAGTTGAGCGCCTTAAATTGAAGTATAGCAAAAAAATACGATTATTTCTAATTGCCGCAACAGGCTTTCACTTCTGACTTCAGATCAATAAAATGGAGGGTTCAGAGTACCTAACTATGAATTTAGATTCAAAAGCCTGTTGCGCCATTTTTAAATATCGAGCCTTAAAATAAAACATCATCTCATCTTCAGAAACCTGTCATATCTCCGACTTTATTCAATGTTTACTTAAATAAAAATAGTTTTTATATTGGGCTTACCTTGATCTATAATCGACATAATAATGTTATAATGGAAACAGAATAAATATATTATTAAAAAATGTTGATTGCGCTCAATCAATCGCAGAGATGCACCAAAATTACTAACAAGGTCCACTTTAAATATTTTTATCTGGTAGACGGCTAATTTTTCATTGATCGAAATATCACCAACAGATGTCGTAATACCCTACCTAAGTACAAAATAAAAATCATACCAAAATACCTTCATTTAAAATTTTGGGTTTTGGGTACGACCGCCATACACGGCGCCCCATTGTGCGGCGGTGGGACAGGTGCCCTAGGGCCAATAGATATTACATTCCATATAAACAAAAGTGATGCATATACAAATAGTTGATCGCTGACTGTTCACACCGCCGGCGAGTACTCGCTTTACTAGTTTGTCCCTGAGCGACAAGAGCTATGAAAAATAACACTCGCTCAGCGATACTCGCTAAGTCGCTCAGTGATACTCGCTAAGCGATTAAAACACGCCGAGAGAGCAACCAGCGGTCATTTCTCTACAACCTGGACTGTACGCTTGGCTGGCGCGAGCGAGTGTTGCGAGTAATCGCTCACCTCTCTCGTACACTCGCTTTACTAGTTTGTCGCTGGGCGACAAGAGCTATGAAAAATAATACTCACTAAGCGATTTTTGTAGCTCTAGCTTTACTCGTTACTCGTTCATCGTTCCCGGTGAGACAACTGACTTATTCTGTATATCCTGCAGTATGCAGGCAAATGAATTCCAGATCTGTAGGTTTTATAGTTAGCTGTTGCCCGCATGGATGACTGTTATCGCGAACAAACATAGCCTACGTCCTTCCTCAAGGTCTAATCTAAGTATCTCTGTACCAAATTTCATCAAAATCGGTTCAGTGCATTAGTCGTGAAAGTGTAACAGACAGACAGACAGACAGACAGACAGAAAGACAGAGTTACTTTCGCATTTATAATAATATTAGTAAGTAAGTATGGATAAGAGAAACGGTTTCGAAATGGGGCCCCTGATTAGGGGCCTTAAACCGCAAAGCCAACACATTGCTGTACATGTGGTACTCATCGCCACATTCCTATAAAATTTAAGTTTTGTAAGTAATAAATAAATAATAATTAATATAAATATATTTTATTCACCCTCTTAAACATTTACACGTTTCAAGTTATTTGATAGGTAGGTACATTGTCGACGCGCAGTTCAGTTATTAGATAAAGTCAAACATAAGGCTCACACGGTCAAAGAAATAGCCACAGAAATAGCTGCGCAGCTTTACATGTAGGTAAGTACCTACTTCTATATATCATGGTCCTGACCAGGTAACTCTTTGGTTGCCTATACACAGCGACTTATGGTCGTTGCCCATATGCCCATACACAAAAGGGGCGTAAAAACTGTAGGCTGTAGGCAGAAGTAAAATATTTCTAAATACCTACTTATTACTCTTACTTAGATTATTAATTATTACGTACTTTTACGTTATTACTATGAACTGGTTTGTGGTTACTAGTTTCACAATGTTCAATGAGGCAATTGAACAGTGTTCCACATCAGATGACACTTTCTTAGACATCCCGAGGTAGGTAAAAATGTGTTTAGTGGAGGTAGGTATTCAGTTAAATTAGACGATCGCAGTGATTTGAAGTTATATATTATGAAATAATATGTTTAGAATAAAACATCTCTTGACAGCAACCAAAAATTACTGGTCAAGAAGTGGTCTTAAATCGACATCATTTGGTAGACCCCATCAGGTGAGCCGTGTGCTTGTCTTCCACCTAAGTGGTATAAAAATACATACAAGACTTTTCTTTAACCAATTGTATTATATAGCCATTTCATCGGTCGTCATTCATTACGCGCCGACCGACGCGTCGTCGGCGCGTAATAAATGACGGCCTAGGCGTCTATTTAACTGGCTAATTTAACCAGATGACGGCGACATTAACAATAACAGTCATTAACTCCGTTTTGGCGTTATATATGTCGCAGCCAACTAGCTTAATCAGCCGTTCAATTAACTGCCTAGGCTGTTAACTAAACGGCGTCGTTCAATAAACGGCCTGAATGATATTCAGCCGTAACGTTTATTAGGTACAACATTTAACAAACTGGCTGACTATTGCTTAGGCCATTCGCACGATAGGACACCACCCCGAAATAAGACACAAAATTAGTGACAGCTTTAATCAGTATTTTCAGTGGGTATATTTTATTCATGAACAATTTTCACATTATGTTTGAACATTTTTACAATATATAATAAAATAATAATAGTAGGTTTATTGAGATAGCTGCGCATTGCGCAATCCGACTTGGATAGATTAGGTTAGAAAGCTGGTGGTTGTTTTTTTTTATAGCCATGCAGAAACAAGTCATTTGCCTAGCTGTTTCATTAAATGGCTGAATATCATTTAGGCAGTTAATTGAACGACTGATTAAGCTAGTTGGCTGCGACATATATGTTACGGGCAACTTGTGAAGTATGGTCCCTATGAACAGTGACCGGCCTGCCCCTCTAGACAAGTGGCAATTCGTTGCTCGGCGTATGATGGAATAGAATGCCAAATGTATGGGATTTGACGTATATGACAGGCGTCAACGAATGTCAAAAACGTCTAATCCTATACATTTGACATTCTATTCCATCATACGCCGAGCAACGAATTGCCACTTGTCTAGGGGGGCTGTATACATAATGCCCATGTCACATGGGCAATTTGATAAAACAAATGAAATGAAGCGTTTTTGTTTATTAACGTTAAAAAAAAGCCACAAATTGATTATTTTTAAAACATGTTTATTGAAAAACAGACAGTAAGCGCCTTCGCTGCGTTTAGTGGGCGCACGGCGGGTCTGAAGCAGTTCGTCCCATTCGCAACTCGTCATACATTCTCAACTCGTCCCATTCGCAGCTTGTCCCATTCTCAATTCGTCCCGTTCGCAACTTGTCCCGTTTCGCAACTCGTCCTATTCGCAACTCATCTCATTCTTTTTTACACATCGATAAATAATTTGAACGAATGCCATAACCTAGGGGGTCAGTAAACCAATATTTGGGTTATAAAAAAATGGACACTGCCCACCCCGACTTGGATTTTTTTTATAACCACGCACAAGGATTCAGAATTTCATTATAGTAAGGAAAACACAAAAGGACGTTAAATCATGTTTATTTACGTAATTAAGTTGAACTCAAAATATAAAATAAAAACTATAAAATAAAATCCTTGTATGGGTGGTTATAAAAAAAATAACCACGAAGGCTAAGGCCCACTCCCGCCTTAGCCTTCTAACCTAACCTATACAAGTCGGGACGGGCGGTGTCCACCCCGCGCAATTATGTGAGTCGTCCAATATACGAATCGTCCATTATAGAATCTTCCATTCTATGAATAGACATTATAGCAATTAAATTTATTTCAATGAAACTTATGTGAATGAACCATAGTCGAGTCGTTGAAATGAACTTACATGAATCATCCTTATATGAGTCGACCTTATGCGAAATTAATTTATGCGAATTGATACGGAACCCGAGCCAAGAACGCTACAAGTAGCGAATGGGACGAGTTGCGAAAATAAATAGAGAATAGGACGAGTTGCGAATGGGACGATCTGCTTCAGACCCCGCACGGCGCGGGCGTCCGCTTCGCGTGCTTGATTCATGTTATTTCAAGAGCAGCGCTGCGTGAGGCGGATACCCGTCGCACGCGACGCGGGCATCGGGGCACGCGCCGTGCGTCCGCGCGACGGAGCACGCGAGCGAGTCTGTTTCTACGAAATCATTGAGCGCCGCTACGTTATCCGTGTCGCACGCGCCGTGCTTGTAGTACAGTCGTTGCAATAAACTAATGCCCGTATTCTAGAATGACGCGCAGCTCAAACTCAATTCATCTGAGGACAGATATGATGAACTACGTTTTACTTAAATATTTTTCAAGTTTCGAAAGCAGTTCGTCAAATGTAGACGGTGACAAAAATTTCCCTTTTTTCTCTTAATAACGAAAACTTGGTTAATTCTCCACACAACAATCTAGACGTGACATATGGGTTGATTGGCTGACGCCTTTGTTCACGTCGTCGTCTTTTGACTAAGTAATATATCAATAAATGATCCATAATTATCGACTGTACACCGACGCTTTCGCCCGTCGCGAACGCCCGCGACGGAGCCGGCGGGCGCCCCGCGACCCGTACCTGCTTAACGCAACGAAGGCGCTTACGCCCAGTTTCCGAAAGGTTGATAAAAGTCAAATCAACTAATCGGCTTACAAACCTCTTGTCAAGTAGCAATTGGGTTGCTAGAATCATGGTTAAATAGTTTAATTTGATCATCGCGTCGGTTAAAATAGCTGATTAACCAACACGAAGATCAAATTATACTATTTAACCCTGCTTTTAGCAACCCAATTGCTACTTGAAAAAAACTTAACAGCCGATTAATTAATTTAACATTGATCAGCATTTCGGAAACTGGGCGTTAGTGATAGATTTATTGAGAAAGCTGCTCATTTCGACTTGGATAGATTAGGTTAGAAGGCAAATGCGGGAGCGGAGCGGAGCGAAGCACCCGCATTACCTACCGTGGTTATTTTTTTGTTGATTTCTTAAATGGACCACAGGCTCTCGGGCATTATAATATGGACCGGTCAAGTAATTAAAAAACTAAAATTTATTAAATAGCCCGATGCTCTTGGGCACTATTCATAATGCCCGGCCCTTATTAATACGGCCCAGATAATCACGTTGCCCGTAACATATACATTGGAAATACGCGGTACCGTACCTAATTTTAGTTATAAGATCTTATAACCTAGTTGCCTTGCTGGAATATGCCGAGCGGTGATAGTACCAAATCCGTATTTGTACTTGCAATAATTGCTCTCATCAACATCATCTCGTCTGGAGTGAACCGCCAGCCGCTGAGCTGTCCGAGACTCTGTAACTTTGGACAGCATTCGATCAGTAGTTCCACCGTGGCAAGAGTCAAGCGTGGGGCGTTGGGAAACCATATTCCTTCGAGATGTTCGAACTTGTATCTGTGAAGCATTCTGAAAAAGGAAGATAATGTGATTTATCTCTGGATCGATCTCTGGAACTACCAGTGTAACTTAAAAAACTCTTTTCGCATTCCATAGCCCAGTTTTTGGGGAATTTTACAGATATACGGGCTATTATAAAACCTACAACTTTTAGGAGCCAAGCAATAACAATAGTACCTAATTAAAAAGGCGATGCGATACTTAGGCAATGTTCGATCATGAGCCACAGTAACCGCTTACCGTCAGTTGGTAGTTGCCTATTTGCTACCTTTGTAGCGTAAAATATCACACGCGAGACTTGCAAGAATTATACAACCTACAGTCTAGCCATAAATAATAAATAATCCACAGTCGATCAGATCGATCTTGACTGCAAAGTCTCAAGATGATCCTAATACCAAGGTATTAAGAGCAAATCTATTTTATTGATTTAAATTGTATTATGTTAAATTGGAAAATTGTTAAAGGAGCAATCTACCGATATTCGTACTAACTATCGGAATCAATGAATGATGTTGCAATCATTTTTAAACATTGATTTTTGATATTTAATATTTAATTTTATGGGCTTTCTGGCATTGTTGACCAGACTCGGGATTGAATGCGATGTACTGATTTTCACTGAATGCCGGTTATCCTGTGTTGGCTTTTTACCAACCCTCCCGGGTTACTGTTCTTTTGCAACTACAAATAACCCCATTCAAAATGACGGCGTTGTTGTTTATGTAAGAGACCAACTTGCCTTTTGTGTTGATGAAATTAAACTACTGAACAGTAACTGCCTGCTTATTAAAATAGGAACCAATGACACAGCTATCCTAGCTGTGTACCGATCACCTTCGTATGCAAATTTAGATCCTTTTCTTACCTCACTGGATGGTGTTTTGTCTAACCTATCGGGTTTCAAGAATATTGCTATCATGGGAGATATTAATATTGATATCCACTCCCCAAACTCCAATGCTGCTCAGTATCTGGAACTAACCAGCACGCATGGACTACTGCCGACTCACTATCTTATTACCCGCGATGCCAGTGGAACATGTATTGATCATGTCATCCTAAAAACTAAAACTCCTTCAGTTACTATAGTTCCACAATCAACGCTCACTGATCATAAAACAGTCATACTGTGTATCAAGAGAGCACAAACTCGGAATTATGCTTTGTTGACTCAAACCAAAATAAATAAGGAATCTTTAAACAACTACATAGCTAATATAGATTTTGATCCAATTTACGCTACTAGTGACGCCAACCTGGCAATGAGTCATGTTATTAGTGAATTAAAGGCAGCCGTCGATAAAAACTCGGAAACGATCTCTTTAACACGTCGGAAAAAGATTATTCAGCCCTGGATCACACCTGGCCTCTTACGTTGCCTTCAAAATAGGGACAAATTACACCAAAAAGCAAAGTCTTCCCCTGAAAATAGTATCTTAAAAACAACCTACATTCGGTACAGGAATTTCTGCTCTTCGATCTTAAAGAAACTTAAATACAGCTATGAAAGGGAACGTGTTCAGAGGGCCGGCAAAGATACAAAAAAGTTGTGGAAAACGATAAAAGACATCACATATAAAACCAAAGACGTATCATACCCTAAAGAGATACTTAACATATCGAACTCTCCACAGGACTCAGTAAATAAAATTAACACCCATTTTGCCAATGTTGGCAAA
The DNA here is from genome assembly GCA_914767945.1 of Eilema depressum. Classification (NCBI taxonomy): domain Eukaryota; kingdom Metazoa; phylum Arthropoda; class Insecta; order Lepidoptera; family Erebidae; genus Eilema; species Eilema depressum. Next base: position 13,341,769 of record OU612026.1, on the reverse strand, counting down.
ACTCTAGCGGAGAAAATAACGTCACTCCAAACAGCTCAGACAAGTAAACCAAAAACACTGAAGACTAGCGGTGATTCTTTCGTGCTCCTAAAGACGGATGAAACAGAGGTTACAAGTCTAATAATGGCACTCAAAAACGAATGTTCTGTGGGTTGGGATAATATCTCACCGATGCTTCTGAAAGAAAATAGTGCCATTCTAGTACCTCACCTAACTCACATTTTTAATATGTGTCTCACAAACGGCGTTTTCCCTATAGACCTGAAAAGGTCTCAGATACGCCCAATTCACAAGGGTGGTGACAGGGGCAGTATCGAGAACTTTAGGCCTATATCAATTCTACCAACTCTCTCTAAAATTCTTGAAAAAATCATGAATAACAGGTTAGTTAATTACTTAGAAAGCAAAAATATTCTATCCGAGAATCAATTTGGTTTTCGCAAAAGAAAATCTACTGATGATGCGGTTGGTAACCTCACTGACTTTATAACCTCAAATCTGGACAAAGGCAAAAAATGTCTATCTATTTTTATAGACTTATCTAAAGCATTTGATACTGTCTCTGTTCCCACCCTGGTACATAAGCTGGAAGAGGTTGGAGTTAGAGGAATTCAACTTAAGCTTTTTAAGGACTATTTATCAAATAGGACTCAATATGTAAGGGTGGGTCCTCACATGAGTACTGATCTTCCAGTCTATTATGGCGTCCCACAGGGAAGTATTCTTGGGCCGACTCTATTTCTCGTCTATGTGAATGACCTCCTATCTTTAAAAATTCCTGAAGGTAAGATTATTTCGTATGCGGATGACACTGCCCTCATATTTTCATCAAAAACCTGGCAAGAGACATACCATAACGCCCAAAACGGTATTAACACCGTCAAAGTCTGGCTTCAACGAAACCTTCTGACATTGAATTCCGATAAGACCAAATATATTCAATTTTCAATTCGGGACGCTGTTCAAACAAACCAGGAGTTAATAGTCCATGACTGTATATCTCCAGCGTCGGTTGATACTTCTTGCGTGTCAACTTGCAAAACACTACACCGTACACAAACAATTAAGTACTTGGGAGTTATTATTGATGAAAATCTTAACTTCAAGGCTCACATAGAAGCGCTGAGTAAGAGGGTTCGCAGGCTTACTTTCATTTTTAAAACTCTGAGACACGTACTCTTACCAGAAATTCTCAAACAGGTCTACTATGCCCTCTGTGAATCACTGATTACGTACTGCATCACATCCTGGGGAGGAGCACGGAAAACAACCCTCTTGCAGCTTGAGGTTGCCCAGAGAAGTGTTCTCAAGCTCTGTACTTTCAAACCCTATCGCTATCCAACTGTGCTTTTATATGAATACTGTGAGGTATTAACTGTGCGCCAGCTATTTTTATTAAAGTTAACGTTAAAACAGCACTCCTTAATTAGATATACCCAAGAACAAATGTCTCAGCGAAGATCCTATGCGGTATGTGAACGTACTATTAGGCCTAAAACATGTTTTGTCCGCCGGTTCTTTCTATTTCTAGGCCCGTTCACCTACAACAAATTTAATAAAGTCAATAACATATACCCATTAACCTACGCAGCTGTAAAAAGAACGGTGTCCAACTACCTGAGCAAATTATCATACGACGAAACTGAGCTCACAATGGAAGTAGTGGAGTAGTAAAATTGATTCCATTTGTGTTTTTGTTGCAGCTTAATTTTTAGCTGAGCGAATAAAACGGAGAAGTATCATTTGCAAACTGTCATACTTTTCTTTAATTTTTTCCTTAATCACACACCCATACATACATGCATATACATAAACACACACACACACACACACACTCATTTCACACTATTACCACAGATTAATAAATAGTTACTACGTAACAGATACATCACTCCCATACAAAAGTGAAAATATCTACGCTATATTCACCTACAAAATTTTAATAATAATACCTGCTGCTCAGAACGAGAAGAATTGTACCTTAAGCCCGCACTCATAGAGTCGAGACTGTGTTGCCCGCCGTGCGGGTGACGTCATCGTAAGAATACGCTAGGGTTATACTTATCTATGATGATTATTGTAATAAAACGAATTTACCACATTTTTTATTAGTCAATCCAATATGTTTTAGTTTTATATGATTTATATTTTTTTTCTCTTCTCGGAATTTATTACATTTTATACCTAGTCTTTAACCATATCTATAATCGCGTAAATAATTTTAATAAATAATATAAATCAACGGTTTATAACATTTGTAATACGGTGCTACTTTATAGGCCTTAGTGTACCTATAGGTAGGTATACAGTAAGGTATACCTACTGTATTTATAGTTTTCTCATAAGATTTTTTCCAATTTTAATGCATTTAGATTAATCATTTTGTTCAAATCAGTTTGGTCAACCATTGGTATAAAATTACCAAATAATTTACAGTAGGTATAGCTTATAGACGCTTATTCCTACCCTAAAAATAACGGACATTACCTACTATTCTATTACGTAAGTACTAGGTAACTTCAGTTAGTATTAGAATTACCTATAAAACAACACTTATATACCTAATACCTGACTCAAAAAACGTCTTAATTTACGATTTACATACTTATTACTTAGGTACTTATGTTCAAAGAAATAGACTTAGGTATATACCCATCCACTGCACATTAATTACGTGGTTTCGGCATTTCGAAGCGTAAGCGCGGGAAACGTGCGGTGCAGTGTGATGCGAGCGCTCAGGTGCGCGTTCGGCAGCCCTCTGCCAGTTTGTACAGTCGACTGTACGCCAAGCTGTAGGTGTTTATCGCGTGGCCTTGAGCGAGTGACGGAAGCCTGCTATTACACACCCTCTCTTTCTCTCTCGCATACACACACACACACCAACACACACATACACACACACACATACACAATAACATATACACACAGAGAGAGGCTCACACAAAAAAGAAAATATTTTTAATTAGGTACATAGATTTATTATTAAGTTTTTCGTAATGCAGTTGTAATTGTATTGTTTATCAAATATGTATATCCAAAGTGGGGTGGAGGCGCTGTTAGCTGAGATACAGGTCAAAAGCCTAGTTCAGCAGCAGATGCTAAAACCAAACACAATTTTTGTCTAAGCTTACTGCAACATTCCCAATCACAAACTGTGTTCACATGGGTAATTTCACGATGCCAAGTTTTTTGCTGGTTTCGGTGGCGGTTTTCGGTCGTGGGTTTTCCGATGAAGGAATTTGATGGAGTTCTTTTGGAATATCTAGTAGTATATAGTTTTCTAAAGGAACATTGAAGATTTTTTTCGTCGGAAGGCCTATGATTTGGGGGCTGCCGCCGGGGTTGGCGGGAGGTTTGGCGTCGTGAAATTGCCCACATGTATAATATGTATAATTGTTATGGCTAAATAAATAAATAAAAATAAATAAATAAATAAATTAATAATTTGTTTAGTTTAGCATTTTGTATGCAGGGGCAGGAAATGCTTTAAAATTATCTCAATTGTATTATGGTCCGAACTAAAGGTGTGTACCAAATATATCAGAACAATCAGTCAACAGGAAGAGAAGAAAACCAAAGCATTAAGATCATAGTTATTGTTTATTTATTTGTATTCTTGAGACTCAGGTAGGTATTTATACTTAGTTGCATGTTTGTGCTGTAGAAAAAAGATGTGTTTTCTTTCTTCTTTCTTTCTATCATTTTGAGTAGGTACCTACTTTGTTTGTCAAGATCGATCTAATGCTGACCTGTACCTATCTCAAACATTCTGCAACATTAGTCATATAATACCTAAATCGCCGTGCCTAGGAGAGCACGTTAAGCCGACGCGCGTCTGTTCCGGTTGCCATACGGTGGCAGTCTTTACAGGTAGTTGGAGCCCTAAAAAAATTCTAACAACTGGTCTAGTTGCAATTTTTCAATATCGCCCTATATCACCATCGGGTCATGGGAGTCAGATGACAGTCGCTTCACGAAAAATATCGAATCCGAGTCAAATCCGAAGTTAGACTGGTAAAGCGGACGCCAAACTCCGAGGTGAAAGCTTCGAATGCGATTGGGATTAACGTAACGCTAGGATGAAGAAGGATGATCTTCTTCATCCTAGCTTTAATCCCAATCATTCATCCCAGTAATCTACTAGAGCCTATGGACAAGGGTTACTTACCGTGACATATCGTTATCGTCCAGCTTGATTTCATCGCCAATGATCAATTTCTTTAACCTTGGGCTACTTGTCATGAGGTATTTGAGGCACGGCGTGGACAAATTACCTCCTATGATTTCTACATGTTCCAATTTATTAAAAAGTATCTCTTCTTCGTGCGTAGCTGTCTGCAGTTGATAAAATTCTATATTCTCCAAATTCCTACATGTTTCCGCTATTCTAGTGAAGTTAAATGAGCCTGACGACGCAGAAAGCATCAATGTTAGGATTCTGTGACCAACTTTTTCTAGTAACTGATGAAGTTCATGACACTGAAATTTATTTAACTTGATTTTATTAACGTTGTTTAGTTCCTTGATCTGCTGTAACACCCCCTGGTCTGGATGCTCTAAATAAATAGTTTCTATCATCGGACACAAAGCAATTATAGCTTTCATCGTTCTCATGTTCGTCTGTACATCATGCATGTATTGTAGGTTTGTTTTGAATCCTGGCGGGCAATCCGTGTTGTATATGTGGTTAATAGCTTTTCCAACAAACGAGTAACTGCCGAGGTTAGTTAAATTCGGTAATCTCTGTATTAATAAAGCAACATCTGTGTGATCAATGTTTTCCTCGCCGTACATTCCTATGTTTACAACAGTAAGACTTTGTGTTAACTGAGAATTTCCTTTCAACATAGCGTCTATACCGATCTCTGTAATGTCGGTTTCACCAGAAACGTCCAACAATTTCAACACTTTGTTATATTTACCAATATATTTGAGCACTTCATCGTTAGCGATATACGGGATGTTTAAACACGTCAAGTTGGGTGCATTTTTGAGTAATTGGTACAAGAGAGAGAGATGTTCGTCCTTGACCCATACTCCTTTTAAATTAAGAGAAGTCAGGTGGTGACCTTGTTCCATAATGAGCTCAAGGACTTTCCTATAATAGGGAACAGGGAAGATGCCGGTGGCTAAACTTTTCACGTTTTCTTTGAGCAGCAATCGCATAGTATAATATCTAACAGCCGGATCTAAGTATTCTGAACTGAGTATTAAATTAATGAGATCTTGGAAGATATCGCTCGTTGCGCCCATGACTTCATAATAGGATGAGACCAACATGAACGGCAGCGTCGTATCTTCTTCAGAGGTAACTTGAGACAGGGCGTGGATCAGCTGCCTCGCGACTAGAGAGAGGGAGATGTCCTGGAGCGGCGGCACTGGGCACTTCGGCGACATGTTTCGGAGCACTAAACTTTTGAATACTATAAAATATCACTATCACTGTATTCCAGTAAGTCGCACTAACTGAGCATCGCAGGACAAGTGGTGCAAGTTTCAGTTTTGAGAAGAGAAAGAAGTGAAATATCTTGTAGCTATTTAGCTCACGCATGCGCGTTGTGGTTGGCTCGGTGCCAGCACACGTTTATAATTCAAACTCCGCGAACAACTCCTCAGTATTTTTAGAACTTTTATAAAAGGTGTTTACGGCCAGTGGCGCATGCATTTGTTATTATAAACTGAAATCTACGCAGAAATGTATCGCGCGTTGGTATATTAATAACAGTTTTTTTATGTTCGACATTTTAATAGATGTTAAAAAAAGTAAAATTGCCGTGTTTACTGTGCCATCATCTCGTGATTTCAATAAGAAATAATGTTATTAAATGATAAATAGTATGAATATTTTTGAAAATGAAAATTTTAGATTTTTAAATAAAACTATTATACCGGGTAGAACCAAAGATATTATATAAAAAGAAGTAGATATGTTATTGCGCGAAAATCGTGAAGATACGAAAACGAGTCAATTGGAACGTTTGCCTCTAGTACCGCGTGCCGAGCGGCGCCGGTCGGACGTTGAGCGGAAGCATCAGTGACTTAAAAAAATAACGAAAATGCCATCGTATGTTTATAGACACTGCACGAACTATTACTCTAAAGTTAATACACCAAAAGTGTAGATGAATTAAAAATGTGTGTGTGTGAGTTCGGCACATTTTTCTACGTTGATTTGTAAGCATATGACATGTCTATGTTATGAAATGTCATTGGGTAGAACCCATCGTTTTAGAAGAGCTTCCCAAAAAGATAAACTGAGAGTTTATTAATGCTTTTGAAATGAATTCAGTTTTATTTGTTTCAATCTCTATGTTATTGCTTTTACTTCATAAGCGAGTTCGCTTTGTATTCTATTTAAATATATTGCATACTCTTATATTATATCGACTTCAAATTAGGAGATTATTTATCCAAGTGCAGTTCTTATAAGATTGTAATTCAGAAAACAATGAGAAAGATACTAATAAAAAACATGACGTAAATAATTAAGATAAACTTTATTCTATATTATAATTACAGTAGGTAATTCATAATGAAATCACCAGCTTTTCCTAGTTACAGTATTCTTATAAGTCATAGGAATCTTTCACAAAAGAAATCTGTATTAAATTAACACACTTGCCAAGATACTGCGCGCTACCAACAAACCTAAATCGGACAGGGTTGTTTACGTTAGCATTAAGCCTCAAACACAGAGGCCTTAGCCTTCTAACCTAATCTATCTAAGTCAAATTGCGCAGTGTAGACACTGCGCCCTGAATTGGATGATATAGGTTAGAAGACTAAAATAGCAGCTGAGCTCTCGTATTAGGCTTCGTGGTTGTTTTTTTATAACCACCGTTTATGTTTCCGGATAACATTTCATACATTACCGGCTGCGCACTCGGTTTTCTATACATTATTTCTAGTACAGGGATGGCGAACAAATGGCGCATGTGCCAAAGATGGCACGCAGCACGGTCACCACGATGTAGGTATTTAAATGCGCCCTCGCCATACCTTAGGCGCCAGGAAATGAACGAACAGACGGACATTTATTCAGAAAGCATAATATTATTTATAGGTGGACTATGACATATTATCGAATATGAAATAATTGAACATCAATATTTCTTCAAAATCGTTCCGTAGTTTAGGCGTGAAAGCGTAGGAAACACAGAGTAGCTTCCGTATTTATAGTATTAGTATGGATTATTATTATACCAATAATCATAAAGTCAAACCATGGATGCAAGCAATCCGAAAAAACACCCATATGTCAAACTTATTTAATGGCACGTCTAGGGCCTGATAAAGGTTCGCTCTTCATAAAGGTTCGCCACCCCTGGCTAAGGCAATAAGCCTACTTCACACGGTCCCTCAATCGCGCGTGCTTAAGAGCGTCCAGGATTGCGCGGCGGTATGCTCATACGTATAATCGTGCGCGATTATCTTTTTGAAGTTCCAAGTTAACGACATCTTTCGCGCACGATTACGTGCGATACTTTTTCGTCATAACGGAAATACGGTATAGACCACGCAAAACTAGCGTGTGTTGGAGTGTGTGTATTTCACACGGTTTTATAAAACTTTTTATCTACTCTCATACTGAAATGTAGACATTAAAAAATTAAAAACAGTACTTTAATGACACACTTTACGCACAGTGTCAAAATCAATTTAAAAAATTACATTATGATACTGCTATTCTATGGGGAACTGTATCATAATATAACTTTTTTTCCATTACGATACAGTTGCAGTTAGATTAAATAGGTTTTTATGCAGTTTGTCTCTAGATAATCTGTGGTCGTGGCGCAAATCGCAATCGCACATGCGCGCGCCATCAACAAATGGATTTTAGCCAATGACGTATTATCCTTTTTTAATAATAAATTCGTAATAATAAAATATTATTAATACAAATAATAATATAATTCATATAAAATAATTACATTGATGTATTTTTAGTAAGTAGCTACATTTTTTTAATATTTTTTGTTTGCGCCATTTTTGAGAGCCTGCCATCTTGTATGACGTATCTATAAACATTATACGTCATTGAAAATTTTATGCAAATTATTTTAACTTTTTCAAGAGATTAGATAAAGTAGTGTATGAAACTGCACATAATTTGGTCTTAAAACACTCGTGTTTTAAACCCTTATTATGCAACAGTTTCATAAACTACTATTCTAACATCTTTACACGCGCGCTCTTTCACACACGAATGCGGTTTTCACTCACGATAGACTGCCCGTGTAAAGGGGGCTATTGTGTAGAAAACCGGAGTATACACATTGCCAGTAAAATATATATAGATTGACAGGATTACAATATATTTCGACTGTACAATCGCGCCCATATACATAATAATATTTTTATAAAATGTACACAGCACAAAAAAACTACCGTATACTTCTAACTTCAAAGTTGGAAATAAAACTATTTATTAAGAACTGATAACCAACTAACGTGCTGTAACTTCTTCACGTAGGCACAGGTAGGTTCTTAGCCACTAACAAAAGTATCTGTTCGGTACTGAAGCACCAGTTGGCTATTTCTTTTGACACTTTGCACCAAGCCTCTCCGTGGTGTGCTTCCGCAGTTTTACATCTCGTTTTTACATCCTCTTGTTGTTGCTCATTACCGTGTAGTAGTTCGAACTTGTAGAAATAAGCCCAAGCATCGCCTAAGTCTGGATCGATTTTGACCTGAAACGAATTTCTAAATTGGTAATTGCTTCTTAGAAAAATACAAGCGACACCGGCTGACCTGTGGCCCTTTTCACATGCACACGGTCACGCTACATACGGCACGCAACTTTCACATTCATAATATTAGTAGGATTGCGATCCAATATCATGATCAAGTGTATACTTCAACTTTGTATCATCCCGTAAAATAATGTTGACAGCCTAATCTCAATAGGGATGCGATTCAGTTCACAGAAGATCTAATCGTATGTCAAAAAGTATTTGTAGCAAAAATATAAGAAAGAAAATACATCTATTTAGGAAAATACGGTTGTGTTTCCGACGGTGAGTAGAGTAGCCAGAGCTCACTGGAGAGGTTTTGTGCTGACAATGGGAAGACCAAAGAATTGCCCTGCTTATCTTCTGCGCTGACGGCACAGAATCTTTCTGTTCTTACAGGGTCGGCAGCACCAGTGTGACGCCCCTGGTGTTGCTCTCGTCCATAGGCCACGGTAACCACTTTCCATCAGGTGCTTATGCAGAGCCGTGTGCTTCTCTGCCGTAGGCAGAGGTGTATTAACACCCACATTTCACCAACAATGATTTTCGGTCCCACATAATAGGGGGCGAGCCTATTGCCGTTAAGGGGCACTTTTTCATGGGCCGGCTGTATGTTTTCTTTCGGATGGAGAACAGCCCTATCCTTTAGTTGCCTTCTACGATACCCACAGGAAGAGATGGGGTGGCCCGTGGCCCTATCCACCGGGAACCGACACGGCAACACTAAGTGGTATAACAAAATACAAAATGGAAATATTGGTCTTACCGTTCTGTTGAACCACTCGCGACATTTGTTGATCTTCCTCTCGGTCCAAAACAGTTGTGACACCGCCAGCAGTACGTGGGCATCGTGTTCGCATTTTTTCAACGCATCCACCTGTCCAAATGATTATAACTTATTATTAGTTATGGTTTTTAGTATATTGTCTTATTCGTATTTCAGAATGTTGCGTCTGTTTAATTATAGAGTAATACAAATATCGTTGTTTTCAATGACGTGTTATATAGACACGGTATACAGGAACATCGCGACTTTCAAAAATGGCCCAAACACTAAGTATAAAAAATATATAGCTGCTTGCGTGAAAAAAGGGAAAGAATAGTACATTATGGTAAAAGTGACGCCATTGAGGCGTAGCTATATTAATTCGTTTGTAATATTGAACACTATCTTTTTTTCTATCGAAACTTTTTTAAGAACAAAGCAACTTAAAAAAACACAAAAATAATCACAAATAAACAAACACACTTGTGAATAATAGCAATGAAAAAGTCATAGCTTGATAATAATAGGTGTCATTACGTGCTTAATTGCGGTGAAATGAAAACCTATTTATAAGTACAAGTGTGTAAAGTTGGTGATTACCGCTGACGCACCATTGAGAACCGAGACGTTAGGTGAGATCCTTAAGAGAGTCGAGGTCAGTAATCATCAATACATACGTGTACCATACGACGTTTTTATTATAAGTAAGCTATAATTTTTTATACTTAGTTCAATTCACCATGTTCCTATATGACGTATCTATTAATATAATAGTTAATAGTACAAAACTTACGCTTTTGGTCTTCCTCTGCGGCCTGGACTCCATGAAGATAGCCTCGGCCCACAGCCGGCCGGCGCTGGGACACTCCTGCAGAGCTTTGGCCATCACCGCGTTGGCTATCTCCGCGCTGCCGTTGCGTCTTTCAAGGCGGACACTTTCTAGCCTAAGGAATATTGATATGTTAGTTATTTGTGTTTAGTAAATATTGTGTGAGTTCCAAGAAGAGAGAGAATAGTAAGAGATAGACAATAAGAGAAAGAAAGAGCTTTAGCTCTGAGCGATTGAGATACCGCCGTGAGCCCTGGTGTCTTGCTCGCTCGTCATATAATTGGAGCGGTACAACGCTCGCGGCCGGCACTTTCTATTTTGGACCTAAATAAATGGACGAAAACAACGATGTGCAGTATGGGGTTTATTTTTCATTGCTTTAATTTAACTATTCTTCTAATGTAGAACAATATTTTTCATTTATTTTTAAAAGTTCGTATCGTAAAAAGTGTATATTTTCAAGATTTTTAAACTCACATAAAACCGAGGGCAGTGGTCTCTCAGCTTTGACGCCATAATAAAAATGCTAATGAGGACAAGCTCTAGCGAAATATCACATTTGTTTTCTTTGACCGGCACTTTCAATTTTGGACCTAAATAAATAGACGAAAAACAACGATAATGCAGTATGGGGTTTATTTTTTATTGCTTTAATTGACTATTCTTCCAATGTAGAACAATATTTTTCAATTATTTTCAAATGTTCGTATCATAAAAAGTGTATAATATTCAAGATTTTTAAACTCAAATAAAACCATTGGAAGTGGTCCCTCAACTTTGACGCCATAATAAAAAATGCTACTAAGAACAAGCTCTAGCGAAATATCGTATATTTTTTCTTTGGCCGGCACTTTTAATTTTGGACCAAAATGCAGCGTGAATGAAGTCCTTTGAAGGAAAATACGTGGTCTAAAAGTCTCCTTCCTGGGTTTACCCTGCGGCTCGAGTGATGGAACATCATGTTCATCGTGATGGAAGTCGGGTCGATTTCGATAGAGCCACGTCACTGCCATATAGGTACCCGTTGAGAGTTTGCACACATGTTAATGGGCAGTTTTCCTGTAGGTATTTATAGCGTTCCTAAAGACAAGCTAGATGGCGCAACCGGCACTTTTGGTAAGTAGAGTGTGGTCTCACATCTAGTGTTCCCTAATTTATGGAAAAAATGTTCTTCGGTTTTGTAATGATTTACTTTACATAAATGTTTTGACATTTTTTTTTTATAAAATTATTTTAAATATAATATTATTTTAAATTACAGACAGTGACGCGAAAAGAATTATTAAGCGTTTTATCATATTTTATCAATTGTAATATGGGTAAATGAAATTAAACTTTGGCAACATCGCACAAATAAATCACAGAGTACATTAAAATTACCAAAAGCTATGCTAGCGCCATCTCTTGATGATTTAAAAAACAACTGATTATTATACCTACTGGAAAACTGCTCATTATTTAGCATTAATAATACATAATTATTTACCATAACTCTGGGTTCTTCGGATTCCTAAGCCTGGCCTTCTCCAGAACAGATCTTGCTTTGGTAACATTTTTGAGTTTCTCTTCCAATCTCGACTGTAATATCCACATTGGAACACAGGTGGCACATTTTTTGAGCTAGAATGATAACAATATTCATTTATATTACTGAATTAAATTCAGTGAATTTTATGACTCAATATAAAGTGTATTTTGGCCCCATCTGATGTAGCCAAAATACACCTAAACACTGGATTCGAACCAAGGCAACTACACCTGCAAGTCGATTTATTTGTTTATTGCCGGGCGAGATTCTGGCGCTAGAATTCTTCTCGCGGTTATAAGGACTACTAAAACCACTTAAGCCTATCCAACTTCGCAGAAAATCTTCGCTCCAGGGATATTTCAATAGATATAAACTTTTTTCATAATAATATATTTCCCTTCCCCGGAGCCGGTTGGAGTGGTTATGTCGGACTCGAACCGACTAAAACCGCATGCCGAATCTAGGTGTTCAGTTACTGGAGCTGAGATAACCAGCAACATATATCTTGCACCCCGACCGAACAGATTAGGTATTGGAGGAATTGAACTGCAGTTTTGAAATGCATTAACATATTGAAAATTTATACATAACTACGCATCGTGGTTTTATTTACGTCTAGCGCAGGTTTTCCTCTTAGAGCTGGGGTCAGACGATTTTCATAAAAGCCATAAGAAAAAAGTAAAAAAGCCGACACAGGGGCCCTAGACAAAGTGATATTCTATCGATGGAATCGCGCTGAAGCGAACCATTTTTAAGGTTTTAACCATGGATTTCGGGACATTGCGGTGGCTATAGTAATAATTATAAGTTAAATAATGTATTTCGAGTTACAAAGGCTCAAATTTCATACAAAAAATATAGTTATATTAATGATTTATGTCAATTTCATACTACAATTAGCGATTGTACTGGCGTTTTCGCCAATAGAATGTCACTTTGTCTAAGGCCCCAGGACTCTTAAATACCCACTTTAGATGAACCGAGCCTTTATTTAAAGTGCGAAAATAACCACGAATACAGAACCCGGCTGAGGCAGTTATGTCGAACTAGAACCGACCATCTTGGGGTCATTATTTGCCGAGGGTGAGATTCCCTTTAGTATATCCTTCACGCCCCAGATGACCCAGGGTCATCGAATTGAACCCTAACGCTGTGATGTTGACATGAGTAAAGACTATACTCACCCCCTGTGTGTAAGTGTTCTTCGCTTCTTCATCATTATTCATCTGTTCCTCGATCTGTCCTTTCATCATGTGTAGCTTGGCGTAGTCGCCGAACACCTTGATGGCCTCTTCTAACAACTTCAATGCTACGTCTAATTTGTTCAGCGCCCATTCCAGTTTAGCTGACTTTATCATTACCTATGAGGAGGAAAGAGAGAACTAATTGTATTAAATGGGTGTATGAAGCTTCGGGGCCAAGCCTCTGCTGAAACGATTCTAAAACGAGAGCCTCTGCTCTGGCGTAAGCTCTTGTCTTAGGGTCCTTATTTAAAGAAACAGGGCGTCGATTCTACTAAAGCAAAACCATCGTCATAACACAGAGACTGTGAAAAATGGCATTAAATTTTAGACTTTATTGCTATAAACTCAAAGTCCAAAATTAAATGGAAAGAGTTACATTACACTCTCTCATTCTCTCTACAAAAAGCCATTTTATTTTAAACTTTAACTGCATTACCTTAAAGGCTAAAATTAAATGGAAATTTCTTGCAGTGTCAGTGACGTAACAGTGGTTTTACTTTAGCAGAATCGAGGGCTAGGTTACCGGTATCGGCTAGCTACCCGTACAAGTTTCCATAGCAACAAAAATTATGATAGTTCGTCGTTTACGTTCTAATATAACTCCGGACACGTATCTTGGACCTAAATCACAAGACAAACGACGCTCTGGCGCCCGCGGATTGCTTTGTAATAATCTATGCTTGGTCAATTTGAGTTCGTCCACCGCAGTAGCAGCCCGTGCTATCCTCAAAAGACACCCAAGGAATGTGTACTGCGCGTATAGAGCACATTTTGAGCACATTTTAGGTCCAAGATACGTGTCCAGAGTTATACCACATCATGGTAAAAAACAATCGCAACGCATTCGCGCCCATATGTTTAAAAACACATGAGCGTGAATGCGAATGGATTTTTTTTTAAACAAACGATGCATTGACATGATGTCAACCGATAGCCAATACCGGTAACCTGTTTCTTAAAACTGGTAAATACGATAGTACAATATTTTAACTGCAAATATCAGGAGATTTAATGATAAATCGAATTTTATTCTCACACCATCCTATAAATGTGTACCTATATTATCTACGCATATTCTAAATACCAGAAGAATTTCTTTAGATTCAGCTGTTCAGTGAAAGAAAACATCTCTTAAAAATCTTTAAAGCTGTCTCCTGAAAAGTCTACATTTCAGACATACGACTATTTACGTCGGAGCCATCGATATATGATTTTTTTTAAATATACATAGAAAGAAAAGTGTTTTCTTCTGTACAAAAGTCTTGATATAGGTACAAAGTTTCGCACACATCTATACAGAATAACGGCCGCCTCTCAGCTCTCCGTTATACTCACGTCTGTAAACCCTCGAAGGAGTAGGCAGAGGTGTATTAAGACCTATATTTCGCCTTTATTCGTATTTTTAAAATAAATTAATAACTAACCCTTGGTGTAGGTGCCGATGCTCGAGCTTTAGCAAGCAAGCGTCTCGCTCTATCGTACTCTTTGTTCTCACTCTCCAGCTTGACGGCCGCCAACCAGATCTCTTCGGAATTGGGATTTGCTTGGAAAGCGAGTGAAAGGATGCCTCGAGCCGCCGGTACGTCACCTAGTAAAACAATGGGAGATTTGGAGATACATTATTTCAAATTACAGCTATTACTAATATTATATTTCGCATTGTTGAAATTTTAAACATTAGTTACTTATAATTACCTACCCACTTATTTTTAATTATGATTATTTTTTCAATATGCAATGCTTATCTACATTACATTTGAGTTGTCATAATCTTATTAGGAGCCTAAAGGCGTGTTTCGACGCTACGTAATTGTAAGGACGACGAACCGCCGGGGAAAGAGTGTCGTCTGTGAAAACAGATAAATCCGTAACGATGCATCGGATCCGTGGCATCGACACGGACCGTGAAAATAATTGATTCATAGTGTGTGGCTCTCCGTGGACGCGTCTGCCGTGTACGATAAAATCAGCTTAATCACACACCACCGAAAGCCGTCTTAACCTAGTTAAACATACCTGCTAGCCACTTCGACTTCG
Organism: Eilema depressum; assembly: GCA_914767945.1. Lineage (NCBI taxonomy): Eukaryota > Metazoa > Arthropoda > Insecta > Lepidoptera > Erebidae > Eilema > Eilema depressum. Next base: position 13,326,630 of record OU612026.1, on the reverse strand, counting down.
CTCCCATCAACCATAGCACTTCGGATTTAGGACAATGCGCCACAGCTCTCTGCAATAACGCTTCTAGGCTAGCCCTCGTGCCGTGTTGCTTCTCTAAGTAAGCTGCCCGCAGCCATATAGACTTCTTCGAGGGAAACACTGATAGCGCATAACCGTAAACTGCGCGGGCGCACTCGTAAGCACCTTCATTTGCGCACTGTAAAATAATATATTCTTTTGAATGCCAATAGATATTTTCTATAGTACTAATTAAATTTAAAGACAGTAGATGACTATAGTGAATGGAGCCTCATAAATATCTTCGGGCCTAAGCCAATGTCACCTGTAAGTGGCAGTGCAAGCCCCAGGCTCTAAAATAAAAGCTTTGTATACAAAGAGACTAATGATGTGAGAATGACAGATGAATGTGATTATGGATTACTTTTTGTCAAGTAGGTAAGTAATGTTATTGCTGAACTTTAGTATAGTATTTTCACAGGTAAACTTACAGCTTCAGCATCTTCCATCCACGAGTGTTTTTGATCCTCAGGTTCAATACCGTGTCCTATGACAGCACGGATAATAGCCTGTAAAAGATAATTTTGGATAGCTAAGTTACAGTTTATAGTGTAGCAAGCAACATACCTGTTGATCAATTGCTTATAAGTAAGTATAATGCAACCGGATACCATAAAAATCAATGCACTTGGGTAGGTATAAAACAATTCCATAGAATAATGAATGAATGATTTTGACTGTGATCCCTACATCATAGCCAAAAATCATTCATTCATTATTCTGTATAGGCCATTAAAACGGTACTTGCAAAACGACAAAAAAAGACTAACGATTAGCAAATGGACCACGAGTTCGCAACGCCACTCCTTTCTCAGAAGACTGGGAGTCTTCTCAGAAAGGGGTGGTGTTGCTATCAACACTCAATACTTAAATGTAAACTATTTCAACCGCTAAGCTTATGCAGTAGTTATACAATCGTCTAAATACAAAGATTTCTTGATGAAATAAAGCTGAATTGAATAATATATTGAGGAATTTACCTGACAAGTATGAACAGCACCTGACTTCTCAGCTTCCATGGCTTCCTTGAACCAATGTTCGCGGTTAATTTCAACACCGTTAGCGCTGAGAGAAGTAATTGCTCGGTCAATAATCTTTTCTACCATATGAGTGTTGCCTGTCAAAAAAAAACCATGTAAATAACACCACATAAAGATTGAATATTGTAACATTCGTGAGTAAATATGCATTTAATAAACCAGTTTTTGACAAACTTATTTATTACAGACCATTTCGAAAATTCGGCTTCAAATCAGAATGGCTTTTCATACAAATTCTCCCAGTTGTGAAAAATGTGTGTGATAGAACACTGGCCGATATCTCCAACAATAGCAGATTGATTAACGAAAGAGACAAGTCTTTTGAGACCATGATATGGTGATTATATGTTTAAATATAAAACCATTATATACAAATAGCAAAGTGAAACGGTACCACCAATATATTAATAAACTCACCATGAGCCTCTTCAAGTTTAGCAGCAGTGACCCAAATCTGTCTGTCTGTAGGGATGTTTTCTCTTGCCTTATTTAGCACTTTCCTTGCGTTCTCGTAAGTTTCGAGTCTCGCTAACGCAAGCCAGAGTTCCACACTGGTCGGACAACATTCCACGGCCCTAGAAAGCAGAATACGGGCGTCTTCGGGATTTTCGAGTTCGACCGCAGCCTTCCATAAACGGACAGAATTCGGTATATGCTCGAGAGCTTTGCGGTAGACACGGCGCTTTGCCTGTTGGTGAAATGCACATAGAAATTAGTACATTCGTATTCCAATTCTTTCCGTTTTTCCAAACACTAAATATTATTTTAGAGCAAATTTTACCAAGTATAGACACATCACACAGATATTAGGAATCTGGGGTAAACTGGATTATATCACTCCATGAGCTTTATTGAGTCAAACAAGAACTCAGTTTAGTCCAACTATCCGACATCCGACAAAATAAACAAAATCAGCATATTAGGCCAGCGCCAGACGCTCCAACCCGACCATCCGACCATACAATCAACAACCAGTATTAATGTAATAATAATAATTAATACATCAATACTGGCTGCCGATTGGACGGTCGGATGGTCGGGTTGGAGCGTCTGGCGCTGGCCTAATTATACAAAGGACTCAAACGGAATCATGTAGGTACATATTTCCTATTGACCTTTATAGTGAAGTAGCAAAAGGATTAGCAGATTACGAAAAAGTGATAAAATATGATACCATTGGAACTAAAATTTGTTTAATTTATCTTCGTCTGTTTATTCGGTTTCCCCAGCTCGTAAAAATATAAAAAAGAGAGCATTACCTTGGTCTCCTGCTCTAAGTCAGCTGCCTTCACCCATATCCGGACACTATGTGGTAGATTTCTCGCGGCGTGAGCGATGACAGCGCGAGCGGTGTCCCTGGGCTGTAACCGAGCCGCTTCCAGCCATAACTCTTCACTGCTCGGATTCACTTCACAGCCTTTCATTATAAGATTGCGTGCTGATTGGACCTTACCTAAAAGTCAAGATTAATATTTGATAAATGTCAGAGAAGTGGTGAGAGTAGCGTTTATATATTTAATTTCTACAGACAAGCTCACCCTTCTCTGTAAAAAATTAGGTACTAATTATTCTGTAGTCCAGACTATGGACAGAATCAAACGTCGATAAGTAAGTCATCATGCATCATATACTGCGTATTTCACTTTCTTAAAAGTTCGCTTGTAATAGAGTCTAACAAAGAGCGAGTCTTCTCTTCACAAAAAAACAGTCGCTATGGCATATTAAACCACATAACCATAAATAATCAGAACCATTATATCAATAGGATTTATTCTTGCAATATATATGTAGAGTATTATATACTGTATTAAAATACGAACCTGTAACCTCTTCCAATCTTGCACTAGCAATCCATGCTGGCGGATGATTAGGATTGGTTTCTCGAACAGATTTTAACAGCAGCCTAGCTTTCTTGATGTCATTGATATCACCGCCATATGTTGGTATCATTGACTGCAAATCTGTGAGGTAGCCTTTAGGGTCAACTACTGTCTGACCGGTCACTGAGTCAGACACTTGAGACAATTTCACTGTCATCAGTGTGTTGCGAGCTTGACCAATCTTGCGAAGATCCAAATCACCTATTGATATATAAAAGAAATTAGCTCAGTATTGATAAATGAGATATTTATTTACAGCTATTGACAAAAATGTAATCAACCCCAATAGTTTCAAAACGTTTCAGTAGTCAACAGAAAGGGTAAAATTTAAATTAAACTATTATTATCAAAACAAACAAATCTAAAATACATATTTTTGTTTTAGAAACACTGTGTGTAGCAAAGCTTTTAGGAGTATGGTAAGGTATGGTATCGCAGGCTGGTATCTGCAACTCCACATCAAGGCACTGTTTTTGTGTGAGGTAGGAGTAGAGTTGTACAAAATGTAAAAAAAAAATATTTAAAAAATATATAGAAGAGCTCACCAGATGGTGTTAACATTCCAGGTGTCATAACACCAGGCATCATTGAGGCCAGCCCTGATCCAGGATCAATGGACGAACTGGACTCTCCGCCCAAGTTCCTAGACAACACGCTATCAGGCAAAGGTGTAAACTTCTCAGCTCTAGGGTTTCGTTGCTTCCTATTACGAGCATCACCAACTTCGGGTATAGCTGACCATTCGTCTTCGGACACGGATTTGAGTTCACGTTTCAAGTCTGAAAACTGTTGCTGAATTTTTGGCCTGAAAAAAGGTGTCAATATTAGTGAATTTTGGACTACCCTAATATTGTAGTCTGTAATCATCTCAAAACAAATCAACATTGTTTGTGAAATAATGAAACTGGTATAGAGCATTAGTCAACTGTCTTTCATATAAATACCTGAGAATTATTTAATGCATACCTCTCCTGACGGTATCTCTCCAAGTCTTCTTTAAGACGTTTTTCTCTGTACTCTTTCCTCTTTTCATCCATTCGCTTATCAATGGATTCATATATTGCATCTGCTTCAGCATCATCTTTGTCATAAGGGTCCTGAAAAATGAATAACAATGAATAAGTAGAACTTAGGATTAACTGGTAAAACTTGGGTAGACTTGGGAAAAAAGGAAAAATGAGCATAAAACGTAAGCAAACCTTTGAAAAAAGAGATCCACTGTATCCTGAGAATTCATCATAGTTGGAGTCATTCAAGTCCTCATCATCATCCTCTTCTTCCGGCTTTTTGCGTTTCGCAGCTGGAGGTGCATGTCTATCATCCCTAAAATTCAATAATACTTTGTAATCTATCAATTAAAGGAATATTATATCGCAATCAATCATTTGAGTGATAAAACTAGCTATCAAGTGCTTTTGAGTGAGACTATTCATAATTTTTAGAACAATACTTATTACTTAATGAATAATACTTATTACTTGTCACTACAATTCTATTAAGATTTTAGTTTCCAAATTAATGTCAAATATATTCTTTCTCTTTATACTTCGAACATTCCAACTAGCTAAATAAATTAACTTACGATACATCGTTGGCGTCTCTTGCTGGACCGATATCAGATCGTGTGGTGAAACCAGTTGCTCTGAAAAGAATTTAAAGTTTAATTATTATATTACAAAGGTACGCAATAATATATTTCACAGAATAATAAACAAATACGTACCCTCTACCAACACCAGCTACATAACCTAAGGGCGCTGGGATTCCTAAGAAATGTTTCTTGTTCTTATTCACAAATGCCTGCGGTGGCACCGACATATTAGTAATAAGTTTTCTTTATATTCTATTTAAACGCAAGAGGCAAACTATTTTGGTTAACGCTAAATATTCAACCAAAATAAAATCCAAACCAAATTCCAAATATTGCCCAGATTTGACAAACAAATTGACAATTTATTGTTGACAAGTTGACATACTTGACATTGTCATTTTAATTAAAAGCCTTAAAAATATGGTAGAATTTAGTAGAAATTGTGAAAATTTAAATATAATTTTCAGATTTCAGCCGGAATCTGGATGAAGCTGATGTATAGTAGCAGCCTGCTGTGCTGTGTATAACTCCGGACACGTATCTTGGACCTAAATCGCAACACAAACGAGGCTCTGGCGCCCGCGGATTGCTTTGTAATAATCTATGCTTGGTGAATTTGAGTTCGTCCACCGCAGTAGCACCCCGTGCTATCCTCAAAAGACACCCAAGAAATGTGTACTGCGCGTATAGGGCTCATTTTCAGCACATTTTAGGTCCAAGATACGTGTCCGCAGTTATATATTTCTTAGAATGCAGTGTTGTTTATTAAAAATATAGGGATGTTTCTTTTTGCAAAGCTAATCTCTAATTTAATATTTAGGGTTCTTCCCTCCAAAAATTCCTTCCAGTTTGTGAGCTTTTTTAAATAACTTATTCACGTAGTAAGTACTGCATGTTCTTCCTATGAAATGAGCAGTATGAACATTCATAGAAATAGGAATAAAACGGAATTCTATCGAAATAGGAAAGGAATGTGATTCCATCACTATTTCGAACTCTCATCGTTGCTAGGCAACGGTTAGTTGTTTTTGATTTTGAGTCACAAAGTCAAAGTGAACGATTTTCATTGGAATTTTAAAGAGAAGTTATTATAATATTACATACTTGTAACAACTATTTCATATCCTATTAGTATTAGCCTGTTTTAAAGCTAAATAGTATTTTAACCTAACAACCATGGCACAAAGTTTAATCACTACAAGCCAAGATGTAACGTCTAATGATAACAGTATGTCGACGAAAGAATTTTTGCAATTTGAAAAGACTTGTGAAGGGTACAAAGACAGTGATGAAGAAATAAAGATGATATTCAGTGAACTTAATAAATTGGCCGCTAATAACAAGGCTCAAAATGTGTTAAGTGAGGACGTCGATGATGTTGAATTAATTTTAAAAAGAGCAGAAGATATTGCCTTAGAGACTGAAATATTATTTAAAAATAGCCCTATATCGAGTTTGATCAACAGTAGTAATCGTAATAAAAGTGAATGTAGTGCTATTCCTCAAATTAAAGTAACTAAACCAAGTGAGACTGAAAAGGAAGTCATAGATTGTAAAGAATCTTCGAATAATAAGGTATTTACTATACTTACTTTTCTAAATAACTTGTTAAATATAATAGTACTATTTTCTATTCGATTGAGAATTAACTTATATTCAGTTGTAAAGGAAATGAGAATCTAGGGCATACAGCGGCATGTCCACCAACTAAGTATTGTTCCTGAACTGAACACATGAATCACTATACAGTACTTAGCATTCAGGTTGGCACATTCGAAAATAGTGCAATAGCACATTATGGGCAGACCTGTTAGCAACAGCTATACTTATATATAGCAACAGTTATAGTATGCTATAAGAACTATATTATGTACAATGTTCCTTATGTACCATCTGGCTGAGCATGTTGGATTCTCCAATAACTGTATCGAGTTGTTACCAGAACAGGCAATACCTCCCCAAAACCAAAAAGGATAGGCATTTCATCTTCAGGAGCTGAACACACATTGCCATTGATTTTATGTAGGTACTAAATCCTCCCTTAGGAAAGTACCTAGTCACAAACGTGAATGTGAACCTCCCTTATTTTATTTGATTACACAAGTAAAAGAACACAATGTTTCTTTAAATATTTAATCTTACAATATAAAAATACTATATTCTACAACAGTATGGGTATAGATCACTTCAATGTCAATCATACATCAAACTACCACAAACATATAATTATTTTTTAAAGGTTTTTAAATAAATAAATTAGGCTGTATACTTGCTAAACTATAAAATCAACCTTTGTTCACTTGGTGAGCTAACACTCTCAGTCCAGCTAAATTCTCCTTAGCAACTGGCTCAATGAATGACGCTGGCAACACAAAGCCATAGCGGCCAGTATCACTGAGTTCAATAGTGTAGGTGTATTTAATTCCTAAAGATTTTGCCCAGTCGTCAGATCCTCCAGAAGCAGGATAGAGTAGTCCACTGGATGAACCAACTCTGTATTTTGAACCGCCTGACTTTTGTATTGACTGTAAAGAAAAAATAAATTATAAAATTATGTATGGACAGTGGACTGCAAACTGCAATAGGCTATTGATTGATTGAAATATGTATAGACCTCCCAACATGTGAGATTATAGCACATTGTAAACTTAAAGGGCATATTGGTGGATGATCATTCAATAGGAGCACTACACTCATCCTCAGAGCACATTGATAATTATTTTAAATTCATATGTGCAGTGACATCCCCTGGTAGTAAGTCCTCTTGGAAAGCCACTAAATTCTATTAAAAAAAAAAAATACTGTAAATGGTTTTCATGATTACATTTTATAAGTATCAGGTATTACAGCCCAAGTTTTTCACGTTCTGTATATATCTTAAAATGATCATACCTCAGCAATCTGTTCTCCAACTGCTTGCAAATTTTTATAGTCTGGTGGTACAGTGTTGTCATAACCCCATGGATACAGCAAATATTGTCCATAACTGTGGTACGTCAGGTAAGCCGAGAATTTCGCAGCTGTTGTTCTAAAGAAGTCCTATAGAAAAAGTTACTTTATTAAAGTATAACAAATCATAAACGAGTAGGTTAATACGTTACAGGATTAAGTAACAATAGCCAGGTCTGTCTGAGGATGGGTGACCATTTTTAAAGACATTGGGGGAGACCCCTCAGTGCCTTGGAGAGCACGTTACGCCGCCGGTTCCGATTACCATACGAACATGTATGAGAGTCGGTTTTTTTATACTACCTACTTAAGTCACAGACAAGCACACGGCCCTCCTGATAGCAAGTGAGTACCGTGGCCTATGGCCGAGTGTAACATCAGGGGAGTCATACTCGTGCTGCCAACCCTGTAAGAACAGTGCCGTCAGCGCAAAAGATAAGTAGGACAACGCTTTGGTTTTCCCACTGACAGCACAACACAAAACCGTTCCAATAAGCTCTGGCTACCCTACTCACCGTCGGAAACACATCACGGGGCTATTAAGCCGCGGTGTTCTGTAGGGCGGAGGTACTTTCCCAGTCGGACTGCTCTATTGGACCGGATATACCGTCGTTTCCTATCTCCTACATCGTTACGGGTAGTTGGAGCCCTAAAAAGTTTGATCTTCTAACTACAGAACTTCGATATCGCCAAACTGGGTTGTATGCTGACTCCGGGCCCCGGGGTGAGTGCTTCAGATGCGACTGACAAAATGCCGCATCTATTGCTGATGATAACAATATTAAACTACATTTTTGTTGTATTTACGTGGATATAGGAAAGTTTCGTCATCGGTAGATTGTGCGATTGCTGTGTCTGATGTCTTCAACCCCACTTTCAGGTCGCCCAAAGTCTTTTGGGTTTTCTTTTTTCGTATTCAATAATCCAGCACCGCGCTCCCCCTTTCCTCGTTACTTACATTGCGATAAAAATTAGGTAAGCATCTACTACAATAAAATTTATACATAGGTATATCAATTTATTTCCAAGTGAAAAAGTTAACACTTACTGAGACGGCTTTAGATTCTGGCTCGGAGAAAGCAGCGCTACCGCGATAGATCTCACTACATGGGTTCCTAGATGCCCCTTTGCCGCCCCAATGAAATCTAAAAGATAATTAATACAATTCAGTTTTTTGAAACGATAACGAGGATTAAATTCAAAATTTACTTAGTTTTAGGTACTTCTATCGGCAGGCCCCAAAGAGTATTCCGCATATTTATTTTTTATTATTTTACGTTTATCCTTCGCCAAAATGAGAAGCATTATAATTTGCCTGTCATGCCTCCAGCTCATCCAAGGTTTCTCTCTTTTGTTCATACTTACCAAACAGATGTTGTTGTGATGTGTTGTGTTGTGTTCACACAATCCATCCACTTTCTTGTTCTTCTTTCCATCCACTATCATTCATACATTATCTATGGGTACATAACATGCTCAAATTTCTCTCTCTCTCTCTTGCTGTAGGCACTTCACCAACTTTCATACATTTGTCACCCGACACATTCACGTTAACATTTTTCTCTTTCGAAAACCCAGCAAACAGGCCGTATTAAATAGGCCCTCATTTATATCCTCCCTCTTTAGAACTGTCCCCATTTCATTCAACTCAGTTCGATGCTTCAACTCCGGGGTTAGGTCAACTCAAGAGATAGGGAACGAAACCCGGGCCCCAAAATATGATGTATCTATGAAGATGATGAAAGGTTAAATAGATTGATTTGGATATTAACCCAAAGTTTCTATTCAGATCAGCCCCAGTACAGCCAGCAGTTCCTCTTCTATTTTTCCTCCAAAGACGATCAGATAGGCGCGTAAACTCGTAGCCGTCAGGATTCAATACTGGCAAGAAGTACCTGTAAATCAGAAGAATGGAAAGTTAATTAACTATACAAATCTTTTTCATTTCCTCCTCCCCATTCCCATTGGGATTGTAAGTTTTTAGATAGGCCACCTGTTGTTTGTTGTTGGTTGATAAATAACTTTTTCTATATATACTATTATTTATAATACATCCGTTATGTGATCATATTTAGAAGTAGTCGATTTCAGTGATTCGTTTAACTTACCAGTCAATATTTTTTATGTCATCTGACTCAATGTCAAAGTTTTCAGCGAATTGATAGATGAAGTAAGTAACGACTGCAGGACTGATCCACTCGCGCGCGTGTATACCGCCGTCTACGAAAACTGCTTTGTTCGTCGGTTTCCCATCGGAAATGCGCAACACCTAGGTACCAAAAATTTTAGCATTTCAAATTAATTTCTCCTGGTACATTATAAAAAACCGTTTCATAAATTTTAACATTTTTAAAACAATTTTACCTTAAGATCACGCCCCTCGTGAGATTTCCCGATACTATTAACACTGATGATAGAAGGATATGTTTTTGCCAAGAAGTCCATGAAGCCATGGATATCGTCTACACTGTGATACTGCTTCCACGTCATGCGATGTCCTGAAAGTTGTTCCTCATTTAAAAAAAATCACCAGTTTAATGTTCATGACTTTCGTCATTAGACCTATTAGAGTTGTTTATTGACACGGACCGCTTAGTGACGATATGAGTGTTTTCATGCTCTCCGTAATTAAATTGTTGATTAATGTTAACACAATCCAACTCCAAGTCTGTTAAACAAATTATCACACAGAGTCATTTAAAACCGAATAATATATTAACACAATGATTGATAATGCAACACAATCGATGCCATACATCAATAACGAACCCCAATTCGCATTTGGCCAATACTCCATAGGTATGTCGAGAGAATTGTAGCCCATGTAGGCGGTTAATAAACCTATCCTACGATGAGGTGCCCTGTAACGCCAAAAATGGTAAGCTCTTGCTGTAACAAAATTACGTGGCCCTTGGGATATTGGAATAATAAAAAGTCCTTAGTAAGCACAAGGTCTACTAAGCTCTTTTACAAACCTCGCCTGTCCTGTAAATCGCTTTCATTTTCGTCCAAAGGTGGGTTCTCCTCGTTGATCCTTTGCTGAAGATCTTCAATCATAATGGAATATGGAATCCTTTTGCTTTTTAAGACACTTGTAACGTTGTCAATTACTTTTGGCTTTACCAGTACGTCAATCGACGATATGTTTCCACCCCATGATGCTATGACTAGAAAATAGTAACAAAGTAGTAGTAGGGAAATCTAGGGAAATATAAAGTCAGTCTTTTATCTTTTAATAAATACTAAATACGTTGTGCCATCGAGTATATTGTTCGCATCCATTAAAATTTTTATTGAAAAGGAAATATTATTAATCTTGATATAGATACATGGTTAATGCATTATAGGGATTAAGGTACGCTAGTACTATTTGTGATCATAACTTACGTTTTTCCGATGCCAGCTTATTAATGACTCGCTTGTAATTAGTTTTTGACGTAGATACTTTCCATACTTGGCACCCAGTATAATCTACCTTCTCTGAATCTTTGGGAGTCTCTTTATCCCCATTCTTTATATCAGGTACGTCTTCAGGAACATCTTTGTCAACTTCGTTGGTTTCTTCTGTTGTTTTTGTAACTTCATTTTTTATGTTCTGAGATTCTTCGGGATTTGGTTGTTTAACGGAACCACGTGTAGGCCATTCTGAAATAAATTATTTTACTTATAGGTCCCATAGAATCCATCTGGTATGGAGTAAATATGTAGTAAGTATCTACATAGGGTCCAAAAGTCTAAACCAAATATACAGGGTGTCCCAAAATTCAAGGATAAGCCGGCAACAGAGGGTGGCCCTACTTATGGCTGCTCTGAAAAAAAAAGGAAAAAAAATATATCTCTATTTTTTTTTTTAATTATTTTTTTTTTTTTAAATCCTTCTAAATTCGGTACCCCTAATGATATTTTGAACTACCAGGCCCACAATTTTGCAAATATTTTGGAACTCTTTTCTGTATTAGCAAGCTAAAAAGCATGGCTATCCAGCAACATCCTGAAAAATTATAGAATATTTGTAGTTATTTTACAAAAAATAAGTCAAAATATTTTTTTGTCGTCAAATTTTCATACATTTTTACTTTCGACCCACTTTATCTTATCTCGGTGAAAAAAAAAAGTATGGACACCACTATGGCATCCTTTTTTAAAAATTGGCGCAACTATCCAAGATTTGAAAATGGTATGATTTGGGTATGATAATCCAATAAAATACTCAAAAAAATTTTTTTAAGTGAATAAGAATCACATTTCATACATTGCTTTTATTGAAAATCACCAGATTTATTTTTTACACAATGCATTCATCATCAATAAAAAATCATTGACGGGACTCGTGACTAATTGGTAACCTAGTAGGTTAACACATAACGAGGTTATGCAACACAAGCCAGGTTGGATTTCGGATGGATGACCATTCTTAAGACATTGAGACACCTCCATTCCCCAGAGAGTACGTTAGGTCGTCGATACCGGTGGCTACGAGCATCTATGACAGTTGTTAGTCGGTAGTCGGAACCCAAGAAGTCCAACAACTGGACTCACTCGATAACTTTCATATCGCCAATGGGTTGTGGAGGTCGGGTGGCAGTCGCTTCACGGAAAATTTCGCGGTTCTGCTGTTTCACAGTTAACCATAAAATCCAACTCTGTATTTTGTAAAGGCTCAGAGGATGATGAGTGTTGAAAATCCATACTGTTAAAAAATAATTAAACAAACATAATGGTATACTTTTATAATTATTGCATTATTGTTACTGTTTTTTTTTAATGACCTAATTGTTTTTAAGACAATTCCAAAACTCTGAGCCTCGGATTTCCGGGCTAACTGTGAAGCGCTGAGCTTCGATATTTTCCGGGAGGCGACTGCCACCTGATTTCCACAACCCACTGCCGATATCGAAGCTATTTAGTTAGACCAGTTTGACTTGGTGAAATGGAGGAGGAAGGCTAAGAACTGGAAGGCGGACTCTGAGCTCCAAGTTTATCTTGTCCACGGCTGCAATCAGAATAATGCGTATCCATGAAGATGATGATGACTAGTTGTTAGACTTTTAGGACTCCCACTACCCGTAGCAACTGTCATAGATACTCGTAGGGCCACCGGTATCGACGGCCTAACGTACTCTCTGAGGAATGGAGGTGTCTCAATGTCTTAAGAATGGTCATCCATCCGAAATCCAACCTGGCTTATGTTGCTTAACCTCGTAATGTGATAACCTACTCGGTTACCACTTTGTCACAAGTCCCGTCAATGATTTTTTATTGAGGATGAATGCATTGTGTACAAAGTAAATCTGGTGATTTTCAATAAGAGCAATGTATTAAATGTGATTCTTATTCACAAAAAAAATTTTTTTTTAGTATTTCATTATAGTATCATACCCAAATTATACCATTTTGAAATCTTGGATAGTTGCGCCAATTTTTGAAAAAGAATGCCATAGTGGTGTTTATACTTTTTTTTTTCACCGAGATAAGATAAAGTGGGTAGAAAGTAAAAATGTATGAAAATTTGAAGACAAAAAAATATTTTGACTTATTTTTGTAAAATAACTACAAATATTCTATAATTTTTCAGGATGTTGGTGGATAGTCATGCTTCTTAGCTTGCTAATACAGAAAAGAGTTCAAAAATATTTGCAAAATTGTGGACCTGGTAGTTGAAAATATCATTAGGGGTACCGAATTTCCAAAGATTTTAAAAAAGTTTAAATAATTAAAAAAAAAATAGAGATACATTTTTTTTCTTATTTTTTCCAGAGCAGCCATAAGTAGGGCCACCCTCTGTTACCGGCTTATCCTTGAATTTTGGGACACCCTGTATATAATAAACTTTTGTACGTTTGACTATGTGATAATAGGGCCACTGTCTCTGGTCCTGTTATTTTGCTAGAATCATTACTAACTTGAAAATAAATAAACAAAAAAACCTTTGTGTATTATAATATCCCTCTACGTCATTTAAAATAGGAAAGTTACAAAACTTGCTATCTACTTTCCCTAATAATTTGGCCACTTATGGTAAGTAGGGTATAATGAATCATTTATATTCTGTTTTGTCCGTTTGATGTTTCATGACATGTAGAACATTGTTTTTGTGCGCAACTTCCGTAAAATTGTTTAAACAATGTGTACGTTCATGAACTAGCTAGATAAATAAATTAATGCTTTTGAACAGTACTCTGGGAAACAATATCCAACAGCAAGGTCACTGGGTCTTTTTGTTTGAATGTATTTGTTCATGGAAAAAATACTTGCTTGCATACTTGCATATTGGGTATGTTTGTATCCCTCCCTTTCTGATGATATTTTAAATCCTTTTTGGAGTCTTCATCGTCCTCTTAACCTTAGCCTGGTTACATCTGAGGTTTTCACCTTGGAACACAAAGTCCGCTACCTCTTTCTCCTCTTTTTGATTTGGCTTATACGGTTTTTATGAAAACAACTACCGTACTGTCTGGCCTCACAACCCTGAGAGGAAAGCCAGAGCCTTGTTCTTCCATCAGTATGTGCAGTTGAAGTTGGCTTGGCTCCGAAGGAAGTGACAAGGCTCTATGCACTCTATTGGAAGTATTGGGACGGGAGTATGTTTATAAGTGCTATGCTTTTAAAGATTAAAGTTGAAATAAACTTGTATATAACTGTATGGAAATTGGAAATTAATAAAGCAATTCTATTTTGAAAAACATATTCTGATAAAGCATTTTTTCTATCAACTATCTATAAATGTCGCTATAATTAAGCGCTCGGTTTTTCGCATTCTACATCTACCAGGTTAAACAATCGCCTAGATATAGGTACCCAGCAGTAAAGCATTTCAATAGGCTCTTTTATTTGGTCTTATTTATAGAATAAAGATTCTTATGAAATATAAATACCTAGGTGCAGTTATACTTGACTTCTGGAGGGCGAGGTTAGGTTTGTACACTTGCACAGCTCAATGAGTCGAACTCGCGAGAGAGCAGCCAGTGGTTCTTGGAAGTCATAAGTCATCATAGAAACCATTATTCATTAGCATTTTTATATCTTTTTATTTTGTATTTTTAAATGGGTGCTTGCCCCCCGTGGAAAATAACCAGCCGTAATTCATGTCATGCATAATTAAAAAATTCTTAACTTTTTCCTGTTCTGTTGTATTATACTACTTACTATAGACACATTCTATAATAAAATACGTAGTGACATGAATAATTTACTTCTTCAAACTTTCTCATAACTAACTAGTATTAGCCCTGGAATATTAGTGCTTGTGTAGGTATGTGCAGGTACTTAGACTGACGTGAATCTGATAAAACCTGTGCTTCGGACTCTTCGTGCACGTAATACAATTATTTGTATGAGTGTAGTTTTGTCCAGTAGTTGAATACACTACCAGAAGTTTAGAGATGTTGAAAGGTCATAACGTTGTTACTTTTTACGAAATTGTAGGATTTAGCACAAATATTTCTGTGTGAACATCCTGTCCTGAGCCATATAAATACAAAGGTGTGATGTGATTACTTTAATAACTAACACATTGTTCAAATAAGTATCTGGCTAAGTGACAAAATTTGTCATGACTTTTCAAGATAGGTGTGTTGCCTTGAAATTTTCCTAAATACGAGTGCATTGAGATATGGGAAACTAATATTCTCGTTCTATAAATGACTGCACAAATATTAAAAGAAGATAATAGATAGTAGATGTCTGCCTATTCTCCAATTTAGTCTACTCTACGTGATTGAAGAGTACCTTCCTACACTTAGTCACCAGAGCTCCTTAGGTTGGAGGAAAATCGGCAACGTGCTAGCGACATCTCCGATGTTGGAAGACTACATTTAAGTTTTTAACAAAATACCACTAAGCGACATGTATCCATTTACCTACTTAGTTGTATAAAAACGAAAGTAAACTTGGTGAAAAGACGAAACACTCGATTAGAACTAGTCCACTATTACTTTTAATGACTATAAAACTGGACAACGATTTCTACATTGATTTACTACCGAAACGAACGCTACACATAGCGAATTTATAAAAGAAAATTAAAATGCAAGGCGCATCTCCTGCGACATGTTTAATGACTTTCTCTAGCCGAGGCTTGGTTTCCATTCACGATGCCGTGACTGGCTTGATCTCGCTTGTTCTAACGGTCCTTGTCGAACTTGAGTCTTGAACTGGTAGTTGGTATCGTTCAAGGGTTTCCGCGACTTTCGATATTCCATTTTAATCACGTTTCACGCGACACTTCGCTCTCTGAATTGAGATGCGTTTGTTTATTTCCGCAGTAGGATATATAAGGAAAATGATTCTAAATATCTAAAGTGTGCAGTAAAATATATCATTCTTCTTAATATTTAAAAATTATGGCAAAATTTTGAAAATAACACAATAGCGGTTTTAATTAACATTGATTAAATGACCGTCTTTATTACCATTACACACATGACTTAGTAATTTGGATGATTAAAACTGTTATTGTTCGAATTTCTGCAGTAGTGCAGTAGGTAATATAATTTCGATAACACTTCTTTATTAATTTATATTTTTTTTAGAATGATCTTATAAAGTAGAAAAATAAAAAGGCTACGTCATACCTTGTCCTGGCTGCAATTGATTGATGAACGGTGTACATAAAACCGCTGATGTAACATATAAGAGCACGACTATTTTCATCCAGGAACCCATGGCTACTGGCGCTCTGCTGACGGTGACAGTGCGGACGCGCCGCCACGACTGATCACACTGATGCGCTTGCGCACATACATTGCCTTTTTTAAGCTCCCATACAGTAAGCTGTCGTTACTGATAAGTTAATTACACATGTGTAATAAACTGTTAAGAACTAATGGCATATCTGAGTGAAGGTTGGTGAGACCTGGATCTGAAAAAAAAAAACGTTAATTTAACTTATCTGAAAAAAAAAAAAAAAATGATTCATAACGGGTTTTAAAAATCTAAAACAAGTATTAGGGGTGCAGCACTGCCTTTTGAATGCAAGCGTGTGATTGGTGTTTTGTATTGAAAAAATCGAACATGTTTTCCATTAATATAGATTACTAGCCTTCCGCTCGCGGCTCTGCTAGTGTAAATATTGGTTAATGCGACTTTTGCTCATATCTTTGGTTCTACTCAACTCAACTAATTGCAATCAAACAAATGTAAGATTTTAAGTTTGACGAAGAGCTTTCAAATGAAAAAACCGCACCAAAATCCGTTCAGTAGTTTTTGCTTCGTAATTATATACGGGAAATGCTCCCTCGTACAGTCGTACTCCTGAGCTTTGTGCAGCTGATAGTGGGGCGGGTCGTGGTTCCCCTTAGTAGGGTGGTGGCACCAATTATCGGCCATGTCAACATTTTTTGACCTTTGATTGATTGTAATTTTATGGTTTATAGCATTTGCTTTCTTGCAATGCCTTTTTTGGGTAGAGGGATACTGAAACTCCATTACTACATTCGCAAAATTACCAATTCTTTGTTATTTTTGAAAATATAGATGTTTTTTTCCGAGTATGTCGATTTCCCTTAATATCGGCCTCTAACACCCTAATTTCTGCCGCCTGTGACCCTAATATCGTCATACCTTTTCCAACGTGAATTTAGGTCAATAAAACTAAGTAAAGTAAAAAATTATTACGTTTTATATTCCAATTCAGGTTCAAATAATTTTTTTAACGCTTATCTATCATTAATTTGTTTTTTCTTTATATCTCAGCCTTAAAAATGACAGTAATTGCTGTTATTATAAACTAATGATCACAATGATTTAAAAAAATTAAGATAAATAAAGATTTCCAAAATATAATATTATTATAAAGAAAATATATTATTAGTTAAAGTCAAAAGAAAAGGCTTCTTTGAAGGCTTTTCAATTTAAATGCACTAAACAGTGACGGCAAGTAAAATCTTCTATAGCCACATCAATATAATTTTGCCCACGATTAACTGTATACTTTAAGGCCGTGGAGCATATGTCACATTCAATATTTTTTGGCTTCATCTGCTTCGACATCATTAATTAGTTCTACTTCACAGCCACCACAATAAAAATTTTGAGAAGGTAAATCATGAGGTCAGTTACGCTGTCCTTTAATATTCTCTTCTTCTATTCTAATACTCTTCTTCTTTTATCTACTAGTTTTGTTTTATTTGACTAGTTTATGTTTTATATTCTATTTTCCAGATTTTTCTTTCTCTCTGTATCTATTCTTCCAGGAAGTCTATCTTGTAAAGTGGTGCCGGGAATTTCGTATTGTCAAAAAGCTACTCTTCTTCTACTTCATCCTATCATTAATTCCCAGTCGCAACCGAAGCTTACACCTCGGATTCTGGAGTCCGCATTGCCAGTCTTAACTGCGGATTTGGCTAGATCTCGATATTTTCCGCGAAGCGACTTCCATCTATACTCCACAACCCCAATGGTAACATTAGACAATATCGAGGCATTGCATTACTGCCTGCTTCTTTGAACGGCATTTACTCCATCTCTTATTCTACTACGGTCATAGAAACTATAGGGGTCATAGAACCTGTAGAGGTCATAGAACCTATAGGGGTCATAGAACCTATAGGGGTCAAAGAACCTATAGGGGTCATAGAACCTGTAGGGGTCATAAAACGTATAGGGGTCATAGAACCTATAGGGGTCATAGAACCTATGGTCATATAACCATAGGTTTGAAACGTTTCTCTTTTTGTAGGGACGACATGATTATATTATTGATTAAATTAAAATACAAAAGTATTTGTTCATTTTGCACCACGTTCCTGTTTATTGTAAAGTTTGAAGGTTGTAGGAAAGTAAGTACCCTATACAAACTAAGGTGGCCGTTATTACGCATCGGCTTTCTAGATATCGGCCGTAGCTGGCAAAAAAAGTTTTTAGGCGGCCGATGTTAGGATCTGGTGCTCAAACAGAGCTGCTATTTCATTTTTAACCTTATTAATGTTACTGCTAACATATAAAATAGCTAAACATACAGTTTAGTGTTTTCATGCATTTCCCCAATATCGACCAGGTGGCCGATATTGAGATTTATCCAAAATAAAGATCCCTAATCTCGACCCCGCGATTATTTCATAAAAAGTACAAATAAATTTAAAAACACACTACCTAAACGGTACTTCGACTGTTTTTCTTTAATAAAAAATAATATAAAATACCATAGGTATATTTAATTCCTTTCAAATACTTTCCCACTCAGTGCGTCGACTCCGGGATTTGACTCGGTATTGCCACAAAATCACACCCATCGATATCTGCACGTGCTCTATTGCCACCTGAACGTTCAAATGTGGAGGTACCCGCACCAAAATATGGGATGTTATTCGTACGGATATAGAGTCGCTTTTTGCATAAAAACTATCATAATTTTAGTGTTATTTTCATAGTTATGTTTCATTTTCTCGAAAAGGCCGATATTAGGACGTGGCCGATACTAGGAGACTTCACCCTACCTACCTAATACCATGATTCAGGGCTCAGAGATATTCAATTCAGAGAATTTTATGTAGTTTGTATTACCATAAATATTTATAGTGGTGTTTGATTTCTCCATTAAATCTTACGTTTTTTTCCGTGACCGTAGCCCACTTTTGGTATTTACATCGGTGCCGCGGTGGCGCCACTCGGTAAGTTCGATCCCGGTCATGCACCTTCGAATATCCGGAGGTCAAGTGCGTTATTAAAAATTAATTATTCCACACTTTGTTGATGAAGGATAATATCGCATGAAAACCTTCATGGAAACATATTAACAACTTAGGCACATACATGTTTAGAGACAGTGGACACATACCTTTAATGAAAGCTATATATTTAGCTGGTCTATAAGCCCAAATGACACATCCCACCACTTCTCTTAAGCTATGATGCCAGAGCCGACCGCATACGACTACTGCAGACGCATGCAGCACATACAGCGTACCCATTACTTGTTAAACTCCTAATTAATTACGCGTATCCGTTACGTGCATCTGCAGTTATCGTATGCGGTCACGTTCGGAATCATAACCGCTCACAAGCAAATTATTGATGATGAAGTTCATAAAACAATTGACGTGTTTACGCAGTATGATGTGAATATAGGGTCATTATCGAAGAAGAATTATTGCAAATTAAATTGAACCCGTGTGAAGCTGGTGCAGTCCCTAGGAACAAAATAAATACGTAACAATTTGATAAATAAATAAATAAATCAAATTTCAGAATAACCTCATAAGTAAATTAAAATAATTCAGGCAGCATATTATTTATTTCTGTTTTACAATTTTCAACTCAAGTAAATGCTCGAATATTCTGAAAATTTATTTTACAGTTTCTACCTATAGGCAGTTTATGTATAGGAGTGGATAAATGTTCGTAATTCCTGCACTATCGCTACATAGGTACCTAAAATTACCTCATAATAAAACATGCAGTGCCTAGAGACATAAAAATATGAAACTTCGAATTTCAGTTAGGTACGGTGAATGTTGTTGGTATTTAAAAAAAAATCAAGAGGTGATGAACAGTAAAGGCGGCGTAAACAGCCAGTCATCAAAATAGAAGTAAACAGCCCCTAATAAGTGTAGAATAATATACAATTATTATATAGAATTCGGGTAAATCGAGACTGCAGAAACAAATACTTGCCTTGACGTTACTCCTATAAAAAGTCAAGACAAGGCAAGTCAAGTTAGAGATTAACCTATTCCGAGAAATAATTTAGCGCTATATATTTCGTTTAATTAACCCAAACTTCGGCCTTATTCTAGAATTAGGCCGATTTTGGGTTTCTATGCGTAGACGCAGCTCTAGAGCTGCGAGGCCGAATATAGCCTAACCGCTCTCACGGGATGCCAGTGCTAGGCATTGGGGGCAACCAAAATATAGGTAAAAAATATTAATTACTTCTTGAAGCCCAACAATGACACACCAATAGATACAACACAACGTTAACAAAAGTAATTACCTGATTAGTCTTGGTGAAATTTTACCGTTGTAAACCGGTAAACAAAATACAATGATTCTATGCCTGTGTTATGCTCATGCCTTGAGGTTCTGCCTATTTAAATGTTTTAAATAGGCAGAATATCTCTTGATAGGAGGGTTGCGTGAAAACTCATTGTACCCACATACCTACTGTAAAACGGGGTGAATAGGGATCAATAGGTGAATAAATAAATCGTTAGTAACTTCAAGTATCTACTTGATAATTCTGTTCATTATTACATTGAACTAGTTCATAGTTTCACATGAAAAATAACTACAGAATTTCCATTCACCCTTTGTTCCATATTATAAGCTATTAACTGCAGTAGCTAAAATAATCCTCAATCCTAATTATATTAACAATATCAATTAATTGTTTTTTTATGGTCTAAATCCTTTTGGTAATACGTATGATGATGATTATAATTATTAGACCCCAATGACGATTTTGCGTAAATGTCATCGTATCATCACATAGTTAGTCACTCCAAAACCAGACTGACGACTTCTCTCTTTGGTCGAGCGCCATGCCCGGTCATTGCCTCCAAGTTGCAGTTATTTACTTTGATGACAAACTTTGTTTACTGTAAACACATTTTAACGAGACATTTATCTAATTGTCGTTTCATGGTCTATGGCTTAATAGGAGAGTTTATCTCTATAGATACGACTAAGTACCTACTTAGGTCTGCTTCTTAATCTACGGTTATGTAAACGACAGGTATAATAGTTGTGTTTAATAATAATAGTAGACAGTTTGTGTATTCCATTCACATCTCAATTATAAAGGTTTATTATCACGAAGGATGTGAGAAAGCGGTAATAAAGTACTTGTATTTATGGTAATCTTAAAATGTGTTTGTAGGTGAACCAGTATGCTAAACAAAATGCTAAAGAAAATACTGAAATACGTCGTAAACCAAAGTTGAGACCTTTCTCCGCCGGTGTTATTGATACTAAGAAACGAGAAACTGCCAAAGTTACAAAGTATGTAGCAAGTTCCCCTAAAAAGGCTTCTACAATAAATTGTAAACATTTAAATTTAGTGGAAGAGTTGAAAGATACTACAGAACGAGCGAAGAGTCTAGAACTATCTAACGTACAACTCAACGATGATAATAAGATGCTAAGAAAGAAGTTGGATCAAACTAGTGAGGATAAACATGTTGCTGATTTAAAATTAGCTGAATGTGAAAAATTCGTTAGTCGACTTAGTAAGGAATATGAAAATAGAAATATAGAATTGAAATCTACAAAAGAAAATGAAAATAAGTTATTAGCAGATTTAAGCAGAGAACGTAATGATAGGAAAAATTTAACTATACAACATGAAAAGGATGTTGTTGTGATACACGACCTCCAAAGACAAGTTAAAGAAATGGAGATGATTTTGAAAAGGAAACATCCTGATTCAGTTTCCGCTTTAATAGGTAACTATTCTTCATAATATATGCGCTTGGTATTAAATTATTTGTTTTTTCATATTTCATATTAATATCTGTTTTGTAGTGGCTTCAAAGTCGTCTAGTTTAGAAGACAATAAGAAAAAATTGTTAGAAGAGCGTATTGCTAGACTCGAACAAGAACTTAAAGATAAAGAAAACCATTTTCAGGGTATATTACTAACATTACAAGAGAAGTTTGGAGATATGAAGCAAAAATACGAAAACCACATTATAGATGTGGAAAGGCAATTGATGGAGGATCGTAAACTTAATACAGGTCTGAAAAATAAGTTGAATAAGACTAATCTAACTGATACAGCGAGTCAAACAGTAGCTGCACATCTACATACTGTATCAACTCAGACGTTTATAAAACCAGACCGATCATCGTCCGCTGTCAGTAGGTTATCACAGAACTCAGCATTAATTTTGAATAGGTTAAAGGAAGATAGCTACTTGGTAGCTACCATAAAAGGTCTGCAATCTGAATTGACAATAAAACAAAGAACTATTGCTAAGATCAACAGAGAAACTGAGGAACTGAGAAAAAATCTCCGCAATTTACAAAAGGAAAAAGAAGGTAAGCTAAAGATATTACCCTATTTATCTGTTAATAAGGCTAAAGCTAAAGCTAAGCTTAGATAAACTAAAGTATTTACGGCCCAAACAATTCCGTCAATCAGCAGATGTACTGGATTGCAGATGAGATTGGCTTGGTAACCGATGATCTTGGTTGGGCCCCATACACCCTGCGATGTATCCTCAATCCTGTAATAAAAGCTAAACTACATTTTCACAAAACAAAATAATCTACATTTTGTCTCATTTTAGTGCTGTTAAACTTGAATCCACAAAAGAAGCACGGGTATAAAGCTAAATCCACCGAGAACATCCTAGCTCGGCTGAACACGGAAATGGAGGCGGAACTATCGGAAATAAGGAAACAGAAGGAGGTGTTAGTGCAAGAACGGAACACTTTGCTCGACTCGCTTAAACGGACAAACGAGGAATTTATATTGTTGAAGAAGAAACGAATTCAAGACGTGAGTAGACTTTAATTATTACTATTCAGATTGCAAGTTAAGTAGGATTAGGTATACTGATTTAGATTAAAAAGTTAATACTACATATGGGACTTGTGCCCGCGACCAGTCCTGGAGAATGCTCTGACTACTGAGCTACATGAGCCACGTCTTGAGCCTTCTAAATTCTTCTATGCAACCATCGTGGTGCAATTTAGTTTTTTCAATCCATATCAATTTGAATAGTTAGCATACTAATTGCTTTAAAATTTCATTATATTAGTTCAATCAATTAGCCTATCGCCGTCCACTGCTGGTCATAGATCTCTCCCAATGTTGGGAGGCTTTGGCCTAATATTTCCACAGGTTGGTACAGGGTTTTATTTCGAGTTTTCCTTCTCTCGCAGTACTATCGTCTTTCCGTTAGTCACCTCTTACGACATCCTTCGGATGAGATGGGGTGGTGATACTTGTATTCTTTCCCCGTCACCATGCGGATATTATTTTATACTGTTGATAAAAATCGACAGCAATTAAAATTTTAAAAAAGCTCTTAATTATTAAAAAGAAATAGAAGCACTTTAACGTAGAAAGATTGGCAGAGATCATACAAATCGTGAGTCATGCGTGAGTAGATTCAAAACACGCAAGTAAAACTGAATGCATTATGCACAAGTTGTGACATAGACAGATACACTGTTCTCTAATGTACAGTCAGTATCAGATCGATCTTGACGATACATATCCTCTGGGGTAGGCAGAGACAAGAGACAACAGCCCACCATTTGACTCTATCCCTACATACTTCACGAGCTTCCTCTTGACGAACAAAGTACTCAAAATGATCTTAATGCCTTGGTTTCCCCACTTCCTGTTGACTTCTGGTAATTTAAATTCTTGATTTTCTCGTAATAGGTACCTTGGTATTATGATCATTTCGAGACTTTGGCAGTCAAGATAGTCCTGACGCTGACTGTACTCGTAAATCCCTACTAATAAATGCGAAAGTAATTCTGTCTGTCTGTCTCACTTTTACGACTAAACCGCTGAACCGATTTTGATGAAATTTGGTATAGAGGTAGATTAGACCTTGAGAAAGGACATAGGCTATGTTTGGTCGCGATAACCGACATCCACGCGGGCGGAGCCGCGGGCAAAAGCTAGTACATAATATATAAAAATATATTACATCTTTAGTTGATAAGCTGGATGTTGATAGCTAAGTATACTCAGTTCATAATAAATATAATTATAGCTGTCCCGGCGAACTTCGTACCACCATATTTTTCCCGTTCCCGCTGCACCTATTTTCTCATTCTTTAAACCTTCCCTAGACACCCACGAATATTTCAAGACTAAAATTAGCCAAATCGGTTCAGCCATTCTTGAGTTATAAAATAACAACGAAAAGTGGCATTGATTTTTATATTAGGTATTAGAAGAAGATTAATCATCGGCTAGTTAAGTAAAAAAAAATATCTTTTTCCTAAAATTATTAAATATATAAGTACGTACAGTCAGCGTTAATTAGAATTTATTTTGTTAGCTTTTTTAATTAAATAAATTAAAAATCTGTCAATCAAAATCATGAAAATAGAGCCCACTAAATAGTTACACTGCACCTTCTTCCTCTATAAATTAATTACACAAAATCTCAAAAGATAAAAGATCATCTACTTTTGATTCTGACTGTACGAGTTACTATCGCTCATTTTTAGAAATTGCATGACTTGAGCGTGTATTTATAATCACGTTAATTAATTTAATCTTATATTCAATTACCTAACATGAGGTAAACAAACTTAGTACCTACTCAATAAAATCATAATCATGTACAGGCATTCTCCTGTACTCGCATGTGGGTTTCGCAAATTCCTCTACCATTATATGCCACACAATCAGCTGTGGAGCTCTCATAAGGCCAACTAGGCCAGGGCCTAGGGCGGATAGGGGCGGCTAATATTTACGTGTATTACCTACATATTCAATATTTGTCATTTGTTCACGACGTAAGTTCCATCTAAGATGGCAAGAAAATGATGTCTCAGTAAATTGTGTGGTGATGGTGTGATACATCCATTATCGTAGCTATTTACTTACTTACTAATCATAAATGCGAAAGTTTGGCTGGATAGATGTATGGCGTTGCAGAACGACTGAACAATGAACATATATGTAGATGATAATTTGGTACAGATAAAAAGGTGGCTGGGACAGACTGGATACGGAAGGCGGAGGATCGGCAGATGTAGCGCACATTGGGCGAACCCTATGTCGAGCAGTGTACTGCAATCAATGATGTATTATTTATTTTTATAGATATACGTCATACACGAAATACGGCGACTTTCAAAAATGGCGCAAACACAGCATATTATTAGCTACTTCTAAAAATACGTCAATGTTATTAATTTATATGAATTATATTATTATTTATATTAATAATATTTTATTATTACGCATTTATTATTAAAAACGTTTTTTTTGGGTGGCGCACTGTCGCGATTCTGATTGCTGCATAAAATGATGACCAAAAGTCATCATTTTTTTGTCGCCATTTTAGAGTGTGGACAACATATCTATAGTTTATAATATATCATTGACTGCATTAGGCTAATTGATTGATTGAATGTTTTTAATTTTATCTCACATTATAATATTAAGTAGAATTTTACTACAAAAAAAGAAGATTGAAATAAAATTAAAACTAAAAGAACTACTACAGAGATAGATTACATTACATTCTGACGTAGCACGTAGGCTTCTTGTGAATAGGTTGCTTTAAGTCGCGGACGTGGTGTCAGTACCTACAGTACCTATATTATATGGCGGAGCCGTGGGCATCAGCTAGTAGACCATAGTTTGGGTGTTCCAACTTATGACGGATTAGGTACGTGTTCGAGGTGTTTTAAGTGCCCGATGTCCATACAGAATATTATTTTATTTAGATATGTACAGTCAACAACGGAGATACGTTTGCACTTTTTCATATAAAGTTGTTGGTATGTAAAAGTGTGACCGTATCTCCTTTCTCGACTGTACAGAAATGTATGTTCGATTGCCAATAGTACCACTTGTACACATTGTGTTATTCTGTTTCTTATAGCTTCACACCCTTCAACTGGCACACGAAAAAGAGTTGATGCAGATGAATATGCAAGTGTTTCCACTCCAAGAAGAGATCAAGCTCCTTAGCCGGACTGTCGAGATACTGCAGGAACGCCTACGTAGTGCTGAAGACAAGCTGCTGAGGTACCAGGTTGGCATAAACGACGCGTATGCTGGTGGAGATACTGCTAGTAATTTAAATAAAAAGGAAACACGTTAATCATCTTTTCTAGCTCCGCCATTTTCTATTTGTTGTCCTAAGAAGACATTTTTATGTAATGAAAGGAGAGTAGGCATTTTTCGTTTGTACTATTGCGGTAATTGGATTAATAAGTTCCAAGAGTGGCACTAAACAGTAGCTACGCAGACAGTACTTCAGTGCCAAAATTGGCGAAGCATTTTGAACTTTGTTTTCATAGGATGGAATTAAGCGGTAAAAATTATGTTTCCTTAATCTTGGCACTACTACATGTCGGATTTGCGCCTATGATTGTGGTATTTTTATTGCGTTTACGCTTTATTTTCTCCAATTAGAAGGATATATTTATCTTATCCTCTTCTAATATAAAAAGTGTTTCATGTCTCGCTATTTAAATTACCTATCTATTTTCTACACGAATGAATTAGGTATGTAATAAGTTAAATGTTTTCAAGTGTTTGCTTTTGGTAGTAGTCTAGTCCCGTGTTGTCGTTGGCCAATTACGTTGCACATTTATTAGGAGTTGTAAATTTCACCTATTAGAACTATTTAATGAACTGAAAATAAGTTTAGATATTGCTAATAAAATGTTAGTAAAATAAGTTTGACTCCTTAGACACACACGCGGATCATCAAACGAGAGTTGGGTCATGGGTCGCTCCCTCCCACAGTCAAATAGTCGATCTGACCAGAAAAAGGTCTTTGGGACACAGTGAACTGCAAAATGAGGTACATACCTACCTGTATACTACGAAAATAGTGTCAAATAGTGATGTGTAGCTGCATTCTATGAAAATTTATAAGATAGAATTATTCAAATACATACTTACATTAGATGATATCATGTCAGAAATCCAATTTTTTGAGAAATAAATGTAGATATTTTCTTATTCGAGTGGATAACCCTTAAAGTTGAAGTGATATCGCCAGCTGTGTGAACTGTATCGAATAAGCCGCTACAGTAAAATTCAATCATGTTCAACTTAACAAAATGAACGTAGGAAACTATATCGACGGTGGAAAAGCAAATTAAAGTAAGCGCCATTTTTCAAACTTTACAGCAGACCCAAAAAACTTTGTAATTTGAGGTAAAATGATCATAAAAAAAAAATATTACTTCTAAAAGAATATCAAAAATAGCAGTTGTTTTATTTTTTAAAAGTCCATAATTTCAATCTACTAATGAAACAAAGCCTAAAAGACTTATAAAAATAGGTGGCGCTTAATGTTTTTTGCCGATATAATAGTTTACGGCAAAACACATTAACGCAATCCGAGCTGCGATAAATGATCACGGGAAAATACTTTAACCGCCACTATTTTGGTTTATAAAATACAAGCAATAGAATTTAACAACATTAATTTATATTAATATTGTATGGGCAAAACAAATTAAGTGTCGCAATGTCTGTATGGTTAACTCAGGGTAAACCATTTAAGTGCTTGAGAAATTAGAATGTAAAACCAACGAAATAATTTAAGCTCCTAATATTTTTTTATTAAGGCAGTGAAAATAAACAAATTTCAGAATTCACTCTTTTTATTAAGAAAACTTACGTTTCGCTTACTAACTAACCAGGAACATTCATGGTAAATTTTTTTTTTAGGATATCAACAGAACATATTTTTTTAAACTTAACACTATTATCTCTTCTATAACTTAACTCTAGTTATAATAATTATATCAGTCATCTACTCTATTTTAGGTAGGCACAGGCACTAAGGAGTTCCTCATTTTTAGAAACTAAAATGCACTACTTAACACTTTCACCGTCCTAAGATAATTTATCAATACAATCATTGCATGTCCAATAATGCGTTATTATACAATGCACGGACCTATTAACTTCAACCCCCGACCAATAGTGTTTTTCAAGTACGTCATATTGCTTTTTCGGCTCCTGGGATATGTCAGACATTTCATCTTCGCTCCAACACTCGCACCATTCAGGAGGCAATTGAGCGTAATAGAGGGTCGAAAGTGTTCGCTCAGCAGTTGGGGAGGCCCCATCTGACGAAACTAAAACTGGGGATGGCAAAACGATTACCTCGAAGTTCGAGATACTCGAAGAGATCGAGAACTTCTATGGACAGCTATATGCATCATGGACGAGTAAACCGACGGAACACAGCGATGAGGACCACAGAGCCCCTCACGCGCCATTACACCGAGGATTTGCCAAATGTCGAACAGTCCGAGGTAGAGGCGGCTCTCAGGCAACTGAAGAACAACAGGTGTCTTGATGATGACGGAATTACTACTGAGCTGCTGAAAGCAGGTAGCGCTCCAATTCTGAAAGAGCTAGCAAGCCTCTTTAATTCCGTCATCCAGCAAGGGCTAACACCTAGGGCATGGAGTGGGAGTGCGGTGGTACTGTTTTCAAAAAAGGCCCATCTCACTCCTGAGTCATGTCTACAAGTTATTCTCGACAGTTGTCACAAATCGCCTCGCGGGTAAGCTCGACGAGTTCCAGCTACCTGCTGTGCAATTCACTAACAAGGACAACGATGCGACAACGATGCGACAACGATGCGACAACGATGCGAGTCGCAACGATGTGCGCGATAGACACTGTCATTGGTCGATTTCCAATGACGTGATACAATCTGACCAATGACAATCTACGTTGCGCCTCGCATCGTTGTCCGCATCGTTGTGCTCGCTTAGTGAATTGCAGTGCTGAGCAAACCGGGTTTCGAAAAGGCTATAGTACCGTGGACCACATCCATACTGTTCGGCAGATTATAGAAAAGACGCAGGAGTACAACCAGCCGCTGTGTATGGCGTTTGTGGACTACGAAAAAGCCTTCGACTCTATCGAAACCTGGGCTGTGCTGGATGCCCTGCAGCGGTGCCGTGTTGATTGGCGATACATCGAGGTGCTGAGATGCCTGTATGATACTGCCACAATGTCCGTCCAGCTCCAAGACCAGAATACGAAACCCATTAGCCTCCAACGTGGAGTGAGACAGAGAGATGTTATATCTCCCAAACTATTTACCAACGCATTGCAGGACGTCTTCAAGACTCTGGATTGGACTGGGCATCAACATCAACGGTGGGCTGGCCACATCTGCCGAAGGACTGATGGCCGTTGGAGCAAACGAGTCCTAGAGTGGAGACCGCGCGAAGGTAAACGGAAGGTGGGACACCTCGTAGCTAGGTGGACTGATGACCTGCGAAAGGTGGCTGGGACGGACTGGATGCGGAAGGCGGAGGATCGGCAAACGTGGCGCGTATTGGGAGAGGCCTATGTCCAGCAGTGGAGTACTGCAGCAGTAGCCTACTGATTAATTCATTTTCGAATGTTATTTTACGTCGGCATGATTTTTTCATAACTGACTGTGATTCAGTCATTTCGAATATTTTTCGTTTAAAGTAAGTTTTACGATCCATTTTAAAACTGTAACATACAATTTAAACAAAATGAATAAGCATCAAATTTATTATTAGCTACACAGTTATCATACTCGTATTAATCATACTAATTAATTACCCAGTTACCCAACAATTTAAAACTAGGTTTAACAAAATAATAAGAAAATATCTTACGCTCGGTCTATTCATGAAAGCGCGTGTCGTCAATGAATGAAGCGCCATTTGTTTGTCTCTTCTATGTATACATTCGAAATGGTTCAAATTATAAATTAAGCGACATTTTATTTGAAAAAAGTACTGTCGGTTAATTTTAAAATATTCGTGTTCATTTTAACATAGGTAAATTAAGCGACACTTGTGTATTATTAGATGACTGTCAAAACCAATTAAATCTCATGACAATTGTATCGAGATATTAGCAAAACACATTATATCCATACTGTGAATATAATGTTTAACGGGAAAACAATTTATACGACAAATCGACAGACTAGGCAACCATAGAAAAACGCATTAAGTGGTCATGTAGGGGCATTATAGGGTACGCAAAAACAAATTAAGTACTTGTTATAAGTTGAACTAAGAAAGCGTAAATAACCTAAATGCCAAACATACATTTTGTATATTAAATTAAGGAAAATAACATCAAAATAGATAAAATTTTGAGTCATTCACCATCTCGCGATCGTCAAATTCGCGAGCGCGCGCGAGTTGGCAAGTTTCAATTTTGAATTATTTTTGTGTCATCAACTCGCGCGTTTGTGAAAATATGACGTATTTGTGTACAGTCAGCTACAAAAACGTTGTAATAGATTAAATTAGGTACCTATTTTAAATGTACAGGATATTTTAGGCTAGCTTCACATGTAACGCGCGTTAACGGAGGTCAGTGGTTACTCGGAACATTATATCTTGCACCTAAAATGTGTCTTTTGAGGATAGCATGAGGTGCTACGGCGGGAGCCAGGACCTCGTTAGTCTCGTGATTCAGGTCTAAGATACGGGTCCCGATCCCGAGGTATAAGCGCTACCGCGTTTTGCGAGAGTTTGTCAGTTTGTTTCGGCAGAGCTTAGAAAATGGACGTGGAAGAAGCTATTATTTTGTATATCAGTCATAGTTGCTATATATGTTATAAATACTACGAGATAATATATTACGAGACGTCCTTCCAGAATCGCTTTAGCCACTTTGGAGACTATCCGTAGCCAACAATCCGTAGACAGATCACAAAATTTAAAAAAAAACTAATTTGTTATAGGTAGGTATCTCGTATACATACTAATAATATAAATGCGAAAGTAACTCTGTCTATCCATCTTTTTGTGTGTTACAATTTCAGTTAAAAAGCTGTTATTTTAAAGTTACAGACATTCAATTTTCTTTATTTGTATAGCTTTTATACCTAAGCTAAATGTAAAACTTACCTCCACAATACTTATAAAACACAAAAGGCTGCCACATTTTTACTAAACGGCAATCTTAACTTAAATGCATAAAATTTTACTGCACTGTACTGGTATATATCCTACACCCCAGGTTAGGTTAGGTATTTTTTTAACGTCAATAAACAAAAACGCTTCATTTAATTTTTTTATCATTTTGCCCAAGGCAAGGGCATAATATTGAGGATTCATACTGACCGGGAAAAGTAATTAGAAATGAAATTTTATCAAATTGCCCATGGGAGAAGGGCATTATGTATACAGGCCGGTCACTATTCATAGGGACCAGATTTCTCAAGTTGCCCGTAACATATATACCTACTTTAAGGGATTCACAGTAAAAAATACTCCTGAAATCGCTTTTGGGGAAGCGTGGGAAATAAATAATCGTTTTTTATAGTAATCGATTAGGTATATTTTATTCTTGAATTATATTTTACAACACGATGCTTAAATAATAATAAAAACTGTCTAATAAAAAAAAGGTTGTGGAAAATATACGATCCTTGAAAAAGATACGAAATTAGCTTGGCATAAAAAAAAGCTTACCATCCGACGGCGCAATGCCGCCCGTCTTTTGGGCACTTTACCAGTAAAAATCGATGAGGAGGAATTATTCGATACCCGAACTACTTACCCCAACTATTTATCCATTTTTTATTCCAACAAAAATAATAGCTTTATTTAATATTTTTATAATAAATAGATATATACATTAAAACACTATACTAATTTAAAATGAATTACAAATATCATAAAAAATATATGTAATGAAATAAAAATTGCAATAAATACTTTTTTTTATTCTTGTAAATATTTTAACTAGTTTAATATGTAAAAACATTATGAAATTTATCTTAAATACAGCCTAAAGTAAAAGATAAGCAAAAAAAAAAATCTAATTTCATACGACGCATATTAAGATGACATAGCTACTCATAACAGATATCATAATATCGGCCGTGTCCCCCTAGTGGCGTAGTCTCACTTCGCAAGTCTATATCGAAATCTATGATGAAAAAAAAAACATTCGCAGCGCATCAACCAATGCAGGTAAAGATGCGAGTATACATTAGTTTCCTTTTCATGTTTTCTTTGACCCTTTTTTATCTGACTGTATTTTAGCATGCGCGCGAGATGATGACGAAAAAATAATTCGAAATCAAAAATTGCCAACTCGCGCGCGCTCGCGAATTTGACGATCGCGAGATGGTGAATGACTCAAAATTTTGAGTCGGTTCAATCATAGCAAAAAAAAAATGCCATACCAAATTGCAATACATTAAGCGACATCAAAGTGTTCAGATCGTTATGAAACTAAGACCAATCGACGCAGAATTTAATGTGGATTCCAGTTATGTATTTAAGTCATTTTCGACCAAAGTGTCGCTTGAAGTGTTCTGCCTTTCCACCGTCGATATGAATTTCTTAGTGACAAATATTTAGGTGTGTTACCTAATTACAGGAGTCTGCTTGTGATTGACACGTCGGAAAGCAGAGTGAGAGTCTGAGAATGGTTTGATACGATTTTATAGAGCGTTCTTATTGCACAGCGAGAGACATAGGGTTGTAATCTTTTTAATTATAAAACTGAAGGTAATTTTAGTATTTTACCAGCTAATCGCGGAGCCGTGGCCGTCTGCGTGAATCTTGGTTTTAACGACTTTTGGTCATATCTCCTACTCAACCAATTGTGATCAAAATCAAACAAACGTAAAGATTTGAAGTGTGATCAAGACCTCTCTAGCAAAAAAAGGTAATTTTAAATATGTCCCATATACAGTTTTAACTAATCCGGTGTGCGACAGACAGAACGTTCTATAAAGCCGAATCATACCGATTTTTGCCGGACCCATCTGGTCGATGTGATAAAAACAAGTAGGTACCTACTGTACCTATCTTGTAATTAGGAAAAGCTTTTAAGAATTTAGATATGCAAACTAAAGTGCCTTGCCTATGCTTTAGAACAGCTCTATTAAAATACTGGAAAAAATAATTAGGTATGTACATAAATCTGAGGTATTGTGAACTTTGCAGGTAAATTATAGTCTAATTTTAAAGAAATTAATTATCAATATAATGATAGGTATATGTTGTTTTAGAGACGGGGACCATACTATTTGTAATAATAATTATAAGTCATTATGTGTGCTATGAGTGCCTAGAGCCTACTTAAGATTAGATACCTACCTATCGTGATTGTTGGTTGTTCAGTAAATTATAATTAGACTTAAGGTCCAACCCCACCAAACGGACAGCATCGGCCCGGATTTTACAATCTTTAAACAAAATTAAATCTTATTATCACAGTGTTTGAAGTTTATATTACCAAGTCACGCTCAACAGCTTGACAGCGACGTGCGGCGGCATGACGCACGTCAAGCTGTCATGCGTGACTTGGTAATATAAACTTTAAATGCTATGATATAAGAGTTATTTTGTTTAAAGATTGTAAAATCCGTTCCGATGCCGTCCGTTTGGTGGGGTTGCACCTTTACGCACAATCTACACAATTGATTATACAATACGTGTACCGAACTGTGGGTTCTTTAAAATCTTCTAGTCATATTTACGTGTTTAAAATTTTTGTTTGTAAGTCAGTATTGGTTACAGCGAGTCAGAAATGTCAGAATTGTCGTGCCTTCTTACTGTAATAAATAAATATATTTGTGTACAAGTGTGTATTATTTATTTGATACAGTCTACAACAGAAGTTGATGAACACTAACAATACCTACAGTCGAAATACACTATAAATAATTAAGCCTTCGGTTCCGGTTATCACACGAACAGCTATGGCAGTCGCTACGAGTAGTTGAACCACGAAAAAGTTCAACAACTGATTTAGCTTCAATGCTTCAATTCGCCATTCGGTCGTGGAGGTCCGATGGCAGTCGATAAGTTCAGCAAAATCCGCAGTTAGACTGGTAAAGCCTCCGAGGTGAAAGCTGCGAATCCGACTGGGCTTTACGCTAAGATGAAGAAGAAGGAGTCGACATTATAAATAATTTATCATTCAAATATTTTTTTTATTTGTAAAGTGTTATTGGTGTTATGCTACTTTTTTCGCTGACTGTACCTACAATAACTACTTACAAAAAATTAAATTACGTAGTTGAATGAAAGCTTAACCACAGAAATTGCTTTAAACTGTGAAAACAGTGTGTGTGTTCGCGCAGCGGAATGTTGTTGAATTTAAAGATTTTAATTATGCAGATATTTAGCACATGACGTCGTGTAAATGCTTATGGTAAAAAAAAATTTGTGCATGCAGCCATTGTGGAGAAATTCGCTAAAAACAGATTCCGCTGGGCGAACGTTGTCCTGGCGGCACTTTTTTTGAATTCATGGACTTAGAAGAAAAAAAATGTATCCAAAAATTAGCGTGTATTTGCGTGTAATTGTGTATGTATGAATAAAATTAATGAATGCATAAACTTCGGAGAAATTAAAGTTTCCGCCACGCGAACGTTTGGCCATTAGCTAGTTTTCATATAAAGCGCTTATATAGAGAGCTGTAGATTTTTACATACGTTGTTTTGAATTTGCTTATATTTGTTTAATAAAAAGATTTAGAAAAAATCGAAGGGTTTAACAGATGAAAATGAAAATATATTTATTTCTGTAACAAAAAGGTACTTTTAACAATATTTTTGTCGTTGTGACCTTCTATTAAGTGAAATACACCTGTATCAGAAGG
Organism: Eilema depressum; assembly: GCA_914767945.1. NCBI lineage: Eukaryota > Metazoa > Arthropoda > Insecta > Lepidoptera > Erebidae > Eilema > Eilema depressum. The sequence goes on along the minus strand of OU612026.1, from coordinate 13,291,866 downwards.
CCACGCTCATCCATAACATTATAAATGCTGTACCAAGTAGATTACCTCATGCTTAGGTATATTAAATACAGAAAGGGTTAGTTGATAATTTTTATTCTTAAATACTAAGTGTTAGTTTTACAAATCATGTGTATGTGTGTGTAGATGAGTGTACGTGTGTAGATGAGTGTGTGTGTGTGTGTGTGTGTGTGTGTGTGTGTGTGTGTGTGTGTGTGTGTGTGTTACGCGCGCGTGTGTGTGTCATGAGTATAGGATTTTTTCTATGTTATCGTAATTTAAAGTTTTGAGCCAGTCGGTAATAGTATTTTTACATTTGTAAACTGATAGCTGGTGAATTTGTATTTTTTTGTTTATTAGGTTGTACAGATGGCTAGCCTGTTTGGTAAACTGTCTTCCAGCGAAAGAAGTTCTCACTCGTGTGGTTTCTGCAACAGAGTGTTTCCTACGTTTTTGTTGCAGATTTGGACAAATATTTACCCTTCCATGCTTTCTCAAAACCACGTGAAGTACATAAAGCTTTCTAACTGTCAGTAGCTCACAGTCCAAGTACAATTGATCAGTAGGGTATCTTCTTGGTTTAGAATAAATTATCTTTAGAAGCGCTCTCTGGGACCTTTCCACTTCCAAAAATCTTTCCTTTGCGGCACCTCCCCAAATAGTAATGCAATAAGTCAACACTGATTGCGCTAGGGCTATGTAGACTGTTTTAAGTAAGGGCTTGGAGGCAACGTTACGCAGTCGAAGAAATATCCAAATCATTTTACGAATCCTACTAGAAATAGCCTCTAGATGTGTATACCATGACAAATGTTGGTCTAAATGAACACCAAGATATTTAATACAATCAGTTTTTTGAATAGAAGGGCAAGAGCAAACATCTTTTAGAAAATTACAATTGTAGTCATGGATTTTTATTTCAAATTTTGATGGAGGTTGAGTTGCTGTGGTTATAGTGTGGCATATGTACTTAGTTTTGAGCGCATTTAAGGTAAGCAAGTTATGTTTTAACCAAAGATCAACTTGAGTAAGTCCCTTCTGAGTATCTTCGCAAATGGATTGCCAAGATTTACCTGAAAAAACAATCGCAGTGTCGTCAGCATATGAGAATATTTTGGCATTATCTAGTTTCATATTAAGTAAGCCGTTAATGTATATTAAAAAGAGCGTAGGTCCAATCACGCTCCCCTGAGGAACGCCAAAATTGATAACGGAGCAATCACTAGTGTGTATTCCAACCTTAACACATTGTGTCCTGTTGGTTAAATAATCTCTAAGAAGTGCTAGAGGTTTACCTCTTATACCAATGTGTTCCAGCTTTTGTATTAGGATAGGAACAGCAGTGTTATTCAGTAACTTTTGTCCGTCGACGGGCCCCTATATGGGCGCAACGATGGGAAAAACGACCAATCACAATCAATAACGTCAATGTGCTCGTCGATGTTACCAATCATAATCGCTCTATAACACGTGACCTCGGTGACGTCACCCGCTTTAAGATGTTTTAAGGATGGATAGGGCTGAAAGTAAATTTTCGAAACCGGTTTTAGTAAAAACCAATAAACATCGGTTTCTATTTATAAAAAATCGATTACGAACACTTGGCATTCTGGCATTTATTATTATTAAAATTAAAATTGATATTGGCATTGATAGCATTGTAAAATGCTATGAAGGCCAGTTTTTTTAATAAAAAAAAAACAGCTGTTGTCGATGTTAAAATCAAATTAAATGTCAAAAACGGTAAGGCACTTTGAAGTCGTGATCAAAAATGAATTAATTTTTTTTTAGTGTCCTTCTAAACGGGCCATGTTTTTCTGCAATATGTGGCTGCACTATTGGCAACTAATTGCCCGGCAACATCAAAAATATTTCATTGCAACTGATGGCCGAACAATCAATGGCTGGGCAATGTGTTGCCAACATATCTGCAATAGTATGGCTCTTAATGCAGATTCATAAACGGGCTACACAAACCGGCAACAATGGCTGACGATATCACACTTGTTGCAGCAGCTTATATTGTTTTATTAAAAAATAAACAGAAAAAAAAGAGATTATGGATTCGACCTTACTTAAATAGGCGTGAAACTATAGATAATTTAAGTAAGAAATAACCCTTGATAGTAAATTATTTAACAATTCGCGTAGAAAAGGATAGACTGTGTCATAACAAGGAGAGCGACTGAAACAACAATAGAACTGGCCGAGCAATATTGCAGTAAAATCGACCGCCTAGCGATCGTCCGGCAACCCATTGCGGCAATATCGGCCATATGTGGCAACACAAAACATGTTTGGCTATATTTTCGTGACGTTACTGCAATACTGGCCGGTATTGCTTGCAATAGTTGAAATGTTGCCGGGCCACAGTGTTGCAGCCACTAATTGCAGTAAAACATTGCCCGTTTAGAAGCACCTTTAAACAAATATAATCGAAATATTCTTTTTATATTAGGCGAAATTGACTTACTGTGATATTACAATTTAATAATAATAGGATACAGGAATACTACAACCGGAAAGGTAAGAACTAAAACTATGTTTTAATATTATTAAATCTGCTAGCCAATAAGCAAGATAAGTTGATAGTATTGCTTCGTAAATTCATTGTTGGTGCATAGATATTATTAATTTTCTTTAACTACGTCCATAAACATTTTTAAATTTTTTTAATTGTTATTGCTCTCAATATATATCACAAAAGCTTTTGAGAGACTTTGCCTTCAGCTTACCATCAGCGAGGGAAGTCAAATTGACGTGTCTTATTTAAAAAAAAATTATAAAGTAATCGGTATATACCGGTTCTAAAAACCGTAATCGGTTCACATCACTAAGGAGGAGACACACTACTTATTTATCCCGATAGGTGGCGTATTATCGCTGGATTCGCTGGTGCTGTTTTGCTGTCAAACTTCATACAAATTGTTAGTAAATAAAATAAAAAGTCTTTTGTGCAAATAATAATGACACTGTGTAGTGCAATTCAATGTAAAAATAAAGGTACTCTTCGTTTCCCTACTGATGAGAAAAGACGGAAGCTGTGGATTAAAGCCTTGCGTATCAAAAACTGAAAACCAAATTCGTCTGCTAGAATCTTAGAATATGTAGCGACCATTTTCGAAGTTGATGATAATTATTATGTTGAGAGCAGGTTTACTGGTAAGTTATTAAGTGTACTCTGAACATAACTGATTGAACGTGTGTATGAACAGTGCCAAAACATACTTAACCCCATTATTTTTACTGTTTTTAGGCTTAAAACATAAAAGCATCATGGAGTACATAAACACTCAAACACCCTAAAGTGTTAGTAGGAGCTACACCTGAAGGATTATTCACGTAATGCTCGCCTGATTATGGTGGATCCACACCTGTTTTATGTGCTGCAACTTTAGAGAAGGAATTGTAAATAAAACAATTACATGATTATATTTTGTATTATTGTTTTTTTTATATTATAACCTTTGTACAAATACATATCTTTGTATATTTACTACTTAAATAATTAACTTATTCATTGAGGCTTTGCATTGTCCTCTGAAGTACATGTCAGACCCTACTTCAGCTGCCCGAGCAGTCACCAAATGTCTGTTTTCTTACATTTGTGAAGCAGTTTTAACAGTCTTGTTGAACCTGCAAACAAACAACAACATAATATTATGCATTAGTAATCACAAAGCTATTAAGACCCCAACTAATAAATAGAGCTTGTACCTATAGTACAAATTTTAGAATATTACATTGCCACATTCGGATATTATCATACTCGTATTCGCTCAATACGGACGTCTCGCGCTATCAATGGGGAGTATCACGCATGAATTTGCCAAGCTATGGAAATGAGAACTAATATTATACTTACATACAGTACTACTTATAAACATACTTAGATATTGAGAATAATTGATTCATATTGTACAAATAGGTACAATATAAATAAATTATTCTCACAACATAATATACTGGCAAAGTATGTGTTTAAACGCTCACCTTTCCACAAACGACTGAATATGATGCCTGGTAAACGGAGGTATCTTAGTGTTAGCATTAACATCTTTGTATAACTCATCAGCAGGCGTTAACATGGTATCTTCACTCTCCAGATTACGGGTAGTCTATCCACTACTGTTACCGAAATTTTTGTCGTAATCTTCCAGTCTGGAAATAGGTAAAGTGAAGAGTATAATATGAGATGTAAACAAACAAATGGCGATATACAAAATTATTCATTTATAACGTACCTTGCCACCAGATCCGCGTTTTTCCAGCTAGGGATGCATTTCTTTTCTTCAGCTCTTCTTAAAATTTGCCACTGTCATGCAGGAATACATTTTTATTGTATAAATCTCAAATAAATTCACAAGCATTCAGAAGCAAATGTCAATGACAAGATTGACAAGCACCAGCGATGGTGACGTCGTTAAAATATTTAATGTTGCCAGGATATATTTAACACTAATAATCGAGTATTAACAAAATCGATTATAATATTATAGGAATAGTCTTTTCTCGTAAAACTGTTCCCGTTTGAATAGTAATATGTACTTTATTCATAAATCACAATATCACAGCCATATTTCAAAATATTAATTATTATTTCAATCTCTTAAGGTGCGGCTACTATAATATTTATCAATCACACAAAACCTGCAACACAACATTATAGGCTCACCCTCTATTACGTGGGACCTAATACAATGATTGGTGAAATGTGGGTGTTAATTCACCTCTGCCTAACCCTCCAGGGATAAAGGCGTGATTGTATGTATGTATGTAACTGTGTATGTACAACATTGTAGAGATTCGCATCTCTATGTATTGTGTTTTTCGAAAAACATTTATTTTATTTGGCACTTTAAAGAAATAATACTTTGTCTAGGTTTAACAACAAGCATCATAAAGAAAGTATTATTTCTCTAAAGTGCCAAATAAAATAAAAAAATGTTTTGAAAAACCATAGAGATGTCAATCTGTAGATATGTCGTGTTGTGTGTTATATTTGAAATTGTTGTGATAAATATGACCTTTGGTTACACATATTGATGACACACTTGTATTTTTCCACGATATTTATTATTCTCCTCACCGGTTTCGCCTTACGGCATTCTCAAAGGTTTACATTGACGGTTACACCAAGTTAACAACAAGTTCACCAAGTGCCATCAATCAATAAAGTATAAATAGTATGACCTTTAAATTCTAAATTAAACACAATAAAATCGATTTATTTTGTTTGATTATCATTTGCGATACCCCGATTATGATGATTATAAAAAAAAAATTAGAAATATATATGGCAACACACTCAACTGTCAGTCATGTCATAAGTCATTAGCTTTGTTTATGTTTTGTTTGAAGTTTGAATTTGTTGATTGTTCCGTTGTGTACATTTCATAAACAGTATATTAGTACTCTTATGTATAAGTATGTTAATATGTAATGCAACTACAAGTATAGTACCTAATCAAAATCGTTTTCTAGATCGAAATTATAGTGTCTTATTGTACACTATTGTACATTGACTTTGTGTGTCAACTGTCGAAATTCAGTATTGCAAACAAGATCGCTTAATCACACTGACACAATACTTGGAGACTATAAATAGATCAAATCAACAGGTTTATATTTTTACAGAGTGTAATAATTCTATAGAAATATATAGCAGGCTGTCATGTTGGTGTCAATACTGTTTGGTATCATTTTGTACCTTATACCTTAGTATTTCTTGTTTATGTTACAAAATGTGTGGTGAAATAATAATAAACCTTTTTTATACTACTTACGTCACAGACAAGCACACAGCCCACCTAATGGAAAGTGGTTACCATAGGCTATGGACAAGTGCAACACCAGGGGAGTCAAAAACTTATGCTGCTGGCCCCGCTAAAACAGAGATTCTGTGCCGTCATCGCAGAAGATAAGTAGGACAAGCGTCCCACTGACAGCACCAAACCTCTCCTGTGAGCTCTGGCTTCACTACTCCCCGCCGGGAACACAACATGAGGTTATTTAACTACATAAGCTGCAGTATCATATACATACATATTAGAATAAAATTGATGGTACCTACTACCTACTAGCAGAGAAGCTATAAAGCAGTTCTGCTACAGCTGTGTAAAGGGAATTAAAAAACAATTTAAATCTACAAACAGTCATTTATTGTCAATGTCAAAAATCTAATTCATACTGTAGTGCCCTTAGACTAATAGGCGTTTAAACCGCTCTCACTCTCAATACTGTTTCAAGCTTGATGGTGGCATTTGTTATTATTATAACAGCGCTGGAGGTCCAGGTGTGCATTTCCTGAAATCATATCATAATGTTAAGGTTTAATAAAATAAGTACTGTATTTTTCTTTGAAGACATCTTTTATTATAATTTATTTGCTCACCTGTTACATAAATTAATTTAATTAAGTTTCTCTGTAGTAAGTCTTTAGAAAATAAAATATCATCAATAGATTTATTTATATTAATGTTTTCTCTAATAAATAGATATATTGTGTGTAATGTTGTTTGTTTTTGTGTTATGTTTTAAATCCTATCCCTATCTATCCCACTTCCTAAGTTTGTGAGGATGGCCAGATGTTTGTTACTCAATCAACGGCTCAATGGATCTGGCTGAAATTAGGTACCTACAGGTAAAGATTATAGTGTGAAATATATATGTGGTTGTTCTCCATTTGACAGTAACCATAGATCCCATGACAAAGATCCTGCTTGGTGGCAATGGGCTTGCACCTTAATATTGTTCTTGCCTGACAAGACGAAGAGCAATCTGAGGGGATGTATGTATTACCTTGAAACATTATTCAAGACATAATGCATCAATTTGACAACCTTTAAAATTAAGTTACACCTTTCGAACTCTTACTATTATTGTAACCATAAAATTAAAACGTCTCATCGCTGACCTAAGTTTTATTTTAAATACTATCCCCCTACGGGGCACTAGTTGATTCCCACTATAAACAAATTATGTGAGACCAAAATGTAGGTGTCATACACCTCCCTATATAATAATAATTTATTGTATATTGGTTTACAGATACTCTCTTACATAACCAATGAAGTATATTCATTCACCATGGTAATGGTGAATGAACAATAGGTGCATTTATACCGGTAGGTAAGAGTATTTAGATGGACCTTTATCTCTATTATGTTGAAATACAAAACTATCATGTCTAGCACCTCCATATACTTTGTCCACAAATGTGGCATCAACAATACACTTATGTACTACCTAACTTTGTCTTATTTACTCAAGAATCCCAGTTATTCTTAGTTTCCTTATGAATATTAAGTCAAAGCATGCTACATGATTCCAATAATAATAAAATTCTTCCTAATAACTTGCACTTAAATAGATAAGAGTTTAGGTTAGGGTAAATTACGTTACCTACCTTTAGCGTATTACTTGAAGCACTTAGGTACATGAACTAATGTAGGCAAAAATGATTTATCAACTTTTTGCCTGCACACACAGAAATTATTTATAACAATATAGATTATGTAGAGAAACGGTGTTCATTTTTCTCTTGCTGCCTACTCGAGATAATCTCCTTATCATCACTTCTCTTGGTTTTTTACTTTTAGCCTTTAAATTTAAAAAGCTTTATATAATAACTTATTATTTCAATTGACTTTGTTCCATTTGTCTGCGTAAATGTTAAATTATAAGTTTTCTAAGTATCAGCAGTATATTTTGTTTTGTTGACATTTTGTCGAGTAGTTCCTTCAATGTGCCACACATCTTTGCGTCTAGAGCGCTAGTGTACAAGTTACTGAATGCGAAATTTAAGCACATCCTCGGTTTTACGACTTATCGTCGTTGGGCCCGTCGTTGTGCGCTTACTGAATTGCACTGCAGAGACGGTATCGAATGCCTTTTTTAAATCTAGGAATACCGTGAGACATTTGTTACTTTTATCTAATTGTTCAATCACTAAAGTTGTTAAGGCTGCAATTGCGTCTTCAGTTGACTTATTTTGTCTAAAACCAAATTGGCATTCTGATATTATTTTATATTGATTAAGGTAGTTAATGAGTTGTTTGTTTATAATTTTTTCTATTATTTTCGAAAATACTGTCAAAACCGATATTGGTCTGTAGTTGCCGATTTCGTCTCTGTTCCCATTCTTATACACCGGTGTTACTATAGCTCTCTTAAGGGGAGCGGGAAATACACCTTTGTCGAAGCAAGTGTTTATTAGGTGAACTATAATAGGTACCAGCTCAGTTTTAGCCAATTTTAAAAAGGAGGTAGGTATAGTGTCCCAGCCAGGAGCACTCGAGGATTTCAGGTTCATTAGAGTTCTTTCAACCTCATCTATATCTGTATCCAATAAAACAAAAGATGTGAGCTGACTATACTGACCTACTATATACTGTTTTTTATTTGTCGAGGTAGGGATTACTGGAGTATTAATTTTGGATGCTAAATCCCTTCCAACGTTAGCGAAAAATTCGTTGACTGAGTTTATTGATTCTGTAGGGGTTTGTTTAAGATTAAGCAAGTGTGTGTTGTCAGTTTTTGGTTGTTTTTGATAAGCTATATTGGAAACAGTTTTCCATAGACTTTTAGAATTTTTGGCAGACATTTCAAGTAAGTTTTTTTCGTATGTCCTTTTAAGTTTTTTTATTAGGTTGTTACAGTAGTTGCGGTAACGTCTATATATGGTCTTTAGTATATCATCATTTGGATTTTTACAGAGTTTTAGTTGCATTTTATTCCTGTTCTTGATACAGCGAAGTATTCCTGGGGTCATCCACGGTTTAATTGTGCGTTTGCTATTTGGAGTACGGGTAGTCTTAGTATTTTCTTGCAGTGACTCGGAAACCGCCCTGGTAAGTACGTCTATCAGCAGAGTAGGGTCGTCACATAGTAAGTACTGTGAAAGGTTTCTCTTTTTTAAGCTTATTAGGGCCGCATCGTAGTCTATAGTTGTTTTGTATAAAATAGGGGGAGCTGAGCTTTGTTTTGGCAAAACTAAGACAATCGTTGCGTGGTCCGTTATCGTGTTATTTAAAATGGCGATTCGTGCAGTAGTCTTAGCTTTATCTAATTTAAGCATGAAATGGTCTAAGCAGCTACCTAATCGCGTCGGTAATGTGTGCCCCGGTAGGATGCCATGATATGCTAGTGCGTTAAGGTAATTGTGTCTGTTTTTTCTTTCGAAACTTTTTTCGTCATCCTCAATTTTCAGGTTTATGTTTATGTCTCCAGTTACAGTAATTGTTTTGTGACTTTTTATAGTATTTAAGTGTAAGCTAAGCGAGTTTATAAATGGGACCGCATTACTAACTGAGGGAGATCTATATATACCGATAACTATGCAAGTCTCCAACTCAGTTTGAAGACATGATGCATCCTGTAGTTTTATTTCTTTTGTCTCTGCCTTAAGTGTATTTTTGATGTAAGTAACGACACCATCATTTTGATTAAAGTAAGCTGTCGAATAAAACGAGGAATAACCTTGCAGACTAGGGATAGGATGATCTTTTTGTAATCTGCATTCTGTAAGGACTATGACGTCTGGTTGAAATTTAAGGGCAGTTAAGTTCAATTCTAAATCATTCAAATTACTGTATACACTTCTAATGTTTTGGGAAATAATTGTCAGATCATTATTTTTAACTTGGAAATGGGTATGCAACTCCTCTGCGCTACATTCGAAGACCGATGCAATTTCTAGTTCGTCCAATTTAGTTATAGTATTGAAATGATTATTCATAGTAATGATAATTTGAAAATACTGTCACAATCCAAGATATTTCCAATGTTGTAAATGCAATTAAACGTAACACAAAAATGGTAGTATGTCATTAAGGCTATATGTGCATTAGCTGTGTGCGTATTCGCAATATGTATGAGTAATGTATGTATATTTATTGTATGTGTATTTGTTGAATGTGTATTTGTTGTATGTGTATTTGTTGTATGTGTATTTGTAGTATGTATATTTGTTGTATGTGTAGTTATTGTATATGTATTTGGTGTAAGTATAGTGTAAGTTGATACGTTCCGAGATAAGATATTATGTACTATGTGCAAGTGCGTGTATAAGTAAGTCCATACATTAGATTTAGTACTATTAAAATTATTCGCTAGTCATGGATCACTCATAAGTCCGACACATTGAGCTTCTGACTTGATAGATATGATCGGCGAGTTTTCATTTTTTCTGACATAAACCTTCCCATATGCCGTCCAACAGAACCTATAGTTTTTACTCTTCACGAGGTCTCGTGCCAGAAAGTGTAAACGAGCTCCTTTGCTAGTCAGGTTCTCAGAGATAAATATTGGAACATCCTCATCTCTACGGAAACCAAGGTGTTTAGCTGTTAACTTGGACTTGTTTCTAACATTATAGTTCCTGGACATTTTCATTAGGTCGATTTTTACTGATGTTGATGAAGTTTCAACTACGATAGGTGTGTTTTTCGACTCCGATTTCTTTCCGCGAACTCTGTAGACGTCCGTAATTTCTCTTTTGGTGATTTCACAGCCCACAGTTTTGGATAGTTGGATAACCATATCCATCAAATCTTCTTTGGATTCGCTATCTTTACGAGGTGCATTTTTAATCTCAAAATTTCTCTTCCGATTTGACATCAATAGATCTTCAATTTTATTTTCAAGGAGGATAATGTGTTCACGGTCTTCCTTTCTCTGCCTTTCCATTGAATCAATGTTGGCTTTCATCTCCTTATTATGTTCTGTGAGTAAAGAAATGGAGTCAATGAAGCCACGATTTGCCTCTTGCACCTCCTTAAGACTCACTATCATTTGACTAATTTTTGCGTCGGATTTAGCAAAGAGAGCCGCCATAGATTTCATCATTTCGTCCTTAAAAGTTGCAAATTCTTCCATCGTGATCGTATCATCCTCCCTTGTCCTTTTCTTACGATTTAAGACAAAGTTAGTTGGGGTAATGTTTAAGTCCGACTCCGATGACGATTTTTCAATAGAAATATTCATTGTTGGAGACAGTCCGCAAAACAGTAAGTACCAGGAAAGTATAAACTCTCAAAGGTAGAAAAAATGCACGTCCAATCAGGCACAAGTTCCCAAAACTGCAAAATTACAGTAATAATAGTAGTAGTAATAGTAATTAAAGAGCAATAGGACAATTTACCATGTATAGACCACTGTTTACAAAGCAGTCAAATATCACGACGTTCTAAAGGAATTGCATAGTAAAATATCGATGCCTTAGTTCACAATTGCACTAACTACGAAATTTACATTTTTGAGGAGAGAGCTTTAAAGTTTTTAAAAATTTAGATGAGAACCGTAGAAAATCCAAGTAAAATAACGAAAAAAATATGCATCTATTCATAAGACTAGTCCTTTTACTCCATCATATCTCAATATTGTAATATTAGTTTAAACGTAACCTTTTTAAAATGGCCAAATAAACATAAAACCCCCCCATTTAATACATTTGTGCACTAAGATTGATTATGCTGATCGGCATGAAGTGAAAAGCTCAAAAATATTTAACAGCAATACCAGGCTGGTCCAAGAAGGATAATAATAGTTATGGATATTGCATTAAATAGACAAAATAATAAACCAGTGATCCATATTATTATTCATAATGTTTATTTTTATTATAAAACACAAAACAGTTTTTATCCACAATCAAATAAAATAAATTTCAAAATCACAACAAAAAATCAAAAGGACTGAAGCCCAACTAAATCTTTAGCTATTTCACAAAACAATTCGTTTCTGAATCATTAAAATAAGATTTTTATAAGAAAATTAATAAAGTCAGTCTTCAATTTCAAGTATTGTAACAATTTATTCATTTTTACTAAATTGGTAATTTAAGTCCCACTAAAAACACATGCCGTCGCGGCTTTTCAGTGGGGTGTAAGATTGCCTAGGGCATATTGCGCGCTCCCCCTGGGCCATCTACAATTTTAAGATGGTCCCTATCGAATCCGGGAAAGGGGGGAGGCGGGCGTGAAGGGTTGACAGGCGGCCAGCACACCTGTAATTCTCACACCTGCGCTCGGTGACCAACCCTCCCCTTGCCTGCTCTCCACTGTACCCTCTGGTAGTCAGAGGGGCACGTGGGAATCCTCTGAGCAGCCCTCTACTGAGCCGCTCACGTTGCGACAGGTATTTGCCGTAGGCGGCAGCGCCTCCCCTGGGTGAGAGGCGCTACCGCCTGCGTTGCCCATGGTGTTTCACATTTCCCCCCAGGTTCCGACCCCGCATTCGGATCCCGTACCCGTTGCATCTTCTGTTCAGCTGACCCTCCCCGTTTTCGCTCGTGACATACAGCGAACGCCTGTTGCACCCTTTAGCCCATACCCGTAATTAAATAGTTTTAAAATAATGTATGGGAATCTAACGGATTTATTGACATTTATAATTTCGTAATATCTTTTGAATAGAGCCTCCGATTTCAATAATTCAAAAAGTAATTAACAGGTATTGAAACAATCTTTAATACTAAACAATTTATTTATATTAGAATCAATACAAAGGTATAGATTCCCTGGTCTGACTTTGATCAGTATTTCTGCTTGAATTTATTTCGCCTTAATATTTTTTAATATTGTGATAACTCTTAAACTATTCGTTTTAATTATATAGTGTAAATGGCAATTTTGATCTACATTAAATGTACAACGTATCTAACGTATTTAATTGGATAAGGAATAACACCGTATTGTTAAAAATAGCTTCGAAAATGACACATATTTTTGTTCTAATTTGTAAAAGATAAAAATGGTTACTGTGGGCTACCCTTATTAGATAGACATATGCTATTGTGGACTTTTATGTAGATCTTTTTAAGTTATACATTTCCACAGTACATTATTACCCTTCCAGTAAAAGTACTTAGCACACTTCTTGTGCATCAAACTTTCTTGATCCTTTTGTACTACCAACACATAATACTCTTGTAGCGCTGCTAAAAAGTATGAGCAGATATTGCAAATGTATATAATACGTTTGTGTCTTGAAATTTCCTGCAGTTGAGAAACTTAAAATCAGTTAAAGTATATCTTGATTGGTTTTACAAAAATAAAGATCATTGGTATAATATCACATTCATGTAACATTAAACGAACTCATTTAATACAACTGTGACCCACGTTTTTGGTAGAAAGAGATGGATTATCGGTATTTCGATGCGCCGAAACGAAAGAGCATGAAATTTAGTGTATTTGGCATTAAAAAAGTAAAAATTGAAAATTTTGTAGTTAGTGCAATTGTGAACTAAGGCATCGATATATTCCAATAATTAGCTTACTGATTCAACTATTCACATGCAAAATTTCATCTCATTATATTCAGTAATTAAAGATAAACAATGAAAATACTGACAAAGCATCGAAACCCTACATAACCCGACCAAGTTCGGATGGCTACAAAAAAGCGGCCGTGCAATATATTTAGGTAACATTCTAAAATTTACAGTATAATACCGGTATTGAATTGGTACAGGTGATAACACAATTGTTATTTCGATTTAATTTATAGATCATTTATTTTTTCTACACCTACTTTTTTAATTGTATTTGACTAAGATTAGTAAGTACTATTTACGTAGGCGGTAGGTACTTTATTTAAGTAAGCGCTTGAGACTTGCGTCAGTCTCAGTATATGATATTAGCGTTGTACCTACTGGTACGGCAGTGACTTATGTATGTGAGCGTGTTCCCGTGCACCCCACCAAAATATGCAGAATTATTTTGTTCGAAGCGGTACGCTTAAGGCTAGACCTTTGGTTAAATAGTCTAAGTATAGTAGATATGAATTGATCAAAAATATTAAGCTAGAGAGAAAAAATAGATAATTTGCCAATTTTTGGGTTTCTACGTTTCTACGTTTCTACGTTTCCACATTTTGCCAATTTTTGGGTTTCTACGTAACAGGTGGCGAGAAATAAATTGTAGACGGATATTTAATTAGAGAAGTACCCACCTACTTGTTAATTGAAGATTTATTTTTATCGTAGATAGTGGCGTTATTAATAAAAAAATATTTTTCATTCAAGAAATGCAATTTATTGTTTTATTTTTCCTAACGCTTGTGTACGCAACTGTACCATATTAATGAATACTATACTGGAAGGTTAAGAACGTTACTTAGATATATGGTACGGCCGCTTTTTTGTAGCCATCCGAACTTGGTCGGGTTATGTAGGGTTTCTATGCTTTGTCAGTATTTTCATTGTTTATCTTTAATTACTGAATATAATGAGATGAAATTTTGCATGTGAATAGTTGAATCAGTAAGCTAATTATTGGAATATATTTTACTATGCAATTCCTTTAGAACGTCGTGATATTTGACTGCTTTGTAAACAGTGGTCTATACATGGTAAATTGTCCTATTGCTCTTTAATTACTAGCGGAACATCATTGATACTTGGCAACATGTTGCAGACACTTACAAGGTTTGTATAAACGTAAAAATCTAGACCCCAAAGTGCATACTTTACGAACTAAGACCTAATAAGCGTATTTTACGTTTATATTTTTATCTGTTAAACCCTTCGATTTTTTCTAAATCTTTTTATTAAACAAATATAAGCAAATTCAAAACAACTTATGTAAAAATCTACAGCTCTCTATATAAGCGCTTTATATGAAAACTAGCTAATGGCCAAACGTTCGCGTGGCGGAAACTTGAATTTCTCCGAAGTTTATGCATTCATTAATTTTATTCATACATACACAATTACACGCAAATACACGCTAATTTTTGGACACATTTTTTTTCTTCTAAGTCCATGAATTCAAAAAAAGTTCCGCCAGGACAACGTTCGCCCAGCGGAATCTGTTTTTAGCAAATTTCTCCACAATGGCTGCATGCACAATTTTTTTTTTACCATAAGCATTTACACGACGTCATGTGCTAAATATCTGCATAATTAAAATCTTTAAATTCAACAACATTCCGCTGCGCGAACACACACGAAAACAGTTAAGCTAAATGATTTTCATTGTGAAATTCAGCCTAAGTAAGTCTGGCACGTACAAAAGATATGGCATAGGTACTATGCATTAATATTAGGTATATTGTTTAATTTAAAAAAAACATACCTATATAGGTACCTAGCGCCTATTCATAGCCTAATATACTTAACCATTTTACCACCACTAGGTATAAAGTGAAAGGAGGAACTGCGTTTACCTCGCCATACAGGGAAGGAATGGCAAACTACCC
This sequence comes from Eilema depressum, assembly GCA_914767945.1. Classification (NCBI taxonomy): domain Eukaryota; kingdom Metazoa; phylum Arthropoda; class Insecta; order Lepidoptera; family Erebidae; genus Eilema; species Eilema depressum. Next base: position 13,276,665 of record OU612026.1, on the reverse strand, counting down.
CATTATTTCCGCTAACAAACCCATTCTTCATACTGAGTTATATAAAACATAATGAAGGCACTACGATCTCCAACGGTGATTGTGGAAACTTGTGACGTCATAATTTATTCGTATGGCTTTCATACATACTTATCTATTAGCAACAGACGAGGTTGCACCTTTACATACAACTTTATGTGAAAAGTGCTACTGTTCAGTCAGCGCCAAAACTACATAACATAACATAAACTCACGCCTATATTCCCCGAAGGGGTAGGCAGAGGTGCTAGCACCCACATTTCGCCGTTTATGTTTAGGTCCCAATGTAATAGGTGGCGAGCCTATTGCCATTAACCGGGCACTTATAAACCTGCGATAAATACACACATAACTTCGAAAAGCATCGAAAAGTCATTGGTGTGTGCCATGGTAATACCTGGGATCGAACCCGAGACCTCGTCTCAGCAGTCCACTACCCATACCACTAGGCTACTTTATAATTAAGAGATCCCTTTTGAGAGAAGTACCTAAATTTCACGATGCCTATGAAGCTAATTGCCTAAAACGCGAAATACCTGAAACTCGAAGTAGGAAATTGCACGATGCCTAAAAACTTAATTTGCCTACAATGTACTTTGACAACAATGTTTAATGCCTAAGAATGGAAATGTCTACAATGTACTTTGACAACAATGTGTAATGCATAAGAATGGAAATGTTTTAAATTAAGATTGCCAGCACAATACAAGGTATAACCCACGCCACGTATCTTGGACCTAAATCGTAAGACATACGAGGCTCTGGCGCCCGCGCATTGCTTTATATTAGTCTATGCTTGGTGAATTTGAGTTCATCTACCGCAGTAGCATCCCGTGCTATCCTCAAAAGACACCCAAGAAATGTGTACTGCGCGTATAGGGCACATTCTGTGAGGTGAGCATGAACAACTACCGTAATCGTATCGTGAACGTAACGATAGCACGGAGCATTGCGATTGGCTGGCTTCAGGCAGGCGGCCAATCGCAATGCTCCGTGCTCTCGTTACGTTCACGATACGAATACGATAGTTGTTCGTGCTCACCCCACTGAGCACATTTTAGGTCCAAGATACGTGGCGCGGGTTATACGGGGCATTCAGGTACGGTCGGCCAGATTGATTTACCACTTATGAGAACACTTCTTATGTAGGTAGGTCTCGGATCATTATTAATTTCTATAGTACACATAATATATCGTCGCGTGGTTCCCGGCAGTGTACAATTTGGACCAACCCATCTCCTCTCATGCGGTATCGTACAAGGCGACTAAGGGACAGGGCTGTTTAACATCAGGCAGTTAAATATAAAGCCCAGACTCAGCTTTAGATACTTGACTCGAGTCAACAATAGTGGCCGGAAAATGGCCACTTTAGACCCATGGTACCCCTGGCCATACCCCTGGTAGTACCGTAGGTCTCAAGGTGTGCTTTTATTTGTTATACAAAATGTATTTTTATAACTTTAGAATAATGAAAAATATATTTTACACAGGGCTATCTAGACCCAATGTAAGCATAGCTTAACTAGCTTGTGTTATGGTATCTAGAATGTGGATAAACATACTTAGATACTATTTTTTGTAAATGCATACATATGATACATAGGAACACCCAGACCAATGCACATATAGATATTCATGCATACAAGTATTTGCACTGAGCGGGAATTGAACCCATCCATACCTATCTATTAGTTAAAGTCATGTTTTTATGGGTATGGCCAGGGGTACCGTGGGTCTGAAATGGAATACGGCAATAGGCTCACCCCCTATTACGTGGGACCTAATACATTGATTGGTAAAATGTGGGTGTTAATTCACCTCTGCTGAGCCTTCCGGGGATAAAGGCGTGATTATTATAAAGTAATTAAGACTAAAGAGTCGGAATATGTGTCATATTTTAGCAAAAAGATTTCTTGATGTAATAAAATTGGACTCATGCTTTGTAGGCAATTGACTAGCACCGGCATTATACTTTGTAGACATTAAACAACATAGGCATTTTGCTTCGTAGGCATTAAAACCATAAAGACATTAAACTTTATAGGCATCCTGCGTTTTAGACATTGACTTTAGGCAATTTGCTTCATAGGCATCGTGCAATTTAGGTAATTCGCTCAAAAGGGTAAGAGATTTCCTGAACTCCAAAACGTTACATCTTAGTATAGAAATACCTACTACATATACAATGTAATGTAGGTATAGTATGTATAGAAATATAGATGTATAATATTATGGTTACTTCATGTCTGTAACGTTTTGGAGTTCAGGCAATCTCTAAATTATAAAGTGTTAATCTACTTTTGGCGCTGACTGTACCTATCACTTCTGTCGACTGCACATACCTTTTTTTGTCTTATGACTTAAAGAGTGAAAATGGAACCTATTAAGTACTCTACTTACATTTTTAAAGCCCCACCTCACCTGCTGGCGGTACCCCTTATGAACAATGGACGAAGCTCTGGCAGCGCAGGTTTTCTTCTCGGGTTTGGAAGGTCAGACGGCAATCGCTCTTGGAAAAACCGACATACCTACCAATAAAAATTAAAAGCGGACCTCGACTCCAAAATGCGGACTTTGGACGCAAGGACGTAAGAAGACTTCGACCTTATCAGGAGGGAAAGTACTCTAAATAATTCAATTTCAGTCAAAGGAAACACATCTACCCTTATTTTTTAAAAGAAACAAAACTGCAATCAAAGTTTTTTTTTTAAATTCGCTTGCCACACTTATTCATGGTCGTTAGGAGAGATTATGATCATTATGATTTATACTATCGATTAATGCCATAAAAATACAGGATGTTACTTTTTCAGATATAAGTCGGTTCGATTACCGGGCAAGCGAGTTTTCGAAAATCTTTGAATGCTGTATTTGTTTCTTTTTAAAAATAAAAGAAAAGTGAAATTAGCTATCTTCAGTATTTATAGTAGGTTAGGTACTTTCCCTACAGGTAAGGTCGAAATCTTCCACCCTGTATAATGTAGCAAGAAAGCACGTAGAAATATTATCTCGATATTTTGCATATTAATGCGTTTTCTCCCTTCATAACTACTTCTAACGATATACAAGCAACCAGTCTGCGATAGCATAGTGGTACCTACTGAACTACTTTCATACTAGTTTGATAAAATGTAGCAAACGCAAAGCGAATAGGTTTCCCTTGAACAGCTGCAGGTAGCGCTTGTAGCTGTCGCGGTTACCCACGCATACGCGAAAATAATATACGTACCTATGTGCCTACCTACCTATTTATTTTTGACACCACTTAGGTGGCAGACAAGTAGGTATATGGCCCACCTCATGGTAAGGCCCTTATTGCTGTCTATGAACGTGTGTACCGTGTAATAGTGCATCACCAGGGTATAAGTGCAGTATAGGTAACGTGTTTTTAGCTGTAGGTATGCCTTGCCATACACCGTATGCTACCTTAGTCGTAAAAAAGCCTTATTTAACGGATGCTTAGACGCCTTCCTTCGCTGCGTTTAGCGGGTGCGGGTCGCGGTTGCGCGCGCAGTGCGTCCGCCAGTCCGTCGCGTATGACCGGTACCCGCCTCACGCAGCGCTGCTCTTGAAATAACATGAAACAAGCACGCGAAGCGGACGCCCGCGCCGTGCGCCCGCTAAACGCAGCGAAGGCGCTTAATACGCGTGGATTACTTCAGACTTCAGAGAGGCAGCTCAAGTAACTATATGTGTATAGATTATAACATTTTTATTTATTAAGGTCACTAATTTCTATCAATTAAAATGAACTAGATTTTAAAACCAAAGCTCAAGATCTTCTCCTCTGTTCATAATTGCAGGATCAAGGGCTTTTGCCAAGTAATTGACGGCAGCATAGATTTCTTTGCCAGTATCTTCTATATCCTCTGGTGGAAGTAGAAACCCGAATTGGCCATTGTCCCTAGTTTCGAAAGCGTATGCATGTTTCACTCCTCCATGGTACACCCAATCTATGAGAGCTCCTGTGGCCGGATAGATTCTGTGGTAAGTCGGACCATGTTGGTACTTTATTCCGGACTCATCCATAATAGCCTGTAAGAAAATATAACACATGTAGGTTGTATAGCTCCTGGTACATATCTTGAACCCCAATCGCGAGAGAAACGAGGCCTTGGTGCTAGGATGAAGAAGAAGAAACGAACATAGGGACAAACCCAAAACTCTGTTTTATGAACTTCACCGTAATTGAGGAAAAATATTATGAAGTAAGTAGGTAAAAGAAAAAGTAAGTATAAAACATACCTTGGCCATTTCACGAGCAGTATGTTTGTGCAATTCCGCGTCAGAGGTCTTCTGACTCCTCGCACTCCATGGGTATAGGATCAGATGCCCGTACGAGTGAATATCTGCTACCGCACTCACTCTCTTTGCCACCTTCGATAGAACACCCTACTTAAAAAAATAATTTTGTATAGATATCATCATACGAGCGTCAATCCCGGTTCTTCTCCCTCTTTATCTAGGCGTTTACGGGAGCGAATTTGAGAAAGAGAGATTGAAGCCTCAAAAGAGAATTTGAAGCGTCGGTAGTTTAGTGGTTAAGAAGTCGGCCTCACGATTTATACCGTTTCATGCAACCTTATATGAAAAGGTGTACCGTGTATACCTACTTATGTCCTTTGTCGACTGTAGGTACCTACATCCCGTTCGTTTCCGAAGCGAAGCCGTACCTGCGCATCTCAAGATTTTCTCTAGGTACAGACAGAGTTCAAGAAGACGAATGACGTTGGTAATCTTACGGCATACTTACGGAAATTGCAGTCGATTCGGCTTCAGAAAACGGATACGGTCCACCATAGGTGCTTTTGCATTCACCATTTTCCGCGATACCAGGGATACCCCAATCCAGTCTAAAACATGATCATCGAGGATATAACGATGGACTGACGACCTTTCGCAGGTGGCTGGGACAGACTGAATGTGGATGGCGGAGGATCGGCAAACGTGGCGCATATTGGGAGAGGCCTATGTCCAGCAGTATTATGTTATCTGTGCCAGCAGTGGGCTGATTGTTATGTACCTACTTATATTTTATCAAAGTAATAACTTGTGTAAAAGATATAAATAATCCAGTATACCCAGTGTACCTACTTAGCTTTGGTTTTGATTTTAACTAGAGTGACTGAAGCAGACCTAACCGGCTAACCCCGAGAGGAAGGTCAAAATTAGTCAGCCAGATATTTTAGAATACTTAGGACATAGGTAGTCTCAGATTACCTAATAGTTGGAATGACAGTGTTTGAAGTGTAAACTCACCCAAAGTTCCTGTTAATATCAGCACCTTTACAAGAAATAAATTTGCGACGGTTCTTCCTCCAAAGCCGATCATTTGTGTGTGTAAAGTGGTAGCCATCAGGGTTTACCACTGGTATAATTAACCTGAAAAGTGAATCATCATGGGGGTTGCAAATTGGCAACGATAACTCACTAACGATGTACTCTATATAGCTGCGCGAAAGCATTTGTCAAGAAGTGTAGAACTCTTTGGTGGTAAGTGCGGGTGAGACGGGCGGAGGCGCGCCAATTAATCAATCATATTTAACCAAACACGGGCTCACGTTGTTCTATTTATTGGTGTTGTGGTTGCTTCGCGACCTTTCTGATGTTTGTTCAACATGTTTGCTGCTATTTATACAATTACAAAAAAAAACATAAGCTTACCAGTTTTTGGTTTTCAAATGAGGGGGTAGTTGGTCGAATTGTGTTACTATTGTGTGCGCAACATACAGTACTGAAGTAATTGAAACCCATTCACGTCCATGCACTCCGCCTGTTATTAGAATTATTTTGTTGTTAGGATTCCCATTTGTTATATTGATCATCTAAAATGTAAATAATGCGATTAGAAACTGTTCCGTTTCTTTCCCTTATATCTGGGTCTGGACGTACTTAAGTCTGTACCAACCAAACCACGTCCACCGCTCCGAACGGATCCTGAGACCGATGAACCCATCTATCCCCTCACTCACTGTTTTTCAACGGTGCCCACTACTAATCTTATGGTAAGTAAAGATTAGGAAGGTATGTGACGTAGTAATATAATCATGTGTGTGTACCTATATAAAACACAAATGTACTCTTTTAATATACATTCATGTACCAGTCTTTGAGATGTTTCATTCAACCTGATACCCATCCTTATATGGCGACCGTGACAGCGAGCACTCTTCAGGCCTAAATCATGGGCGCGTTTAGTATAAACTTTGCTCGGGACGAATACTGTTACACTGTGCCGATTACATTCAATCATGTGTCAATCCAAGGTTAATAACGAAGAGAAGATCGTGAACCAGATTAGTGGCGGTCCAAGTTCGGTGAATATAGAGGACGTCAAATTCCATATATCGACAATAAGTATTGTGGCTATGATCATATGCACAATTTTGCTCGTTGGACTTCTATATTTCGTATACAAACTTTACAAGAAATGTCACCAATCGTGGATGAGGGAGCAACTGTCAAGACACACATTTAGGCGTTCCTTGGATCGAATCAGGAGATACCGTGGTGGAACTGGTGGATCACCTGCGTGCGAGGAGTGTCGCACTCGTATTAACGACAAGGATCCCCGTTAGGACCACTCGACATATGCCTATAAGTGATTGTGATAGTGGTATAGTAATGCGTGAAAGTAAAAAGTACAACGTCTATCGTATCTCGTTATTAAATGTGTTGTCATAATTTTATAGATGCAATTCATATGGGACTTACCAAAATCTTTATAATGGACCGTAATGTATAAGGACTTGTTACTTGTATATGATGAACTCTATAAGCTTAGAGTTTATTTAGTAAAATTAGGACCTAGCAGGAGAACGGACAAAAATGTAGCGAAGAAATTAATCGAGGCCGATTATCTGGTGAGTCAATATAAATTACTTTTAGAAAAAATAGAGTCTTCAGAGTTACAGTTTAATGTTGAAGAAAGTTACGAATTTGATGAATTAAACAAAAAGTTTTTTGACCTCTATGACAATATTACACATTTATGCAATAATCCGTGTACAGGTGACAAATCAACTCAATTAAATATGGCTAAATTTGATTTGAAAATAGCCTTGAGCTTATTACCAATTTTAAATGATGATGGGGCGAATACCAAACAGCTCATTGATGGGATAGAATATTATCAATCGGAACTAGACCAAGACAGTAAATTAAAATTAATAAAATTCGTTTTGAAAAGTCGACTTTCGCAGTCTGCTAAACTAAAATTAGAAACTCAGTATGACTCCGTTGACAGTTTAGTCCAAGCTATGAAAAAATGTCTGTTACCTAAAAAATCTGCCACAGCTCTTCAACATAAACTGATGAATTTTAAACAAAAAGATCTTTCTATAAATGACTATGGCAAGCAAATTACAGATTTATTCGTAGACCTGACGATTTCTCAATCTGAAGGAAATGAGGCAAGTTACAATATTTTAAAACCTTTGAATGAAAAACTGGCAATTAAAAGTTTTGCAGACGGATTGAGAAATCGACGGCTAGGTACAATAATAGTAGCAAGAAATTTGTCAACTTTGAATGATGCAGTGCAAACTGCAATAGACGAGGAAATTTCCATGCCTTCAACTTCAGGAGAAGTATTATTCATGCGCCGTTATAGTAATAATAACGCTTCTAAATATTATAGGAATTATAGAGGACAATATGCAGTTCGGAATAGAGGTGAGACTCTTTCCTTAGGACGGGGACAGGCGCAACACCGGGAAGATCGCATCCCGCAGGAAAGTCGAGGCGGATGGAGAGGCCGTAGCCGTGGAACTACATACCCATACCGTGGATCTAGAGGTAGGATATATTTTAATCAGGCAGAAAATACTGAACATCAGGATGTACATATTTTGACAGACTCGCATGAAAATCAGTCAGAAGTTCCCGACACTCCGGACAAGTTTTTTCGTGAATAACACGATTATGATGTCATGCAGTAGCACATATCACATTACATTACGCTCTGGCTGTAATAATTACTCGTACTCCTGGCTGATTGATACCGGTGCATCTGTGTCAGCCGTCAAATATAAACATGTTCTCGAATTGAACATACCAATCCAAAATGGGAACCTTACCGTCAGTGGCATCGGGGGCAAAGTTCGCTCGATAGGCTTTGTGTACCTTAAATTTAAAGTAGGCAGTCATGTTTTAAATCACAAATTTTTCGTATTTGAAACATTACCTTGTAGAACCAGTGGCATATTGGGACAAGATTTTTTGAGCAAGTACAAATCGGTAATCAATTTTGGAACTAGCTCTTTGCACTTATACTACAATAATATTACAATTAAGTTACCGATATCTGCACAGGATGATTCATTCATTATACCGGCTAGGTCAGAAAGCATACACTATATAAATACAGACGCAAAGGAGGAATGTTTAGTTTGTTCATCAGAATTACAAGAAGGAATTTATATTGCGAATACATTAGTTAGCCCCATGAATGGAAAAATACCCGTTTTAATCTTAAATACTACTGAAACCGAATTAAGGTTACGAGACATCCAGCCGAACATTCAGATTGCAAATAATTATGATATCTGCATATTCCACGAGACTATGAATAACTCATCGCGGGTTAAGAAATTGTTCCCCTTATTAAAATTAAATCATTTGAATATTGAGGAACAAGACAGTATTAAGGAAATATGTGCCAAATATAATGATTTATTTTATCTTGAAGGAGACCGCTTGACTACCACTAAAATATATAAACATTCAATAACTTTGAAACCCAATTCCATGCCATTGTATAGCAAGCCGTATAGGCTGCCACATTTCCAAAAAAAGGAAATACAGCGCCAAATAGATAATATGCTTAAGCAAGGAATTATTGAACCTTGTAACAGCGAATGGTCGAGCCCCGTTCTCTTAGTACCTAAAAAGCCTGGCGCAAATGGGGAGAAAAAATGGCGCCTGGTAATCGATTATCGTAAATTAAATGGATGTATAGAAAACGATAAATTCCCTCTTCCAAATATTCATGAAATTTTAGACTCATTATCGGGTTGCGTTTATTTTACTCATTTAGACTTAAATCAAGGATTTTATAATGTTGACCTTGAACCGGAGAGTAGGAAGCTCACTGCCTTCTGTTCAGGTCAATTTCGAATGACTAGGATGCCTATGGGTCTTAAGACAAGCCCTAATTCATTTGCCCGAATGATGACAATGGCAATGGCAGGTCTTAATTATGAAAAATGTTTATGTTACCAAGATGATTTGATAATAATGGGGCGAGGCCTCCTTGATCATAACAAAAATTTAATTGAGGTTTTTGAAAGACTACGTAAAGTTAATTTAAAATTAAACCCAGCCAAGTGTGATTTTCTTAAAAAAGATATGCTTTATTTGGGTCACGTGGTATCGGAACACGGTGTCTTGCCCGATCCTGATAAAATATGCACAATAAAAAATTATCCAACTCCTAAAAATACCGATGAAGTTAAACGCTTCGTAGCTCTAGCGAACTACTACCGGAAATTTATACCAAATTTTGCGGCAATTGCATACCATTTAAATTTATTATGCAGGAAAAATATAAAATTCCTATGGAATACAGATACACAAAAATCATTTGAAATGCTTAAGAAATGTATGATTTCACCTCCGGTTTTACAATATCCCGACTTGTCAATTAATAATCAATTTGTTGTACAAACCGATGCGTCAGGTTACGCTATAGGAGCAATTTTATCTAATGCGGACGGGCGGCCGGTCGCGTATGCCAGTAGGAGCCTTAACAAAGCTGAACAAAATTATCCTACTATAGAAAAGGAATTATTGGCCATAGTATGGGCTGTGAAACATTTTAGACCTTATTTGTATGGCCGTACCTTTAAAATTTTCACAGACCATAAACCATTAATATATTTATTCAGTCTTAAAGACCCGTCAAGTAGATTACTCAAATTTAGATTATTGTTAGAGGAGTACGATTATATAATTGAATATATTAAAGGCCATGAAAATGCAGCGGCAGACGCCTTATCTCGTATCGTGACATCTTCAGAGGATTTAAAAGAAATACACAAAGGTATATGTGTGATGACACGAGCTCAGGTAAAGGAATGTGGAAAAGAGGCTTCACGTATTAATGACTCGGTAGAAAACCATTTTGAAAGACCAAAAGTCGTGGAGACATGCGTAAAACCACAAAATACCGTAGAGCTACAATTTATAGATACCAAATGTCTAAATAGGCTACGAAACTCGAACAAAATAAGTTCAGAAAGTGATACATTCTCGTATAATAGTGAGAAAATGATTTTATATATAAATCCATCGGTTCGATCGCAACTAACGCCAGCCGTATTTGTGAGAGCGATGTGTATGTTTTGTGATAATAATGATATAAATGAAATATATTTTGTTAAAAACGAAAACAATAAAATATTTATTGAGAAGTTAACAAATGAGATTAAACGATATACTATATGGACAGGTCCCCGGCTATGCATATTAAAGGACATAGAGCGCGTTGATAATTTGGACGATAGAAAGGTTATACTGAATGATTTCCATTTATTACCATCAAGCGGTCACGCAGGCATTAGAAGAATGTTTAATAACATTAAAAAATATTATTTTTGGCCAGGTCTTGAGAAGGACATCACTAAATTTGTTAAAAAATGTAATAAATGTCAAAAGCAAAAGTATACCGTGTCAGTAAAAGAACCTATGGTAATTACTTCTACTGCACACACAGCATTCGAAAAAATTTTTTTGGATATAGTAGGACCACTTGACAGGGATTGTAACAATTTTTCCTACATTTTAACACTTCAATGTGAGCTGTCGAAATATGTATGTGCGTTCCCACTTCGAAATAAAACAGCAATTGAGGTAGCACGCGTTTTTGTCAACAACTTCATTCTACTGCACGGCGTTCCACGAGAAATTGGATCAGACAGGGGTGCAGAATTCATGTCCGCAACATTCAAAGAGGTATGTAAAGTTCTTAATATTTCTAACTTGAATTCCACAGCATACCATCATCAAAGTATCGGCGCTCTCGAAAACTCTCACAAAACCTTAGGAGCATTTTTGAGGATATATACAGATAATAGACCCGAGTCTTGGAGCTCTTGGTTACCTTTTTGGGCTTTCGCATACAATACCACTGTACATTCTTCGACGAAATTCACACCGTTTGAGCTTGTATATGGCAAGCCATGTAACTTGCCAAGTAATCTTATAAAAACGGTAGAACCACTTTATAATCATGAAAATTATCCCCTTGAGCTCAAATACCGACTTCAAGTTACACAAACAGAGGCGCGTAATAACTTAGTTAATTCAAAAATAGAACGTAAAAGCAGATATGACAGGTATATTAATCCCGTAAAATACAAAATAAATGATCAAATATTAGTAAAAAATGAAACTGGTAATAAGCTTACAAATCTCTATTCCGGTCCTTATACAGTAATTCGGGATTTGTCGCCTAATGTCGAGGTCACGATTAAAGGAAAACCTGATATAATTCATAAAAACAGAACGAAATTGTACTACTCTTAGTTATAGCCTCAGTAGCATTGTTTAATGTTTACATTACAGTTATGAGAGAGTAGGTGTCCCGTGCCGTAATATCTCGTATTATACTATTTGTAATAACAAGACAGCTGATAATATGGTATAGAATATCTAGATACGATTGTTACTATGCTTAAAATAATAAGTTGAATGTTAATGTATAACATTATGCGTATTATATGTATTTAACCGCATTTATTCTTGCATAGAATGATATCTCTGTATGTTAGATATAAAAAAAAAAAAAAAATGTTATCTTAAACCTACTGTCACATTTTTTTTTTTTTTGTTTACCTTGGGAGATGTGACGTAGTAATATAATCATGTGTGTGTACCTATATAAAACACAAATGTACTCTTTTAATATACATTCATGTACCAGTCTTTGAGATGTTTCATTCAACCTGATACCCATCCTTATAGGTAATCCAAAACCAGGGTTAATAGGTAGATACAGTCTCGCAAAACATCAGCAAGAAGTGGCAAACAATAGAAGTGTCACCAGCGTTGCTACTTTAAGGAGTGGACTTCTTTGTAAAGCTTGTAAGTAACTATTTTTTTTAATTATTTATCGTCGGGTGCTTGCTCCGGAAATTCGACACGGTGCACCCTGGACAACGGAGATGGCAGCGTCCGCGTACCCCTTTTGAAGCTTTCTCAGCGAAAGGTACCTACAGGGGCGAGCAGACAATGGTTTGATTCTACGGGTGCAGGTCTGGGGAGACAGTTACGGCCGTCTGTCTCCCCAGCAAAAGCAGGCCTGTGCAAGGGCGCAACGAATGCTCCTCTATAGGTACCTATACCTACTTGTTTAAAGGTTGGTCAACTCTTTCATAGAGTTTGACAGGACAATATCTATTTGAATTGAATAGGCACTTGTACTTATCAACAGTTTTTCATTTTTGAACCTGACCGGTTTTGCCTCACGGAATTCTCAAAGGTTTACAAAGGTTCAACCGATCAGGTTCAAACTGTGGAAAAGTACATTAGTGCCTGTTCAATATGTGTAGCAAGTTCCACCAAGCGTCAATCTCCAGTATAAACAGTATAAATGTCTATTTGTTTCACTATTGGACGCAGACATAGGAAGGTTACTGAAGTACCTACCTTTATTGGTCTATTTTCAACAGTGCGTCCGATATCTTGTATTTTACAGACCGATGAATACTCTTCAGCTAAGAAATTGTAATACTCTTCAATAATTTGCAAGGTAGGGTATGATTTCCAATTTAATCGGTGACCTGTGAAATGAATGTAGGCTGTCAAGATGGAGGCCTATATGGGCAACCTGAACAACTCTATCAGAGATTGGCCACTAACCACAACTCAGGTTGGGAGGTCAGACGGCAGTCGCGCTCAATATAGCTGAAGAAATCAAGCTACATCATATATAAGCGGACCCTGGACTCCGAGGCGAAGGCCACTGATGCGGCTGGGACTAACGCAAGGATGATGATGAATATACCTACCCATAGGGTTTTTAATAATTATTATCAGTTAATAATATAATCGAGTTAACGCGAGTTAAGAACGCGGCCGCTACGCAGGAGGCGCGGGTTCGATCCCCGCTCAGTGCAAATATTTGTGTGAATGAAATATGAGTATTTGCATTGGTCTGGTCGTGCCTCGGAGAGCACGTTAAGCCGTCGGTCCCGGTTGCCATGAGAACATCTATGGCAGTCGTTACGGGTAGTTGGAGCCCTCAAAAATCCAAAAACAACGGTCTAACTGCAAAACTTCGATATCGCCTAATGTTAACATTGGGTTGTGGACGTCAGATGACAATCGCTTCACGGAAAACATCGAGGTCTAGCCAAATCCGTGGTTAAGACTGGTAAAAGCGGACCCCAGACTCTGAGCTGAAAACTTCGGATGCGACTGGGAATTAACGCTAAGAGGAAGAAGAATATAATCGAGTTAATAAAGTACCTACCTACTTGGTTTGCACTTACCAATGCGAAGTGTCTCCTCGTTCCACAAGGTAGGTGCAGCTTTCTGTGCATCAATACTTCTCTGCACATTCGATATAATCACATTATAACTCAAGTTGCGCTCAGCAAGTTGTTGCTCGACTCGCACCCTGTTTTCTCTTCGTACTAAGTAATCAGCGCTTTGCGGGATTAACTTCCATACTGATATATCTGGTATTAGGATTGATATATTTAGTAATAATATGCTGCAATTTCTTCATAGTAAGTACAGGAGATCTTACGTATAGGAGTCACGATAAAGGGGTAGGTACCTACGAACCTACGTGGACTTTCGATACCCTTCGAGCTAAGGTGAATGTGAACCGTAACCTGTTGTACGATTGCAAGTGAGCAAGTCTGATGCTTAAGCCATCGCATATAGCATTTTGTAAGTGTTGGAAATTGCGTAAAATTTAAATAAGCTCGTTCAATAATAATTACCACTTTCATAGCGCGATTCGGAATAGTTCCGATTGTCTCAGCTAGATGGCGTTGGATACATATACATCACCCAGCGCCATCTAGTGTATCAATATCTTCTATAATAGTGAATGAGGTGAGTATAATGTGCCCCTAAATAGAAAAATTTATAACCTCTAAATGGATACCTACACAATAAATTCATATATTCATATTGGTAACTTATTGTTATTTTCCCCCTTACCGTAATCTTACTAATATTACTAGACCCCAAGTCAATCACTAGCGAAGGTTTCCTTCTCGGAGTTGAAGGTATCAGACGGTAGTCGCTCCTGTTAAAGTCACGAAAAGGCAAATCACGAGAATAGTAGATTAATAAATTATGATGGTAATAATGTTTGCTATTTTCTGTGTCACATAGTACCTTACACCCGTATTCACAAACAACACTGTGAGGTCTCATAGTGTGCTCGAGCGCATATGGCTGGTAAAATTAATTCACAAACATCACGGAGCAGTATCTAACGCGCAGTGCGTTCCCTCAACGAACTATTACTTAAGTGTTGTCTATGAATAAAAAGGCTTGCCAAAACGAACGCACTGATAATTTATCGTTCTTTGCACAGTTTTTGTAGTACCTACGCATAGCGAAGTATTGTTTGTGAATACGGGTGTTAGTCACGTAGTATGCTAAACCAAGACGATTTACGTTGTTGCGTTACATAGATGACCTATAAGGCGACTTTCTTTTATCTGCTTAACTAGATATAATTCAAAACATTTTAGAGTATAATAAATAGAACCTTGTTGATCAAGAAGTTTCTTGATGAGTATAATGTCTCCCGGACCTCGTAGACTAGACCGCCATACTTCTGCGTTTCTATAAGTTTCATATTCATCTTGTGCAGGCGCATAGTTCACTGTTATACAATCAGATCATTTAGTGTGCATATTTACTATTTAGATATGTCTATTATCTACATACCTACTTAAATCAATCAATCAATTAGCCTATTGCAGTCCACTGCTGGACATAGGCCTCTCACAATATGCGCCACGTTTGCCGATCCTCCGCCTTACCTACATGCGCTCACGTCCGCCACATAACAGCCCGTCACTTACTCCCTTCTTCCATCCATCCTTACATACTTCACGAGCTTCCTCTACTATATTAAACCTTTCATGCAAGCCCGCCGGTTTCGACTCTATGCTGTTTGGAGCAAATACGAGTATGTATTTATATCCAGGTACTAAATCTTAACAGGATATAACTCCGGACACGTATCTTGGACCTAAAGGGTGCCCTATACGCGCAGTAGACATTCCTTGGGTGTATTTTGAGGATAGCACGGGCTGCTACTGCGGTGGACGAACTCGAAATCACCAAGCATAGATTATTACAAAGCAATCCGCGGGTGCCAGAGCCTCGTTTGTCTTGCGATTTAGGTCCAAGATACGTGTCCGGAGTTATAATATTATAAGTCATAGTTCTGTTTTGTTCCTACAGACCTATCGTGTGAATCCTTATTCTACAGTAAATCGACAGTCAGTCAGTCGCTTCAGTCTTGAAACTGTAGCAGTATACTACGGTTGTTAATTTACAAAAAAAAGTATAAAAAAATGTTTATCGGCAATCTAGAGCCCTACATGACAAGCTTTGACTGGTTTGGGTCTAGATGGCGCGATTATTTTTACTAGCTGTTGCCCGCGGCTCCGCTCGTGTGGATGTCTGTTAACGCGATCAAACTTAGCCTATGTGTTATTATGATGTATAAGCTATATTATTGTAAAGTTTCATTAAAATCCATTCAGTAGTTTTTACGTGAAAGAGTAACAAACATTCATCCATACTTACAAAATTTCGCGTTTATAATAATTTTAGGATTTACACTGTTCCCGAAGTCTCGGTTACTTTTCAGCAGACACGGTCACGATCCGACTGAAACGTCGGGATCAGTGTAAATGATAAACAGGGTCGGGAGTCTTTCGGAATCGCGACTGCGGACCCAGATTTCCCTAACAAACCGCGACAGAATCCGTAAAAAAATATTTTATTCGCGTAAACTTTCTACAGTATCTTTAATAAATTAATTGTTTTAATCGTTCTGTACTAAGTACCTAATTAACACATCTCGAAAAGTACTTTTTATTTTAAATTATTAATGTTTTCACTTACCTACAGAAAACAAAAGCAAAAGTGTATTTATAAAATGCATTTCATTTCGTTTTATTAACAGAATAAACGTTATTGTATATTTTACTATTGTGATAAGAGTTTTATTGATAGCACGTTACTAGTTCAGACTATGTGAATTATTTTATGTACATGATTTTTTCGCAAATAATACGCAAAACATGATGCAAGTTATATATGTTTATTAACATTACTATATACAATCATTGTAATTTGAAAATAGAAACATTTTATATTGAAACTCACATAAATTTATTAAAAACGTGACAATTATTCAATGTTAGGCTTGGTGTTACACATTATTGCTATATGTACCAACAACAGGCTCAAGTTCACTATTCATTCTCTGGCATATAAGTAAAATAAATGCCACCGAACGTTTAAGTCTAGCAACACAACTCATTGCAATCCTCATATATCATCGGGTCTCTAATAAGTATCACAATTAATTCACTTATCATAAATAAATTATAAAATCGTCAACTCAGTGTCTAGTCTTATATTTCAAGTGTAAAAACAATGTCAAAAAACGATTCACTATTCAATCTGATCACATGGTCCACTGTTGTGCATAAAACGCAAAC
Organism: Eilema depressum; assembly: GCA_914767945.1. Lineage (NCBI taxonomy): Eukaryota > Metazoa > Arthropoda > Insecta > Lepidoptera > Erebidae > Eilema > Eilema depressum. The sequence goes on along the minus strand of OU612026.1, from coordinate 13,259,938 downwards.
TATACTTTTACCAAATGTTTCCTTTGCTTTATTTTCACGATAGACACAATCATCACCAATTCATTGTCAATGGAAATGACACATATTTGTCTATTTTCTTGTCTTCTAATGAAAGTACATGGATTTTTAAAGAATACACTTTATATGCTAATGAAAAGCATCTCACATATTTTTTTAATGAGTGATTGACACAGAACCAGTATATCACCTCGATATTAGACATTAATGATCACTCACAATGATAATTCATCGATAATTCGAGTCAACGAAATTGCCACAGACTAAATAGATACGATAGCATTTCACAAGTTTCACTAGTTCATATTAAAGTATCGTGCTCTGAACGTGAACACTGAGGTCCTGGGCTAGTCGGCGTCGCCGTTCGTCACCGTGAGAGGCTCCTCGTCCTCGTTGTAGTCGAGCGAGAGGACCGAGGCGCGTCTCCTCTTGCCCACGGGCGTATCGCTACACTCACTACCGGAATAAGTCCGTTTTTCTGCCGGCGACGGCGGTCGGTTTCCGTTCACTGTGGCATGAGTCGCTCGCAACTCTTGTTGTAGCAAAAACACCGTGCTCTGCATACCCTCCACATCCTCATCCAACTCTTGTAGGAACTCGTCTAACTCTGAAATGTTAATATTTTACAATTAATTGCTAGATGAAGTAAATGTTAAATATCACATTTTTAAGATATTATGTTATGTATTACAATTAATATTTTACCTGATTGAGATTTTTTTACTTCTTCACTAAAACTTTTTTGTAATGCTAGATCACCTTCTAGTTTTGCTATTCGACCACTTGACGTCATTCGGCCCAGGTCTTCATTTTCTTGATGCAGTAGCCTGCACTTTGCCATAAGCTTCTTGCCTGTGTTTGAGTCGGGTGTAAACTTCCAAGCTGATAATTCGTTTTGCGTCTCTTCTAGTCGCGCTTTCGTTGATGTCAATTCTTGTTTTAGCCTTAGAATAAGTACGTTCACAGCAGGGTCTAAGAGTGTCGGCCGGCCGTTTATACTTGCGTGTGAAGATTTTAGTTCAGCAATTTGACTCTGTAAATGAGAAAAAAAAATGGTTTAAGTGAGTTCCTAAATAAGCTGTTTCTTCATCCTAGTATTAGTACAGATTTCCAGATACCTACTCCCAACCATTTTTGTTAGGCGTATCGGTTTTTACTGGTGCGACTGCCGTCTTCCCCTCCGTGGGTGGATGAAACGAAAGGAAAACCTGCGCCTTAGCCACGAATAACGGTAGTCAGGCTAGTAGGAAGTTTAATTTGAGTCACCTAAATGCGCTAATCGTTCATAAGTACACATCAACAATAGTGAATTTGGTTTGTATTAAATCAATAATATAATGTTATCAACTTCTTTGTTACGAATTGAATTATGTATGTGTGTTATATGTAACAAACAATGCAAATTAATATAATCCATTGTACTATGTTTACAAACAAATTAAGTTTCAGGCAAACATGATAAGTCAGATAAGATTGATTTGTGGAAGATAATAAAATATGCTAGAGATGGAATTAGTAGATACCAACTTATTGCCAATTTGTCGATTGAGTAATATTAATTAATAGATTGTAATCTGTGACGAAACAAGTGCTTAACACTTAGTACATAATATGTAGTAGGTAGGGTAAGTGAAAACTTAACATCATCATCATCTTCATGTAGACGCAATTTCCTGATTGAATCCGTGGCCAAGATGACCTCGGAGCTCAGGGTCCGCCTTCCGGCTCTTCCTCCTCCACTTCGCACGATCTTGGGCGTCCATAGTAGTGAGACCATTTGCACGCACGCACTCCACAACGTCAAGCCAGGACTTCTTGGGCCTACCCCTTCTACCTGGACCCGGCGGGGGCGCCATTGCCAGGCATTTGCTACCCACGTAGCCCGGCGGTTGCCGCAAGACGTGGCCGCACCAGCGATGGCGGCTCTCTTGCATTTTATCTGCGATGTCACGGACATGAAGGCTTCCGCGGATGCAAGCGTTCCTCACTCGATCCTTACGCGTGACGCCACACATCCACCGCAGCATTTTCATCTCCTTGACACGCAACTCTTGCTTGTGTCGCTCCAGCAACGGCCACGCCTCACAACCGTTCAAGAGGACAGGCCTAATGATCGTCTTATAGACCCGCCCCTTCAACCTGGCTGGCATCTTGGGATCACACGTGACGCCAGTCATTTCTCGCCACTTGGCCTACGCGGCAGCAATGCGTATCTTGACGTCGTGGACGATTTCACCAGCAGTGAAAACTTATAAGGGTATCAATCAATCAATTAGCCTATTGCAGTCCACTGCTGGACATAGCCCTTTCCCAATGCGCGCTATTGCTCCCGATCCACCGCCTTCAGCATCCAGTCCTCCCCAGCCACCTTCTTCAGGTTGGCATTTCATTTGGCTAGGGGGCGTCTTTCGTTTGCCTTTTCAGATTCCATAAGGCTATAAGTACCATATTTAATTTTGTAGTGGATATGGTAAATAACCATCATAATTATGGCTATTTGATTAACTTTCTCAACATAGATATATACCTACCTATATTAAGCATTATGCTATTGGGCTATCATTATGCATGCATGAGGCTTTTGAAAGTCAAGAATATGTTTTAACTACAATTCACAATGTTCATGGAAAGTAATAAATCTATACCTATTACTTTACAACTTAATAAGAGTATAATTTTTTCGGACACAGACAGTATTCCATTTTATAGCACACAGTAATAGTAAATTTCACATTTATATGCCATATTTTAATCAAAAGTACTCACTACATAATCCTGTATTTCCTGCTCCTTAGCAGCAAGTCTCCTAACCAATACTTTCTCTCTGTGTTGTGACTCAGCATACTGCTGTTTTATCCTATCTTCTACCTCTTTCGCCTTTTCCAAGCTGCCTGTACACATCAATCACATATGTAAATTACAAATCCTTTACAAAATCATGAAGTACATATAACTAGCACTGGCATAATTTCACAGTATTCATAATGTCAATAACCTATAAACATATCAGTGAACTCAGTTTTAAATACATAATATTTTGCCTCCATAAATTATGATATGATAAGATTGTAGAGGTTATCAATACTGACAATACTACAGGCATAATGCTATGCATTTACAGTGAATTCTGTTATGTACTCAATACAATAATTATAATCGACAACACCTTAACTAAAATATAAAATACTATACAAATTACAATTTATAAAAACATTTTATACTAATAATAGATAAAAAAAAATGTAATATTCAATGGTCAAGTAAGCATGATATCCAAGCTAAGCTTTTCTTAGCAAAAATTAAGTATATTTTGAAGATGAGATTACACATCTCTTTTATAATCTTAAGTTTACAAAAACTGTATGCAATGCAAACTTCTTAGTTGAATACAGACTGAATATCTGTTCTGGGAACTCACATTCACTCGTAACCTAAACAGATAACAAGTTTGTATGTAACACACTATATTTTTAATTTGATTTTATTATTAAGAATGTGCAATATAATCCTTAAAATTTGTTTATGTAAGTATGTGGTACCTGATAAGGGAATGTTTAATTCCACTTAATTCAAATTATCCTATGCACAAACCTAATAAAAGTCATATTTACTATTTTATGTAAATAAAATAGTAATAGGTTGAGGAATTTCTTCATTCCTGATGCATTAAATATGCTGAAGAAATTCCAAAATCAACAACCATAATAAGGATTACTTCATTGCAAACAAGTGACGGGTGGTAACTAGTATTATTCAATATAATTCTGGTTGTACAGATTTAGGGTGTGTATTCATGGGCTTCTTTTTTGTGGTACACAGGTTGATGACCTTGTTACAAATACTTAAAACCTGTTTTTTTGTAGTCTATAAGGTATGGTAGTTGACTGTTATAGACTGTAAAGATTGATCAGATTGTCATACCTAAAACAAATTGCCAACTTGTTACATGTGTTCACTCTTATTTTTTAAATTTATTTTAAGTATACTACAAATATAAGATTTATATTTTAAAGTTTTCGGAATGGCAGAGAAGACTGTTTTGTGAAAGTTCTGTTGTTTTTTCCTGTATAAGATTTCTTTTTTTTTCTTTTATACCACTTTGATGGCAGACAAGCACATGGTGAGAAACAACTGATAGGAAGTGGTTACTGCGGCCTATGGGCATATGCAACACCACAGCCTTTACCCTCGTGCTGCTGACAAACTTTACTGAATATTTTCAAACATCCTTTGTAAAGATAAAATACATTTTTTAACAATATTCTGAAAGGCAAAGGTGTATTTTAAAAATATACTCTCTTTAATCTAGTTGGCACAGAAGAATAGAATATGCGATACCTATCAACAATTTAACCAGAAGCCAGAAAGAAGGAAAGAAACATAGTACTGGTTTATAATGGTTAAGATTGATTATTATGAGATGAATTATAATAATATACAGGTACAACTAATGTCAAATAATAATTGTGATTAGCGTTTTTAACAGTTCAAAATTTCATCATGCTCTCAGTTGAAATCAGATATGGCATTATTTTTAGGGCTTCATTAAAAATGTATGGCATTTCGAAATCAAGTTTTTTGAGATGTGTTAATGGTGACAAACATCATGAAAATGAGGAAAACATATTTTGACAACTAATGATAGTGACAAAGGGAAGAGTGAATGGTGCCCTTACTTCAAGTATAAAACCCATAACACTGATGTCACAAGGTGGATCAGACCTCTAAATGCCTTTTTAGAAGTATTTTAATTTGGATGTGCACAATTTGGGGGGGATGGGGGATCATATCTCCTGTAACCACCCCCCTCAAACCGCGTCTGCATCTCCATTGGAATGAAGTTGCAAGACAGCAGGCAATCAGTGTTCCACAAGTGTAAAATTCAGTACTTAGTATTTTTATGAAATTTTAAATAAATATCAGAATCTATTAATTTTAGAACATTTTGTAATAGATACACTTCAATAATTTCAGTTATCAGTCATGGAACACTTATCAATAGTAATATTATATCTATAATCAATATATTTTAGAATATAATCAAATGCATTTTTTATATTTATATGTGCCAGTCTATTATCTTTAAGTTTTCATATTTTAAAAGTCACATTGATTGAAATGAAACCACAAATGCCATTGCCCTCATGCTTTACATATAAAATTAATTATATACTATAATATTTAGTTATTTTTATTCAGTATTCCAAAATGTCTTACTTTTATCTGTTTGAAGAGTCTTGTTTTACAAAACTCATAAGTGAAGCATATTATACTAAGAAGTAATGCACATTTCTATATAATTATGTTGATTAAACAAAACCAACACTGATTTATAACTTGTTTAACATAACGAATAACATTTATAAAGCTATGGCTATAAGTTTAATAGTACTTAGTTATTTATTTGCTCTGTGATTACCATGCAATGATATAAAGCAGCATTTCCCAAAGTATATTATTCACTGTCCCAGTTATTTCAATGTGCCAATGTGACAACTCTCCAAGTCAGTATTTCATTTTCATGGCTTGGTGCTGGATTATACAAACCATTTGGGAAACGCTGATATAAAGCTAAACAGCAACTGAACAGAGAGTTTCAGATATAAGCAAGGAAAATTAAATTCTACCTTCAAATGAACTTTTAAGAGACCTAGTTTTTTAATTTGTTTTTGTAAAGCCCTTGATGTGTGTTGTGTTCACTTTAAAATTAGTTGTTTTACACTATAATTATTGACATGAAAATTCTTAAGCTATGAAGAGTCTATAATACCACAACCAAGAGAATATAAATTGATTAGTCTATAGTTGTCAATGTAGAAAGCGTTACTGTCTAATATTCATAAACATAAAGTATGAACAAGTCACAAATAACAATTACCAATAAATAAGAGAAGATAAATAAAGCCAAGTTAAAAATAAAACTTATCTATACAGCAAAAGAAGTGATGGGAACATAATTACTTTTTCATGTGCACAATTATTGGACATCTCGACAGCTTGCTCGGTTACCGAGGGTCGCAACACACCACTGAACATGGACACAACTCCAGAATATTCTGGAGATATCACAACGGCTTGTGTCGACATAAGCACTTCCACTGAACACTCCACTGGCACCTCTCTTACACAGCAAAACACCATATCTTCGTCTTCAACATTTCATAACTTAGAACACCTAAATACACCCCGTACCACATTCCGTTTATTAACTAAATAATTTTTAAGATCACAGTAACATTTCAACATTTCATAACAGTATCACTAGGTAATTTTAGTTAAAGTATTGTCGATATAGAGTAACTTAACAACTCGCGTGTCGATCGACGCCGACTAGGGCGCTACCAAGCCGATGTAACTTTCTTAAATACCTTCCAATTGTTTCTTCAAAGTTTCGAGATGGTCAATGTACAAGTCCTGGTTTCTCCATGCGGCGCGGAGCGAGTCAGCGGAGGCGGCCTCGAGCTGATGCGGGGTCAATAACACGCGTGCTACGCTCGAGCCGCCACCTGCGCCGCCGTCAGACGTCGCCTCACCATGCCGCTCTGTCACCTCGGACATTTCACTCTTACTAAAACGTTAAGAGCCCCTTTTTGACTGCAAGCAAATTACCTCTATTAATCCTATTAGGAAGTTCATTAGCATTTCTCCGCCGTTATCACAATCCATAGGAAAGACAACTATGCGCTTAAACCAGAAAGCCGACTACTTACAGATTATGAATATAACGTTAGATGAATAATTCAATAGGTTTTATCTCTTATTTACAAGTACTACTTTACACTATAAGACTGTCCCTATTTCTTTTTACGAGGTCACCAAACGAAACACGAAGACGCCATTTTATTCACTACACTCTGTGTGACCATTGTAAAATTCAGTTGGAAATAAAATTAACAAAAAGTTGTCAAATGTTTTATGTGTATAATAATTATGTATTAATTTCAGGTTTCTGTAGAGTCAATACTGCTAATAGACTTTTTTATATTAATTATAAAGTGTATCACTATATACAAACAAAACAAGTTACTTATTTTATCAGGCAATTAATATAGTAGGATTTATTTTTCTTGCAGCAGTAACACTTTAGTCATAGATAATAACTTTAGTGTTGTCCATCGAAAGATTTAAAGGTGGTTTTTGTTATCGGTTTTAAAATGATTTATTGAAAATAATCAATAAATTAATTATGTACTCTCGGATTTATATAAAATTATTTTTAACTGATTCTATCGTGTTATTTTATCATTTACAGCAATTAGAGCATTGATTTACAGTATTTACACAGAATTTAAAAGAACCCAGACACAAAGTAAATACGCAAATCTGTTGCATTCGCATTAACTTACTTTAGGTAGGTAAACATATTAAATTATTCCCGGGACCAGTCCTTGTCTTTCCATGAGAACTATCTAATAGGTATACCTAAGTACCTTATTTTCTAGACTAATACTAATATTATAAAACAAACTGAAGTTGTTTGTTTCTTTGTTTAGCTGATGATGCTTGAAGGTGGTTTTTCAATTCGAACCACTCACTGGTGCTAATCTGGAGCTACTGATTCGAATTGAAAAAAAAATCTAATAGTAAAAAAAACTGTTTATGTTGAATTGTCCGTTTATCGGGGAAGACCAAAATAATAGGCTATAAATCATCACTCGAGGCCCAGGTATGTATTTGTCAGTGACAAGTGTGACAACCGTAGTTTTTCACGAAATCATTGGTTTTACTCCAGGTATGTACCTACCTACCTCCGTGACTATCCCTCACTCGTCTTTTACAGAATGAATTATAGATAAGTTTTTATAATTAAATACAGGACATGTAAATTTAACTTCACCTCACCTGATGGTAAGCTGAAGGCAAAGTCTCAGGAAAGAGGATCACCATCACCACTCACCATACAGACACTTATGTATTGTACTATGTTATAATGGTGGCATTCAACTTGACGGCCTCATGAGATGTTTTTTCACGTCCGCTCCTTTATGCTAATATTCTGCACCGTATGTCATCCATATCTAAGTCCTGCACGTGTTGTCCTATGTGAAAAGAGAGTGTGGGGCTAATTGGAAGAGCTCATCCGAACATCAGAACAACCATGGTATAACCCGCGCCACGTATCTTGGACCTAAATCGTAAGACATACGAGGCTCTGGCGCCCGCGGATTGCTTCGTAATAGTCTATGCTTGGTGAATTTGAGTTCGTCTTCCGCAGTAGCATCCCGCGCTATCCTCAAAAGACACCCAAGAAATGTGTACTGCGCGTATAGGGCACGTTTTGAGCACATTTTAGGTCCAAGATACGTGGCGCGGGTTATAGAGACGGTAAAATACTTACTGCCAAAGACGCAAAATCTCTACGCATCTGCAAAGGCTCGAAGGTATTGGTGATCTCAGGATTCCCAATATTGCGGACCGCACGTCGTTTTAATACCATTTGTAGTTTATTCTACTTACTTCACTTCAGCCATTTGGCAGTGTTTATCTATAGATATCTGGGTGAAAATGACAGCCTCTGTGGCGTGGCGGTAGTGAACGCAGGAGGCGCGGGATCGATCCCCGCTCAGTACAAATATTTGTATGCATGAATATGGGTATTTGCATTGGTCTTGCCTCGGAGAGTACGTTAAGCCGTCGGTTTCGGTTGCTATACGAATATCTATGGCAGTTGTTACGGGCAGTTGGAGCCCCAAAAAAAACTCAACAACTAGTCTGGCTGCAATGCTTCGATATCGCCCAATATCGCTATAGGGTTGTGAAGGTCAGTAGCTGTCGCTTAACGAATTTTTTTTATTTTATATTTAATATCGAAGGCGGCAGCTAAATTGGTAAAGCCAACGACCATAAGTCGCTGGGTAAAGCGGACCTCAGACTCCGAGGTGAAAGCTTCGCATGCGACTGGGATTAACGCCAGGATGAAAAAGATCTGGCTGAAAATAGTCTAATATATTATTAAGTATGTTAATCAGTATTATGAGTATTAGATACATTAACATTAGGTAAAAGTAAAAAGTAAAGTATATCTTTATTGTGCACACCAAGGAGAAAACATGTGTCATTAGGTGGTACATTTGGGTATAAACAATAGGCGGCCTTATCACCTAGTGGCAATCTCTTACAGGCAACCATTGGATGGAGAAGAGAGTTTGAGTTCTAATTTTGGGTAGTATGGTGTACAAAGTCAGTTTTTTGGTACCTTATCTTTCAGAATCCTATGTGAAGTGCACCTACACTTCACATAGGATTCCGAAAGAGCATAATTAATTAATATATGAGTACTTACAATATACACACACCTAAATATATACTATACATACGCTTTACAAAATATACCTATACATATACAATACACATACATACACAATACAATATGATACATACACATATACTTACCATATATAACTCATCTTGTCGTAGGAGGGTCCAATAGGTCTAGATGTAACCGATGTCCCGGAGGTAGTGATCATACACGGATTTTTTGAAAGCTGTTAGGGATTGTGCGCGTCTAATACTTACCGGTAAAGCATTAAACAGCTTCACCTCACATATGCTTATTGGTGTGCTAGGTTTTGGATAAATGTCTCATTGGGTATGTAACCGCAACACCTTCAGTCCTATTCATGCACCCAAATAGTTTTGACTTAGTTGGCGTAGCGGCAGAGCATCTGAGTGGTAAGTCGGATATCGGTATCGCTGGTTCGATTCCCACTCAGTACAAATATTTGTATAGGTACATGAATATGAGTATGACCAATAAATGTATGATCTGGGTGTTTCTATGTGTAAGTAAAATGTATGTCTGTATGGTACGTATTCGTGTTTATCTGCAGCCCAGAAACTATAACAGGAGTTTGTTAATGTCCTAGAATATCTATTCATATATATACATACTTATATACAATCACGCCTCTCTCCTAGTGGGGTAGGCATAGACCGCAGCTTTCCACCATATCATATATCTATTCATTCGTTTGTTTATAAAAATACAGTTTTTGTAATTCAATATTTTATTACTTAATCAGTAAACTTAACAAGTAACGTCTAATTAATGTTTAACATTAATTAAGTTTGCAGAGTTAGGTAGCCACTCGTCAGTTTCTCTAATTGGTCATTTTCTCTAAATCGTCAGTTTCCTTATTCTAGTCAGTTTAAATCCTTAAGTTAGCTCATTTTACTTCCCTTATTTTTAAAAAGAAATAAAACTGCATTCAAAGATTTTCGAAAATTCGCTTGCCACACCCGGTAATCGAACCGACTAAAATCCGAAAAAGTAACATTCTGTATTTTTATGGCATCAATCGATAGTGTCAATCATAATGGATCAAATATCTCGAAGAAACATGGTGAATTAAATGAAAGGAAGTCCACAAAATCTTAACTTATAAATTCAATGCAAACAGACACAAGGAGCCATCAGATACCTCCACATAGATTTGATATTTGTCTACAATGAACGACACAGAACGATTAATTTGGTAGAATCTTGGCACAATCGATTACGTTTGCGTCTTGTGCAACGAAAACCAAATTTATTTATGTTTCTTTCCATAAAAAGAGAAGCCAGATAAGTAGACTTAAAAGTGAGACAAAAAGGTATGTATATTGGTGAGAAGAATAGGAAAAAAAGATCTATTTTTCTAGATAGACGCATTGCAGAAATCGTTTCTAGTTTCTTGGTAGACGATAATATTTGAGGCTAACAATAAATTGCTTATGGACTTGTCTTTCAAAATTAAGCCTAATTAATACTGTAAATATTATGAAACGTGTAAAGTAAAGTAAAGTAGCTTAAAAAATTATAAAAAAATAATTTGTCTTTTTGTTTCGTTCCGAATGCACCCCATTGACGAATCATGTAAACTGACTAGTTAGGGAAACTGGCGAATTAGGGAGACGAGATAGCGAAACTGCACACTTAACGAAATTAAATTTTTGAAAATTGACGACTAAGGAAATTGATGATTTAGGGAAAATGACCAATTAGAGAAACTGACGGGTGGCGACCTAACTCAGTTTGCATTTATTTATATACAACGTAAAGAAATATTACAATAGATTATATCACAATATGTACAGTGGAATGTTTTTGATTGTAGGGTAGAACGAAATGTCAATAGGGTCTCCACACCTCTTGGTTTCCCGCACCATAGAGCCCATGTTTGACTTCATCATTCGTTTCACAGGATGGAACTAGACCTCCTTCCGACGCATGTAGTTCCGTAGTTATAGAAATACCACCTTCTATATCACTAATTTTTATTTCACCTGGGATATAGGGGGTGTCTAAATTATGTTTATCTCCTGAGCTATGAAGGTGTACATGAATTTGGTTTTGGTTGACTGTACTGTACAAGTTAGGAAGGATCATTTGTGGGTTGGGATTGATATAAGGTGCGTGGGATTGTAAGCAGGCGGGATTGTTATTGATATTATTGTATTGATAATTGTTATAATTGTAGGTGTTTGTAGACCAATTGTAGTAGTTAGGGTCGTATCGTTGAGGTGCCATTGTTGAAGAGGCGTTGAGGTCTGTTAATGAAGAACTGGTACCGCTTGGGCTGCCTTTTACGAAGCCAGTCGTACTTGGTTGGAAGCCGCCGTAGTCCGTGTGAGTTAGCGGGAGTTCAGGTAATGGAACTGCAAGAGAGAACAAAACACATGTTAATATTATAATAACTACAATCAATATGAGTGTTATAAGTTATAATATAACTGACTATTGAGACAGTAACTTTCAAATTGAGCTGTTAAAAATAACGTCAATAACGTTTACAACACACCTGCTCATAACAGTGATATTATTTTACCGCAATTAAGCACGGAATGACACCTATTATAAAACTGTGACTTTTTCATTACTATTATTCACAAAAGTGAGTTATAGATTCTTTTTTAAATTTTATAGGAAGTGTCTATAATTGTCTATGTTCTTAAAAAAGTTTTGATACAAAAAATAACGTGTTTAATAGTACGAATAAATTAATACGCCTATTGTATGGTCATTTGATGCATTTTCGTATTTAAATAAATAATTTCAACTTGTAATACTTGTGTAATAAACAAAATTTTCGCTCAAATTTGACTTTTTTTTTTCTCTAAGTACAGAAAAAAAAAAACAGTAAAAAAAAGTTAAGTTCAAACCTCATTTTTTTTTTAAATATGGTCGACCGCCATTGTTAAATGCGCGCGCATAGGAAAACGAATTAATTTGTAGTATTGTTTATTTAGTATTTGTAGTATTATTTTATTCGCAAGTGTGTTGTAAAACGTCGTATGGCACGTGTGAGCATGATGATTACCGTCCTCGGCTGTCTTAAGACCCTCGCCTGGCGGCTCGGGTCTCAATGGCACCTCGGCGGTAATCACCAACGTTGCTCACTTGTACCATAATGTACTATAAATGCAACTATTGTATTGTATAATATATTACGGTCATTCAGTATGTCAAAATATGATGTACCACGAACTAATAATACCTTATTTATGCTTATCTTCCTGAGAATACAATTTATTTTCCCTGTTGCCAACTAGCTGGCACTCAATAATTACAAGAACAGACTTAATACATACAAATCGTGTGGGTAAAACTGTTGTAGGTAGGTAGGTTTTACTTTTACCTATTGCTGAAACTTGTTTTTCATTTGGTTACGATGAAAACAATTTTATGTTATTGTAGGTAATTTACGTAACTAAGTATTATTAACAACGATGTATGAGATGTATTTACAGGCCCGACATTTCAGGTACATTTCAGCTCAAATGTGTCGCATAAACTTTTGACGATGACATTATTCTGAGTGACAAACCGTTATGAAACCACATGCGTTCGTAAAAGAAGACCAATTTTACGTTGGTTTTGTTCTACCTTCTCTCTTCTCAAATTATGAATTCGGTCGAAATGCGATGTCACTCAGAATAATGGTAAAGGTTAGGAATAAACCGCGCATTATCTTGTAACTGAAAAGTACAACTTAGGTAAACTATACATTAAGAACACGATCAATTGCCAAAAGGCTAAATTTACGAGTCCGGACTCGTAGTCACACCAGGTTATCACAATAGTTTGACTATCAGGAATCGAGCGAATGCTCAATCTATCCTCTTATGTGTAAACAGTGACAGAATATTTTTTGTTCGATGTTCCTTCTTATGTAAATGCTGAAAATAAGGTTTCGTTTCCACTAAAATATCAGGAAATCTATGTTCGTGTTGTCTAAATTCACCTTATTAAGTATCCACGGGTTAGGTCAAATCATTTAGTTTTCAGGACACTGTAGAATAACATTTATGATACAAGGATTGTAGGTAGCTATGTGGTATTCAGTTTCTATCATGTGGTCAACCGCTCCATTAACGTGGTTACGGGTATGAATGGAGGAGGTTCGCTTATCGACGTACATGGTGTAGGCTACAGGCTATTACCTCATAAAAAAATTAACCTAACATATTTAATAGAAATCACGATTGTACTGTATATATCTGTAGAGCTAGGTATAGAGCTGATTACATTGACTGTAAGAAGTGGTCCAGACAGCAGGCACTATCGAGACAGCAGGAACAAAATCTCCTTTTTTACACGTGAGGAAACCCCCTCAGGCTTGTGCCGGCCGGGGCTAACCGTAGCCACAGAACAAATAATAGTACAGTACCTCAGCTATGTAAGTGAATATATTTAGACTGAAATTCATCAATATTGTGAATATGAAAGTTCGTGAGTATGGATGGATAAATTCATAAAAACGGCTTTACGGATCTGGATAAAATTTGCACATAGGCTTTTTTTATTTCGGAAACAGGCTCGCGGAAACGGGATAAGCAGGTATTTCACGCGGGTGGAGCCGTAGGCAAGTCATATTTACTAATTTGCTTCTAAATATATAACGTTAAGTTACAGGTTCAGTGGTTTAATTTTCCTTCCTCATAGTCGTTCTATTGATTGTTTATTGAATAGAAAATTGTTTCATGTCAATTGAACTATATACTGATTTAGATCTATTCATATAGCCCGGTTTCGAGTGCTTCAAAGCTACCTTTTTCAAACACTCATTAATTTTGTATGTGTATGTTATGTTCTGCGACCTCAGATGGCCGGCTCACTTACCAGTACCTTAGGGACAGTCGACAAAAGAGATACTGTAGCACTTTTTCATATAAAGTTGTATGCAAAAGTGTGACACTATCTTCTTCGTCGACTGTAAATTCTTGGTGTGCCATTCGCTCAGTACTCATTCGTTCAAAATTCAAGTAAATGATGATAGTACCTGAAGGTAAATGTATCGTAGGATCAGGCTTGTAGTACGGCGGCTGTAGAGATCCGTAGCTGGGGTACATGGTAGTTGAAGGGTAGCCCGTGTTCCATTCACTAGCCCCTAAGATGTTTCCACTGGGTTCTGTAAAACAAAGTTTACGGGAGTTAATAAGTGCTAGAAACTGAATCTTTTATTCTTAATATCTAACCCTGTTTAAAGTTTCGTTCCGTTAGAACGTGATTGAACAACAAACATCGAAAGCTTTTGATTTTAGTTTGATTTTTAATATAGTTAGATCGGATAGAAAATGCGATAGCGATATCTACCTACTATTTTTTATACATTTCAAACATTACTTAATTGGTTTCATGAAAAATTTTGTTTTAACTTTGGTTAGGTATAACCAGAGAAAATACATACTTACATAATTATGTTTGCGAAATAATAGGTCATTAGTATTATTCGTAAAGTAATATACAGGATGTTTAACCACAGAAGTAGATAAGAATTTCAGGGAAATGTAAATTATATAATACCTACTTATTCAAATATAATCATTTCTATTTACGATAAGCGTATAATATGAATCTAAAAGACTAGCACTGTGGCACTATATAAAGACTGTGGCACTATATGTACCTAGGTCATAGGATTCGTTTAAATTCCTCTACTCGTGCCGTGCCGTGTTGGTTCCCGGTGGAGCAGAATAGGGCCACCCCATCTCTTCCTGTGGGTGTCGTAAAAGGCGACTAAGGGATAAGGCTGTTCTCCATCCGACAGTAAACATTCAGCCATGACAAAGTACTCGCTAGACGGCAATAGGCTCGCCCCTTATTAAGTGGGACCAAAAATCATAGTTGGCGAAATGTGGGTGTTGATACACCTCTGCCTACCCCTTCAGGGATTTCCAGGCATGAGTTTATGTATGTATGTATGTATGTATGTATGTATGTATGTATGTATGTATGTATAATTCTAAATGCTGACTAAACCTTAGAGTTTATTCTTTGTAGGGACTAAACATGGACACAAAAATGATGTGTCAACAATTCGTTCTGAAACGCGTTTTCCTCTATATATGTTTAATATTCCACGCATAGCTAATAAAAAGGATTCATTATAACTAAACTAGTCACACCAAATTGCCTTCTTGGAATCATTTTTGTTTGCTCATTGTTATTCAAAATGTATATTGTTGCAATCTGGTGTGAATGTTTTGATCTTAGCTATGAAGTTTAATTTAGGATTTAAGTACTCGTACCTACTGCACACTGGTTTGTCAGAAACAAGGAAATACATGAATATCTGGAGATTCCGACAATAAAGGAGGTAGTCCGCAAGAACAGCATGAGATACAGGGAAAGGTTGAATAAACACACAAATGAACTGGCTAAGGATCTGCTGACTCCACGAGATGATGTTACTCGCCTGAAAAGATGGCAAATACTAGACCTAGACAAGAGACAAGCTAATATAAAATTAGTTTCCACCATCATTTACGGTGCCATTCGATGGAATGGCGCTCTATCAAGTTAAACTCATAAAATATCTGATTATGGCTGATAGCCGATTGCAGATCAAGTAGAACAAAAAAAAAAAAAAAAAGTAATCGTAACTTATGGCTGCCAACCGTGGTGGTTTTGACAAGCCATGATCATTATCGGAATGCCCATCCCGGGTGGCATCGAAAACACTTTGGAGTACTTGTTCTGGTCTTATACCTTTGATTTTATGGAAACCACTGTCATCTGATTCCTAACTACAAGGGGAAAGTCAGTACGAGAGCTTTGTTCAGGTGAGAACGACTTGGGGACAGAGAATCTTGGTGGGGCCTCATATACCCAAGTGATTATGTCAAGCTAAGAGCACTAACCGGTCTTATTGGAGATCTATAGGGGAGGCCTATGTCCAGCAGTGGACTTCCTATGGCTGAAATGATGGTGATGATGATGAAGAGCACTAAAATAGGGTCTGATTAGGATCCAAGGACGCCCCCTACTGACGACCTGAAAAAGGTGGCTGGGATAAACTGGATGCAGAAGGCGGAGGATCGGCGGGGCAATGGCGCGTATTGGGAGAGGAATATATCTAGCAGTGGACTGCAATAGGCTTGTCGATTGATTGATAGAAATCATAAAATTGTGAAAAATGGGAAGAAACCTCAATATTGAGTTAAGCTCGTCTTTGTATTCGTTAATAAAATGTGTTCAATAAAGAATATGAATATGAAAAACCCAATGATCTTTCATAACATAAAACCTAAAACTTCTAAAACGCATTTTTTTTGGCAAAATTGACATAAGCAGCTATTACTTATAACGCGTAATATGTCTACACTAAATCTTAGCATTTAATATGTATGTCATGTGCACGGAACCGGTCGCGTGCGACTTGGGATTGCCAGCTGATTCATACGATTGTAAAGTATAGATGTAATTCTTAACGAAAGTGAGGTCGAGCCCAAACTAAGGTACCTATTGATACAGTCAAGGTTCATGACATTTGTGACGTAGATGCTATTGTAAATAGAATATAGATGTAGTAGTTATTTGTTGTAGGCAGTATGGTTGACCCCTTTGTTCAAGTTAAAAAAATAAGTAAAATTTTATGGGCCAATGATAGCCTGAGCTATGTAGTGTTTACATTGTCTTAATGGAACTGTAATAAAAATAGTGTAATGGTCATGTATTTGTAGGGTATTTATCTACCTTGTTGGATTTGTACCCACTTATATTATACGGTGTGGCTTTACTGACACACCATAGAGAGTAGAGTTCTTTCGTTCGATTCGACTGTTCTGTCGAAAGTTGCGGGTTCAATTCCCGCTTAGTGCAAATAATTGTATGTACGGGCGTCTATTCAATGTATGTATTAACAAAAGATTTTGTTGTGTTCCCGACGACGCGACGACGGCGTGTAGGGTAGCCAGAGCTTACTCACTGAAGAGTTTTATGCTGTCAGTGAGAAGATCAAATGCTCGTTCTGATTTGTCTTCTGCACTGACAGCACAGAAACTCTGTTCTCTTATAAGAACAGAGAACGGCCTTATGGCCGGAAGTACGAATGTGTCTCCCCTGATGTTGCACACGTCCATAGGTCACGGTAACCACCTTCCCACCTGATGGAAAGTGGTTACCGTCGTGTGCTTGTCTGTAACCTGATTACTATAAAGAGGAAATGTATCTAAGTATGTTTATCCGCATCTCGAGTCTAGAATCCTTATTATACTTTGGTTTTACATAGATAGCGCAGTCGTAGAACATTATTTAGATTTTTAAATATTCTTTATCAATATGACCATGATTACGAGAATTGTTTTGGGGATTTTGCTGTTTCTGCTATTTATGTTGTGATGATTCATTACTAAGAAGTACAAACACATAACTACTCGATAAAAATATTCAAATAATCCACTACGATCATTTGGCAATATGCCAAGGTCAAAGTGATCGGCGAATAACGCACTTTCACCAGGATTTTGATGTAGTTGCATACTATGTGTCACTATATTCGAGAAATTATGCTGGAATGTCATCTACAGCCGGAACTTTTTCTAGAAATGTGTGGAAACAGTTGCGTAAAGTTTCTTAGTCATGACGCGTAAATACGTCGTTAAAAAAGTACATTTTCCCACTAAATGTAGTGGAAAATTTTCCCGGAAGTAAAGTTATTGGAATTCTGATGGCTCTGGAGTAGGTAAAGCTGGGTTAGATTAGTTGCAGAAGGCCTCAGAAGTGGTAGATAGGTCGTCTAGCCTTGATATTGCAAGAACGAAATAGAAAATTAAATAAAATAGGATACGCCTTAGGTACATACACTTAGATTACTATTGTAAGTAGGCATGCGAGGTGTCCTGACGACTACAGGCACAGTCGACGACACAAGTAGATAGGAAATAAAACAAAAGCAAGTTAATCTTAGGTATGAATTCAGAAAAATACAAAAAAAGTAAAAGGTATGCGGGATAAGAACTAATCAAAGCAAAATAATACGTAGCGTTGATTTTGTTCTACCACCGCGTCAGTGGCAAATGGAAGCTGGTGGAAAGAAACCTTACCGCGATCTAGTTTTTTATGCACCATGTGACCCATTGGGAAGCCGGCAAGAATCGGGTTGTAAGGACCCCTCGTCACTGCTATGGGTATATACTTGATAGTTTATTATAGCAATAAAAGTTATGAATAATGTGTTTGAACAATGTATTATATTAAAATCTAAAGGAAGAAACATATTGTCTGACTATGATGATGCACAGCTAAAGGGTGTTTCCAAAACGTGAATCGGTTACTTTATTATTACTATGTACTGAGTCAGCAGTACTGATAAAGTCAAGCCTGACGAGCGTGTTTTGCATTCAACATAAACAAAAACATGTAAGACACAAAAATAAACATATTCTGTGGAATTACATACAGTTTCGTAATATAATTAACTAGGTATTTGTTTTATTAATACGCAAGAAGAATAATGTAAAATTACGTTGGTTCATATAATAGCCTATATCCAGCCGTGGACTGCGTAATTAATGATTGATGATATCGGTCCATAAGTAGCCCTAAAAATTCAACAACACGTCTAACTACAATACTTCGATATCGCCAATGGGTTGTGGAGGTCAGGTGGCAGTCGCTTCACGGAAAATATCGAAGATCAACCAAACCACAGTGAGACTGAAAAAGCGGACCCCAGACTTCCGAGGTAAAAGCTTGACGAGGATGAAGAAGAAGACGGTGGTCCATAATCGAATGTCCTAGATCGTTTTCATAAAGTTCAAATAATAGTTATTGAGAACGATTAAAATGTAGAATTAAAGAAATGCCAGAGACAAGGAAACCGGAAATGGATTGTACCATTAGAATTCCAGAACAAACATGTTTTGGTCAGCAACAGAAAGTTGCATCAACATTTACGACCGCTATTAGATATGTTTTTCCCCCACTCATCATCATCTTAGCGTTGCAGCGAGGCTTTTATCTCTCAGCTTGGAGTTCGGCCACACCCCGGACTCCAAGATGTACAGTGGACCGCAATCGCAAAGACGATGGTATCCAAAAATTCAAAATTCAAATAAACCAATACCTACTAAAGTAAAAAAACTGAAATACATATTTACGAGAATAAAAAAGGGGGTAAAAAGTTCAGGCATCGAAAAATTTCTCCCTATCAATGTCGACTGATAACGTACTTAAAAGGCTGGTGACACTACCCCGTTGGATGGCAATCCTTTGGGTTGAAAAGAGGCCAGCCCTTTGGTCACCCGGTTTTTAGTTAGCCTAGTTTATTTGTATAATATGTGTTTTTGTAAAAGGTTTAAGAGTTCACATGTTCATGTTTTTGTTGAATGTTTCGAATAAAACATTGGCGTGAGACTCCGTTTTGTACGATTCATTATTATGTTAATTCGTATGTTAGCTTTGTATGTATATTCGTTTTATGATTGTGTACGCATTGAGTACCCGACGAGTCGCACGTACACATTATTTAAATTCGCAACAACAATTTGGCACTTTCGCAGTAATCATGCCTCTTACCATAAGTTAGCAAGCTTGTCTTATTGTTTCTTTGATTAGTACATAAAAGTAACATGTCTGGCCCTTTGTCTGCTAATGGTAATCATTGTAATCAATAATTAATTAGCAAGTTGTGTCATTTATACTGCGATTGATATGTAGTGATAACAGTACAGTCACTGTCAGGCACTTTAGGTAGTATATTCGATTGAATTCATACCACATAGGTAATATTAGAATTAGTCCGATATGTGTAAGTTCCTTACAGATACATCTGGTTTGGCAAATCATCATTATCATTTTGCGTTGGTGTCTGGTTGCAATCGAGGCTTTAACTTCGGTTTGCCTTCCATTCTTGATCACTCTAATTCGCACGTTGCATCTTTGGTAGTCAGGCCCAATGACCAATGTGTTGCCAGTATGCAGGGACAATTGCATAAAATAGAGGAGGGAGACAAAGTCTCCGGCTATAAAATTAAGTGTGATATTTCCCCAGTCATAAGGATTCATGCTGGGTTCATCACCTAAGTATACCTACTTCCTTTTTTCTAATTGAGATTATTGGTTTGTACAAAAAACCTCAGTAAATCTGGTAAATATCAATTGGTGACCACCATTGTTATATCACGACAAATGGCCAGAACCCAAGCAATTAATTAACAATACTCTTTGTTTGCGCCCACAAACCACAAACACGTACCTCAGTAATTATATAAGACTTGCTTATGTATAGGATAAAATTGTCAAGTAAATATAAAAATATATACCTACGGTAAGTTGAATATTAATGTATAATATTTAAATAGGCATACTTAATTCTTTAGTTGACTGTACAGTCAGCAATGTTGACTCAGGGCCGGTCGCAGCTTGAAGTTTGGGGGGGGGGGGGGGGGTCACTTCGGAAATTCCTTAAGAAATTTAACCTCCCCTCCCCTCGTACTGGGACTTTTCAATATGACGTGCATGTTCAGTTGCCACATTGAAAATCCCGCGAGCTGGAGGAAATTCTTCCCGGACAATTACCCAATAAATCAACGGTTTTAGGGGGTGAAGCTAGGGGGTCCTAGAGGTCTTCAAGGGCAGACCAGGATAAGTACTTCTTGTGAATAACATTGTTGATTCTAATTGTTTATGAATTAGTTGTTTTGAAATCATTGGTTGGGAGGAAATCCCTGTGTTAAAGTTGATTCATCATTATCCTTACCTCATTTAGTCTTCAGTTAATTCAGTATCCTTACTATGTTATGTACAGAAAAAAAATTGCAATATTTCTGAGTGACATGAATTCGACTCATAGGCCCTTGACCGGTTGCATTTAGATGACAAATCTCTTTACGCAATATAGCTAATAGGCATTAGGTAACTAATCCCAGTCATAAACAGACATAAAACAATTTGTCCAAAGAACGGAGGTATAATTTTTTTTTATATCACTCAGGTGGCAGACAAGCACACGGCCCACCTGATGGAAAGTGGTTAACGTGGCCTATGGACGTATGGAACACCAGGGGCGTCACACTCGTGCTGCCGACCCTGAAGAAACCTTCTAATGCCCTTCTTCAAGAACCCCATATTGTAGTCGCTTGGGAAAATCACAGCAAGGAGTTCATTCCACAACTTGAGCGTGCGTGGGATGAAGATTATTTCATACCACAGTGCGCAACGTTTCCGGACGCAATGTGTGAGGATGAACTCCCTGCCTATGTCGAGCGGTGCGATGATAGAATGTAGCTGTGGGCATCATGTCAAACGATTCATCAGAATGGTTATTCTAGTCAAATGTCAGTAAAGTATTGTTATTAATCATCAAGTAACTGTATTGTTTGTAAATCGTATGAAACAGTAGATTTTACGCTAAACCATTTACGTCAATCGCACGATATCTGCGCTGGACTGACTCACGGCTGGCACAATGATTGTGATTAATTAATTAATAGAAATATGAAAACAAAGTGTCAATGACCCATTTGTTGACTACTGGGTATTGTTGAAAATGGTTCTAGGTTTTATTCTGTGACAATTTTAATTACAAAAGGCACGAAAAGGGAAAGTCTCTATCTGGTTATAGTATACTTTTTTAGAATGTAGAAATTCCCTGGGATGATGCGGATGGTTATATCGGACTCGGATCGGCTTAAAGCGCACGCCTTCATGGGTCTTCAGTTGCCGGAGGTGTAATAGTCAGTGGTTATATTATACTGAGGTCAACTGGTGTATTATAGGTATATTATGCTAAACAACTTTTTTTAATTCCTTAATCGTCAACAACTAAATGTCATACTTACATGATTTTTAGGAATTGCAACTTGTTTGTTGATAGTATGTTATATATTTAAAAAACATGAGCTATCCATAATAGGTAATCAAGGTAGGTAACAAGTAACAACCGATGTTTTTTAATTCAATTTTATTATCATCCTATCCTAGTAAGAAATAAAGCCAGGTGTAGCTAAATCCTTATTTTGGAACCTCAAGGTTTTTCTGACTTTCCTCCTCCACTTCGGTCTTCGTCATACACTCATTCTACATGACATGTCATCTTTTACATCCTGAAGTTATTATTTCTTGGGTCTCGCAATCGATGTCTAGATGCGCGGAGTACAAAATAGGGATCGTACGTTTGAAAACATCGATTACATTTTTTTAGCTTTTAATAATAACTCTACATTAGTAAGGTTAAGGTTACTTATATTGAGTTTATTAACGTATTCAGGTTTCTAATTAATTCATACTAAAACACAAAAACCGCGCCATGACGTGGAGTTGCGGACACCAGCCGCGTATGGTATGGTATGATATACCATATCATACCATACCATACCATAGTTCATACCTACTAATAAATTACAAATTAGTCCAGGTATAATTCTCAGGTATTATTATATTTCAGGCAGGGAATGAGTTAGATAAAATTACACTGCACTTCTATGTCCAGTAGTGGACTGCTTTAGGCTAATTGATTGATTCACGATTTAGATCAAGTTTACTAAGTAACAACGTGGTATTCCCCACAATTTAAGGCGTATTTCATGGCCAGCCTTTCGTGATTCATAGCTATATTCTTAGATCAATATAAACATTTCTATAAATAGATACCTAATTACCATAATTATACTATTAGCATTGATACTCGTAGTGGTAAAATCCAAACTATTTTTCACAAGAAATATGGCAAACTGTCATAAAGCAAGGCAAAATAATATTTTAAATCTATGAAATCCTGAAGAACTAGATAAAACCCTGTCAGTGACAAAATGACAATATATATCAATTTGTGTACGAGCATGTTGTCTGTTGCAAAACTTTCGAATGCAAGGGCCAGTTGATGTGATAATAATTTTATAGTCTGGCCTTCAGGAGAATGTAATGAGCCCTGAATACAAACATTACTGCTGTAAAATATACGAATGCTCAACTCGTTTCTGAGTGTCTGGTGCAAGTTTTTTCTCACATTCACCGGTGACAACCAAACGGGTTGTTTGTCATCAATTGACTCTAATTCAGTGTCATGCAAATCACCGTTTACTTTTCATCGGTGAATGTGAGAAAAACCTCGCAATAGGCACTCTGAATACGTAGATTAAAACGTAAAACAGTTCAGAAACCACCTCACATGTATAACAATTACAGCCAAAGCAGTTTATTAATCCAAAGTGTATTGGATAATGATTTTCCCTAGTCGATGCCACTCACACACGGCCAGCCCCGCACTGAACGAATCCACTTCATTTTGCGGTGCAGCGTGCACTGTTCCTAATTTTGCGCGCTCGCACATGAAATTAAAATCGGTTTAATGTATAAATGTGATATGCACTTAATTAATATTTAATTAGGTGTCTAAATAAAAGCGCTCTGCGTTGGATGTTGCGGTTCCCGATAGCGTTGTCATGTAAAATTATGTACTGTTTGGTAAATTGCTGCTTCGAAAGGCCCTACATAATTTTTTTAATACATATTATTGAATTTATTAACTTTTTTTTAACCCACTCAGGTAGCACACAAGCACACGGTCCACATGATGGGAAGTGGTTACCATGGCCTATTGACGTTTGCAACACTAGGGGCGTCACGCTCGTGCTGCCTGAAAAAAACCTCCTAATGCTTGTCTTGAAGAACACCATATTGTAGTCGCTTGAGAAAACCATAGCAGGGAGTTCATTCCACGGCTTGAGGGTGCATAGACAAGTATTGAATGCAAGCATGGTTTCAAGTTTGTACTTTGGCACCCAGGATGGGTGCTAAGAGAGTGAGCTACCTATTTGATTGCTATTCTATGGGATTTCTCAGTTTTGGCAGTCCAAAATGTAATCAAATATCTCCTGATTTTTGATAATCATACTCACTACACAATACTACTGTGACATTACTTGTTTACCATGGTAATGATATTGGTATTTCTCAATAATATGAAGCTCAATTGTTATAGGCAATGATTCAATAATAACAATAATATTTTTGCTTAGAAATGACGCAGGGTAACTGCGTCAAACAGGACCTTTTCGTCTGGGTTTTGTTCCCGTAACTACTTATTGACGTCAAGTTTGAAAATGAATCACAAAGATTGCAAAACTCAAAACAAAGCAGTCTGAAAACATTTTTCTTGAACAAAATTCACATTCAGACTATAACGCAGTAGTTATGAAGGCTAGTTGTTAACATAGGTACGGACAGGGAGCCTAGGTCTGCTGGTGACGTGGGATAATTACCGCCCTCTCCTGCATCCCCCTGGCTCCCGCACACCCCCTCCTTCGCCTACGGTAATGTCACATTAACGCCCTTACCTCGGCCGTCCGCGTGGCGAGCTGTCAAAACATCGCGCCCCAACCGTTTACCAAAACGAATATGAAATAAATGAAAATACTGATTAAAACGTTGCTGAAATTCAGTCAATATGTTATTCAAACACGAGTTTGTTTGTGAAATTTGATTGTTTTGTACCTGGGATTAATTAGGTGGTTAGTACTGATTTCATGTTGCTCTAATGTTAGGTACTGCAATAGGTATACATCGCGTCTTAATTATTGTGTTCGAATTGAACGTTCAATTTTTTTTTAAACTAGTTATTTCGAACTGGAGTACTTAGGTAGGTAGGTATTAGTAGCGAATGATGGATCGAATGGTACCAATCCCCAGTAAATATTCGTTGACTGTTTGAAGTGCTATGCGAGCTAACTTTTTTTTTACTAGCTTGATAATAATTTCAATTTCATACTCCACGCAGATGTCTTGACAGACAGATAGATGAACCGACAGTGGACGTAATGTAAAAATATATCATAAAACCACATAAGGGTTTTACTTTAGTGGTACGAAAGGAGAAAAAAGATTTCCGAACTTTTCCGCTTAGCGTATTGATATTTAAATCTAATTGCCTCGTGAGGGAATCGAACCTGTAACATGGTTTAAGCGCTGTTATCATCAATATAGTAGTATAAACTTGATATAAATATCTTCCAAGTATGTTGCGGTCAGCTCCCAGCCAACTTGATGCCACTCATTACCGGTATAAAATATAGTCTGAACATGATCTTAAGCTACATCAGTAACAGACATAACGGATTTCAAAATATTTAGTGGTAGATTTTTTTATGTGGATTATGACAATATGACTCCCCGCTAGATAGTAAGACAATGTAAGTAAAGGCTACAGATTGAAGGTCACCATGTGGCGAAAAACTTTTATAAGAAACTAGCTTTTGCCCGCGGCTCCGCCCGCGTGGATGTCGGTTATCGCGACCAAACATAGCCTATATCCTTTCTCAAGGTCTAATCTACCCCTGTACCAAATTTCATCAAAATCGGTTCAGTGGTTTGAGCGTGAAAGCGTAACAGACAGACAGACAGACAGAGTTAGCTACTTTTGCATTTATAATATTAGTATGGATATGGATATTAGTTAAGACGTTTCGGAGGAGTTTCCAAACAAACACTGTTACACGCAAATTTTATATGTTAGTTAAAAATATACAGCCCATGACAAAGTGCCCGCTAGACGGTAATAGGCTCGCCCCCTATTGCGTGGGACCGTAAATCATAGTTGGCGAAATGTAGGTGCTAATACATCTCAGCCTATCCTTTCGGGGATTTATAGGCGTGAGTATATGTATGTAAATAAATATTGTAGGACATTCTATACACAGCGCTAACTAGACCCAAAGTAAGCCTAGCCTAACCAGCTTATGTTATGGGTTCTAGAACGCGGCAAAACCGGATAAATAGGAATCGAACCTGCGCCCTCTACGTAGAAGTGCACGTTCTACCGCTACGCCACAGAGGCTGTCAAAAGATGTTATACTCGTATTATCACTATCACTTCACTATCACTTCACTACATAATTATTATAAAACAAAGTCGCTGTCGCTGTCTGTCCGTCCCTATGTATGCTTAAATCTTCAAAACTACGCAACGGATTTTGAAGCGGTTTTTTTTAATAGATAGAGTGATTCAAGAGGAAGGTTTATATTCACTACATATTATAAAACAAAGTCGCTGTCGCTGTCTGTCCGTCCCTATGTATGCTTAAATCTTCAAAACTACGCAACGGATTTTGAAGCGGTTTTTTTTAATAGATAGAGTGATTCAAGAGGAAGGTTTATATGTATAATACATGCATAATATTGTAGAGAAACACTGATAAATTTAGAGATAATACCACGCAGGCGGCAAATATGGCGGTACGAAGTTCGCCGGATCAGCTAGTATAATTATATTTCAATACAAAAATAACAGAATAATGAAATGTGTATTATAGTTGACATACTGTCAATGTCAAGTGAACACGTCGCGCCGTACAAACAGGCTGAGCCAATCAAGGCGTTTGATTAGGGGTGGGAGGCACAATTAGGTGCCTTTGATCGCTAGTCTTGGCACACACACATTTGCCACGTAATTAGGCATTATAATCGAGGTGTTTGTACTATCGACAATATAGCTACTTCAGGTTTTGTATGGAAATTAGCGTCTGATAGTATTTATGTTAGGTTGAACAATCTAGTTAAGTTTTTAATGTAGGAAAACTAATTGAATAAGACGCTATCTAGATCCAAACTAGTATGGGAGATACATCTGTCTGTTACCTTGAGAGTGTGAAAAATCGTTTAAAATCACTACATATATTATTATAAAACAAAGTCGCTGTCGCTGTCTGTCCGTCCCTATGTATGCTTATATCTTCAAAACTACGCAACGGGTTTTAAAGCGGTTTTTATTAATAGATAGAGTGATTCAAGAGGAAGGTTTATATGTATAATACATGCATAATATTGTAGAGAAATACTGATAAATTTAGAGATAATACCACGCGGGCGGAAAATATGGCGGTACGAAGTTCGCCGGGTCAGCTAGTATCATAATAAATAACGAAACTAAATATTGTTAGTAGCTTGGTTGAGGAGTAAGCCGATTGACAAGTCCCGTATGAAACCTGCTTAATTGGAGGGATTAACGGGAATTTCAGTTACCGAAATAAAAAATTCAAATAAATCCAAATAAAATACAAAATAAAATCACTTAAGCGTATCAGGAAAATCCTTACAAATATGAGCACTGAACAGAACAGGGTTAAAATAAAACAAACATACGTGTCTGTATCATCACCCTCTTTTCAGAGACTTTGCCTTCAGCTTACCATCAGGCGAGGTGAAGTCAAATTGACGTGTCCTATATATAAAAAAAAACAACGTACCACATAGTTTTTGAAGCAGGTGAGATTTATATTTATACACACTACTAAGGTAGCTAACAAACACATTTTGATAGCTACCTTAGTAGTGTGTATAAAATAATATACTTAAATCTCGGAAAAGAGGGTCACCATTATACTCGTAGACACGTACCATTTTATAAGCTTGATGTCCTCATCAGATACTGTTTCACGCCCCGCTTAAAGGACCCGGAGCAATGTGTTTGTTTGCTATCTTAGCAGTATAAATATAAATCCAAATAAAAAACGAAATCAAATAAAATCACTTAAGCGTATCAAGAAAATCCTTACAAACACGAGCACTGAACAGAAAAGGGTTAAAATAAGACAAACACCGTACCACATAGTTGGGTGAAGCTTTATAAATCTCATTATGCTGCTATAAGAATATTCTCACCCCTCGCCGGCGCACTTTTGTTTTTGTTTGTGATCACTTACAATGTTACTTGGCGTAATTCGATACATCCTGTGCTTGACGGCCGAGTTACGAGAAGGATCTAACTGCCTGTTCCCAGCGGGGTTTAAATTCAACTTTTTAATTCTAAAGATATTTTCTTTTATGGATTTCTGTCCATAAAGAAAAATATCTTTAGAATTAAAAAGTTGGTCTACACACACACCGTCTATTAACAACCCTCGCTAAATATTCTTAGTAAGCGGGGGTGGTTAATAGACGATGTGATCTAAAATTTGAAGCGTACAAGGCTCTACCAATACCAACCAGGTCACCCTCAGCTAGTAGTCGGTGCTAGGCTTTTTCTTCGGGGTTGGGAAGTCATACAGCAGACGCTCACATAAAAGTCAACAAACAAATAAAAAATAATTAGTGGTTTTCTTCAAACCATATACTAATCCTTGGGCTGAATTTCAGCGATAAATAAAAACGCATTTAATTTCGTTTAAAAAAAATATATGTTGTTAACACATCTTATTTCATCTTCTTTATTCTTAATGAAAATTATTATTATTTATTTTTTTTATATAGGAGACGTCAATTTGACTTCGCCTCGCCTGATGGTAAGCTGAAGGCAAAGTCTCTGAAAAGACATGTTACAATGGTGGCACTCAGCTTGACGGCCTCATCAGATGCTTTTTCACGCCCCGCTTAAAGGAACCGGTGACATACCTCATGTTTATTTTTTATAGATCATTCCTATGCCAAGGGGTGGCAATATCTCGATACTAAACCTCGCCCTTTGTAGTTCACAGAAAGATATACGACAACATTACGATTATTATACATTTCACAAAAAAAGTTGTCTCACGAACCCAAAATCATACAAGGCAGTTCTTAATTCAACCGCAACTTGCACAATTCCCGGAAAATTGCATTTTCAAACCCCATGTCCGTCCGAGAACGAAATGCCAACGGTATTGACAATCATTATTAGCCGGATAACGGATATCCGGTCTAAACTTATGGCGGATGGACGACCGGAGTTCCGGCTTCATTTATTCATCTTACAAATACCATTTCTTGTTGACGGTTCCCGAAATTGAGATAAACTGGTCAGATTTTGTGTTGTGTACTTAAAAGTGTCAGTTAGATAGTGTATAACTTCAAAAAATAGGATTTTCACATTGATTTCTTTATGAAAAAGTTACAGCTACAGATAATATAAGGGTGAGTAATAATGAAAATAGAACAGGAAAGTAAGTCCGAGAGTTTCCCTTAGAATCTTGACTAGTCAAGGATTCAGTTCCCGTTTAGGACGTTGAGTTTTTACGATTATCATCATTCTTACATTAATTCCGGTTGCATCTGAAGCTTCCAAGACCAGAAATATATAAATATAAATCAGGTTCAACAAAATTCCAAAACATTAAATCTTATGCATATGTTACAGCGCTAAAATGGCATAAGCAGAAGCTAAATATAAAAAAAATACATTAAAAAGAAATATAAATAAGATACAAACGGTAACATTGTTCGGTTCAATGCGTCCGATTCTAAGACACGTTCACTGTGGGTAATGTAAGTTGTCGAGATTAGATGCGTGGCCACGAAACTCGAGGGCGATTTCAATTTTTAATCAAAAATATTTTTGCCATTAAGAATGATGTCGTACACAGATTAAAAATAGTTATATTATTATAAGTAATATATTACCTGTTCTATACTTCAATTTCTATTAGGTATAATAAAAGTAAAACCAACAAATATATTACGTGAACTGAAGGAAACCGCACTTCCCCTTCAATAATATCAAAACGTGCTAAATTTTCTTTGATTTGCAATAAAACAGTATAGTTACATTTGACAGTGACAGCCGTAGTTCCTATTGTCGCCATTTTACGGAATCATTGGTTTTACATTGCTCAGTTTTTGTGTGCCATACAAAATACCAAAAATTGATAGAAATAGGTAAAAAAGAAAATTGATAGAATTAGGGTAAGTCCGTATGATGACGGTGAAAGAATACAAGTATCACCGCCCCATCTCATCTGCAGGTTGATGTAAGAGGCGACTAACAGAAATACGCAGACGCTAAGGAAAATTCGAAATAAAACCCTGTACCAACCCAATGTCTGGCCAGGGCGGATACAGTAGGACACAGCCTCCCAACATTGGGAGAAACCTATGTCCAGCCTGCAGTGGACTGCGATAGGCTAATTGATTAAGGTAAATTGGAAATGAAAAATTAATAGATCTACCAGTCAGTGTTTTAATAATGGACGGTGACTCAACCAGAGT
Organism: Eilema depressum; assembly: GCA_914767945.1. Lineage (NCBI taxonomy): Eukaryota > Metazoa > Arthropoda > Insecta > Lepidoptera > Erebidae > Eilema > Eilema depressum. Next base: position 13,229,763 of record OU612026.1, on the reverse strand, counting down.
GTCACCTATTACGTATATACACTGTGAAATATTACTGTTTCCCCAATGCAGAAGGAAAAAACTACAGAACCCCACGTGTCGCGGTCTCTACTTATTTCTCTAGTAAGAGACCTGCGCTAGTCTAGAGCATTATACTATCTATATACATTTACAACTATGTATAGATACATATTTTTATCTCGATAATACATATAATTTGAATATATTTTGATATTTTGAATGAATGAATGAAATATATTTTGAAAAAAAAAAAAACATATCCGGAGAATATTACCTCAATAGTCCGATCGCAGTCGAACTTGGTATATACTATAATATACGAAGATAACTAACAATAAAAAAAAAAAATTAAAGAACAATTATTCATTTCATTAGTTGTCTGGGTTTACTTTTATATCCATTAAATGTACGTGTGTGAAATTAGTTATTTTCATTTCCATAATAACTCCACGTTGATTTCCAGTCGAGAAAATAAAAAATTAAGTTTAACGACATCTCAAACTTAGGTACTATTGTACATTCTACCATACAACATGGAAAATAATTTATACCCGTATGTGACCAGACTCTACATTCAACATCTGCAACGTTACTGAAATGCGAGTTGTTGTCCAATAAGTATCGCTTAAAGCTGGACCATATTTTATAACACAAATGTTGCACAAAAAGTTGATCGCTGATCTTACGCGAGTCGAGCTTTGATTTCATGGCCCTACCGAAGGTATTGTTACACGGAATGGATCCGGCCGATTGACGATCGTTGATACAGCCGGCCGATCGCGTAACATTATCCGCAGTACACGCGATACGCAGGCTAGCGTTACCTATCTCGTACACATACCTCTACATACACCTACATACTACAAACCAGCGCAGGCGCACACTCCGTGAAAACTCATTTACACTTATAGACTTTTTTATTGACATATTAACGACAGATTGGTCCCACTTGTGAAACAGTTAAATAACGACCTCATCATAAGAAATAATGCGCTGTAATGTACAAATTACATCGGCATAGTTGAAATACTTTCCACTACAGTTAAGTAAAATGCATGTAACAAAGCGAGATCCACAAAAGGAAATTGACATCACTAAAATTAGCAGTTTCTACGCGGCTACTCCACTAGTGTACTATGAGCTTTGTGCATTGCCCCTGCTCTTTCACTTAGATAATCAAATTATTGCCGCCTGACTACCCAACGGCGCACTTATTTAGAGTTGAACGTAAATAAAATAAAGTGTCCTTTATACCCCTTATCCATTTATCTCGTTCGATACCAATTATGTTGCTGTTTTAAATTATAGTCAAAACTCAAAATGATGTCTTAAGACGAAACGCAAATTACCGTCATTTTTACAACATTTTTTAAGAACAAACTCAAACACATTACCGACAGAAGGCAGCCGGGCAACACGTAGAACAATAATTGATTGTATTGAGCCTGCCCGACACCTCAAAATGTATCGGTAAGTATGAGAAGCGAATATTAATTTTGCGTCTCATTCGCACCTTCAAAATCTTATAGGAACAAAAGAGAAAGGTGCGTGGACGGTGCTATCCGATATGCGTTTTCCTCCGAAGGTACGTGATTCGGTGTGTTTTTTTCGTGGGTGGAATTATTTGTAAGGCTTCGTTATGTGTTGCTCATTACTGTACAAGCGCGTATCCTGCCGGCAGCGACCGCAAATGCGAGACATTACGGCAAGAGCCACCTGAGCTTCGAGATGGTGCTCCCACTGCTCCTGCAGTTAATGCTTCCTACGTGCCAAGACACCGACGCAATACTTACAAGAGTTTTGTAAAACAAAAGGTTCTAGTGCTCTGCAGGTGCTAAAGATTCAGCCCTTTTGAATGATTGATTTTGCCATTTGATTGAATGAGCCAATTGAATATTGTAATAGAATAATATTTATGTGGTCTATTATTAGTTAGAATGATTGGAATTTGAAGTAAAATTTTAGATTTGCCAGAGATGGGAAGAACCTCCATTGTACAAGACCGTATATATAATTACTAATGGTCTATTGTTTGCCAATTATTCATTACAGCATTTGTAAAACAATAGATGGTTAATGTCCTATAATATGCTCTTGTAGCATCAGAAGGGGAGCGGACCGCGGATTTTGATTAGGCGCGATTCCTACCTGTTTAAGTACATAAATTGGTAGGAATCGCTACCATACCATTGATTTGTCTACAAACTGAAAGTGGAATGCCCATAATTATTATACAATTGTTCATAATACGGGCATTATACGTTAGTCTGTAAAGCAAGGCTACAATACTGGCAGTGGGAGTGAAGATTTTTGTCGTAAAGAGTTATAAGAATTTCAGTGATAATATATTGGACATCCTCAAACTGCGATCATCCAATGTTTTAGTACCTGTCAAGTACTGTCATCATAAACTATTGACTTTATCATTGATCATCACATCATCATTCCGGGCTCCGTTCTTTTACTTCTCCATGATTGGTTTATTTTGGCTTTAAGCCCCAAAGGTCTTTGTAGGGCCTCACATGGTGTCATACATTCCACTTCAACGACTTATTGAAGTTCCGACAATACCTAAACACTTTACGTTGGAATTAGAAATTTATAAAGAAACGATCAGATAGGTTGCTAAGTGAAATTATTCGATCCGTGTCATCAGTGGCTGCGGTAGCGGTAAGTTTGGGGCGGGTGGGCGCTCACCGAGCTCCAACCGCAAACCGAACAATAAATACTTATCCTGGTACTCCGAGTACTGCCAACGATTTTCGTCTTGTCTTATAATTAAATTGGCAATAGATAAAGAAAAATCGTTTGAAATTTTCAAAACGTTCATAAAAAAGATGAAAATTGCAATTGAAATAAACAGAAGGATAAGATGGTGCCAATCTCCAATCGTTATTGATATACGCAAGGAGTATGAAAAATAGAATATAAACCCAGAGGATGCAACAAAAACGGCTTGACACGGGCGGTGGACATCTGTAGAGCTGCAAAGCAATCTCGGGTACACATTATAGCACGGTATGACATGCAGTGCAAGTAGAGAGGTCACCTCCTGGGTCGGCTGGGGTTCGGGTATATGTCTAAGACAATCTCACCACCGGCCGGTCCACAACGGCGTGCGTTTAAGTCGGTTCAAGTCCGACATGACGTCACCTAACCCACGGAGGTATCCATGGGGATTCTTCACACGACAGAAAAACTTTGAACTCTTTGAATAAAGAGGTCATCGCATCAACGTAGCTTATCAACCCAAAATCACTATTAGATTCATAAAATAAACTTTTGTAAAAGAAAAATAATCTCACGTTTAAACTAATTGAACTAGCAATTGATTCTTTGCGGTTTTCGATTTTCCAATGCACTTTACAAGTACATTTTAAATGCGCGAAAATCGAAACATTGGAAAATAGTGGCGGATTTTAATGAGTTAGCGGACACTCGTAATTAGATGAATAATATAGTGGTTTGTCGGGAAAAGGTCGATGGAATCATTCACTACTTAGCTGTGTACAAGTTTTGTTTTGGTTTTTGTATCGGGGCTCTAGTGTTGGGTGGTGAGATAGGAACCGTGGTATCGATAAATCTGCTTAAGCAAGTAAGTATTTGAAATGTATTATATTGCATGTTTTATAGATAATTCTAGGATGTTTCAATAATGTATTTCTTAACATTAAAAAAAGCTTGTTCTATAGTTTTAGGCTGAGTGTAGATGTATTTTACTCGACCTGAAAAGGCTAAATTAATGCTATTCCAGCCTATGACCTATCACTGTGTCAAAGTATATATCTAGATTCGTTCAGGTGTTCATGCAAGCTTCCGTGCTATATACATTCTCTATAATCCCCAAGATAAAACTTCATCAAAGCCATTTCACAAATTAATCTTAAACTGTAAGAACTATCGACTAAAAGAGGTAATTATAAAATTGACGTATCGATAATACTCGGCACGTACGAAGGTAACTGTCCAGCCTGTCCAGGAGCTGTGGTTTGTGGCCACCGAGCTTAATTCCAGCCGCATCGCTCCGCCCACCGTACATTTTAATAGTTTTAATGCTCAAGAAGCTATCTTCAGTAGCCGTACCATTACTTTTGATAGCTGATAAACATAGAACGTCTACTTCGGCTTTTTTGAATGAATTTTTTTTTTTGTTGTGATGGCTACTTACGGAATACTAGAAATGAAGACGTTACATCGTACGTGATTCATTTTCGAGGAAGTGTTGGGCTCGTGTGGGGTCAGTGGGATCTCGGTTTGTCTAAATTACCTTTGTAAGTATTAGTTTCAGTTGTCCGGGTGGCTTTGTAGTTTTGGGTTTTTCGTCAGGTGCCAGGAATCGATTTCCGTCTATTATATATTATTTAAGGTTTGAATTATTGGTATGACTAAGATTGGTTGATAACGATTATGACTATGATAAACGAAATTAATACCCATGCTTCGGGTTGAATGCTATCTTTCTTGAATTCGATTCTTGGATCAGCAAAAATGCTATCCGGATTTTTCTTATCTTCACATCAATAAGAACAACCTACTTCCTTATATTAATTGTATTATCTTAGAAACCCGTAAATCCATGCTTATTTACTATTGAGCTCTTGACGACAATCACCCTAACAAGTGGGAACCCTTACAACCTTCAATCAAAATAAACATCGAGTCTATACTTACAATGCAGGTATGTTGTCCTATAATTTTTAAATCAAAAATCTAATCCAAAAAATGCTGCTAATGTTCCAAGTGACATGAAAGAAAAAAAAATAGTGAGTCAATTTTTGAGCTTTAACTTTCATCTGGAAAGTTCTTTGTTTATTACGTCATGTCAAAGCTTCCTACAAACGTAGTGTTGCAACACATGATCACGCTATTACAACGTGGCATGATGTATAATCCGGACTGCAGGTCCGGGCGCGGAGGCGGCTAATCCGCTGCCGCTTATTACATCCCACAGTAGCACACCGATTGAAACCGCAACCATTGGCCCCTGATTTCTGCAGCCCCATCGATCTATAGTTTCGTTATCAAATTTTCACACGGACCCTCGCTCTCGCACCAAGATTGACTTTATTTGAGTAAGTGTAACCGCAGAACTACGCGCCGACCCAGCTAACGTTTGATAACCGACGGTGTTGACTCCGCTTTACGATACATAGCCGTATCGCTACCATTTTTCAATTGTATCTCTAGTGAATTAAAGGTATTGGAGTGTGAAACAGTGAAAAGTATCGTTATAATGCGATAGGTTGTTGGTCGGTAGCCAATCACGGCTCCCGAGATATTGATCATCGAAATTGATCAATCAAATCGAAATTCTTACCGGAAATAAGGCGCGATGTAATATTACGTTGTTCTTTGAATTGATTGTTTTCAAAAATAGGTTTTATATTTTAAAATAACTTAGTAAAGTGTGAAAAGTTTTGTGGTGGTTTTGTAATCTGTATAAACATTAATAAAATTGTAATGTGGGTGAGTTTATATGTAGCTACAGGTGGATATAAGAAAATATTTTTGTTTGTATAAAATACATAGGTACATATTTCCATAACTATTTTGTTCCTTGGTTAGGTACCGATTTTACTGAAATTAGCCTCTCTAGTTACCTTTTTTCATTTGTTTTTCATAAGCTACATTTTATACTAACTTATTCCAATTCAAAGCGATCAGAGTACTCATATTTTATTTGTTTCCTAGATATACCCATATTTAGATTCAGGGAAGTCGTATTGTATGAACTAGCAGGCTCGATCAGAGAAATATCACAATGAATAGACGCCACCTATAGTGGCAATATGATGAATTCGTTTGGTTAGCCGTCTCTTTATAGAGGCGGCCTGGCAGGTACGCTTTGTTTTCCTTATTCCCATTTACTTCCTCTATTCGCTCTAATTTCCCATCTCTTTCATACTCTGCAGGTATTAATGCAAGAGTGACTGATGAGTTCGCCAACAGGTGAGCCATTTGCTCGGATGTTTGCTTCCTTAGTAGATTACCAGTCATTTAAGATTTATTGTACATCGTACGTCAGGTGCGTCCATCAAGAACCAAGTGGAACTAAGCGGTTCGGCGACTTCTTCTTCTGCCGCACCATTAAAACCTTAAATTCACCACTAGTTCACGTGTTTCCGACTTCTTACAGTCCCGGGTCCTTTAAGCGGGGTGTGAAAAAGCATCTGATGAGGCCGTCAAGCTGAGTGCCGTTATTAACATGACATGTGTCTATAATAGTGACCCTCTTTTCAGAGACTTGACCTTCATCTCACCATCAGGGGAGGTGAAGTCAAATTGACGTGTTCTATAAAAAAAAACATTTATCGAAAAAAAAAACCACGATGAATTAAAGCTACTATCCGGAAATCTATAGTACAATTTAGACAATGTAAACCGTGGTGTAATTACTAAGCAGCGTTGGAAGCCGTTGAAATTGATAGTATTTGACGTAGAAGTGATTACGTGGTGTGCATCGCCAATAGCAGCCGTCAGTGAATGGACCGCCACTCTGATTACTTTAGACTCAAATAGTGATAGACAAGCGCACATTGTAGCTCTACATATATACTAGAGGTGTTAATTTTAAATATATTATATGTACCAACATTATACATTATATCTGATTGTACACAGCCTGTATTTATTGAAGGAAATTTCTTGAGGGTTTTTTACACCGCTTAGGTGGCAGACAAGCACACGGTCCACCTGATAGATAGTGGTTACCGTGGCCTATGGACGTGTGCAACACTAAATAGAATATAACTTTTTGGAAAACAAAAGTTTAGAAGTGGACGTAATGTCACAGGGCAAGTAGGGTGACGATGCTGGATTAAGTACCTACCATAACATTTGATCAAAAATATAAAATATTAAATTATTAAACTATAAAACACCCAAGCATCATTATTATCATCTTCACGTTCCTGCTTGCATCGGAAGCTTTCAGCTTGGAGCCAGGTTCACTTTCCAGCTTTTTCTACTTTTTACATAATAATGCCTAATCAATGTTATGTATCTGTAATCTAAAGTCTTTGATATATGAAATTGTTGGTTGATCATTCAACCTTTACGTTTTTCAAAAATATATTTTGCAGGACCAGTTTGAATTTTTCGGAAAGCCTAATTTACCCTCTATATGCTAACAAGTAATTTAATCATATTTTAAACTGTAATATAATAATATAATTATTACGTACAAATACGTGTAGTAGATTCCTAACTCTGTGCATCACGATGCTGTGCGCCGACGTAATGACATTGTACCAACGCTTTTTTCTCTCGGGATCGCATTTGATGTTATTTTTATTATTTTTCTCTCTAACCCATCTAGAGGTTGATGACATTTGACTCAGACAGAGACTAATAGAGTTAGAAAAAAATTTCCAAGTACTGAAATACTTTTGGTACACTGGTTCAGCAAGCCAGAGGGTCAATTCTCGTAATAAAATTATAATCGGTATTCAAAATTCAGTCTCGATTTGATCTCAATCTTTCATCTGTATCTGTATAGAGTAGCATCTTGTTAGCAAAATGCATCGCAAAAACCGGGCTGAAAAACATGTTTAGTGTGAGTAAGCTAATGTCAATATTGTTCTTTAAACTATCAAACTCAATAATAAATAAATAAAATAAATATTCTACAACATTCTACACAACGCTATCTAGACCCATGGTAAGCTTAATTAGCTTGTGTTATGGAATCTAGAATGCGGATATACATACTTAGATACTTTTTTTTTCTAAATACATACATATTATACATAGAAACACCCAGACCAATGCAAATATTTATATTCATGCATACAAATATTGGCACTGAGCGGGGATCGAACCCGCGCCTCCTGCGTAGCAGCCGCGTTCACTACCGCTACGCCACAGAGGCAGTCAAAGTATAGAATACAATACCAAGGTATGAAGAGCATATCAAACTGTTTTATTGATTTAAATTGTATTATTGTCCGAACTAAAGGTGTGTACCAAATGTCAGAACAAACAGTCAACAAGAAGGGAGGAAAACCAAGGTAATGATCATTTTGAGTACTTTGTTCGTCAAGATCGATCTGATGTTGGCTGTAGCTATATTGGCGCAAAGTAACAAAGTTGTTTTACAATTGCTAACTGCCATAATTGTCATCACATCGTTGAAGTTCCAGTTACATCTAATGCTTGCTCTTTGGAATCCGGGGCCCACTCCCTGATTTCTACATAAATGGTTTACTTTCATTACTACCCTTTGACCTTTTAAGCTCAAGAGGAAAAACTACAATAATCCGTCACTTACGAAAATAGTTAGTTAAAATTTGAAATAATTTTAAGTTACACTCTTCCTTGAAAAGGTAAACACTTTGATTATATAAGGAAAAATGTGTTGATAAGTGCTTATTATTGGTTAAACCCGTTATTATAACGAGATTGAAAACTTTCTAATAATACTATAATATAATAAAAATGTGCTGAAAAAGGAAAATGGGCAAATTTCTTTCCAGGAAATTATTACCAGTTTTTTGGTTTTACCCTGGTTTTAAATTGAAATTATGATGGTAATAAACATTAGAATTAGACTTTTTTTGGTTCAAATAATCAATTTTTTAACTCGTAACACTGGTTTCTTTACCACTGGTTCCACAGACATTGTCTCTTTTCTAACAAATTGCAAAACATGGAATAATTTTATTGATTCGATTTAATATTGTATACCTTTGTTTTATTACAATCACTTACACATTCTTACTCATAATTGTAGGTACCTTACTCTTAAATCAGCAAAGCTTCTGCAAGCACATCCAAGAATAAGAATAAATAAGAAAACAAGAAATTCAAAACGGTGATACGGATGGGAATTACAACTAAGTTGCGTGTTATTAAAGGGCAGGCGATCAAAATTGCGTTACAAAACTAACGCATTTTCAATAACGTGGACGTAGTTATGGGTACGCGTGGGGCTTGCAAGGTGTTCCATCAGTCCACATAATTGGCCTGTTCCGATTGTACTCCCCCGCCCTCTGCGCCGTCTACGTCATCACGGGTGACCGCAGTGTTTGTAAGCTCGCCTGATCGAGGTGAGGCTAAATATGTCTAGTTTCGGTTAGAAGCCGAATATTTTTTAAGAAGCGAGCATTGCTTACTTAGAAGGTGTGAAACATTCTAGAATTTTTATTATTGTTCAATTTTTTCTAGTAGTTCATTCTAACGACTAAAATTGAGAAAATAACTGTGTGATTTATTTGTTGCAAATATTATAGTAGTGCAAGCTGATTATGCTACATTTTACTTACAGTTTACTTTGTACGTAACGTCCTAATAGGTACAGTCAAGTGCATAAATATGTATCTAAACTATCGTTTCAAAAGTATGTATCATTGAATGTTTATTATTGTAGCATCCAATCTAACTGATATAAATATATGTCTGCGGACTGATCAATAATAATGTATACTATAAAGGACAATTTGTTTTATAATGAGCAAAGAAATCATTATAAAGGTATTATTGACGATTTCCATTAATATATTCCTTTAGTCGCATTATGTCCAATTCGCAAAATGTCCAACTGTCCAATTCTCAATAGGTCCAGTTCGCAATTGGTCCAGTTCGCAGTTGGTCCAGTTCGCAATTGGTCCAGTTCGCAGTTGGTCCAGTTCGCAATTGGACCAGTTCGCAATTGGTCCAGTTCGCAATTAGTCCAATTCGCAATTGGTCCAGTTTGTAATTAGGGATCCTCCTTGATTACGACAAGCGTTTTTGACAACCTTCTGACTCTTCTGAGATAGAAGGCTAGATTCAGCTCGAAGTAAAAATACATGTGATTTAGTTTTACATTAAATATACATAATATAATGATAAAATAATAATATAATAGTAGATTTATTAAGAAAGCTGCGCAATCCGACTTGTATAGATTAGGTTAGAAGGCTAATGCCCGCTTTAGCCTTCGTGGTTATTTTTTTTATAACCATGCAGAAATAAGTAATTTGCCTAGCTGTTTCATTAAATGGCTAGGCAAGTAATTAAACGTCATCTATCGAATCCATTTGCCTAGCCGTTTAATTAAATGGCTGAATATCATTCAGGCCGTTTAGTTAACAGGGGAATACCCAACAATTCCGAAATATTTAGTTCCGAATTTCAATATTCCGATTTTCACATATATACATACCGAATATTATAATTCCTAAGAAACATAACTCCGAGTAGGTACCTATTTAAAATCACGACAGTTATTTATTCGAAAGACATAAATACGAATGTTCATTCTTCCGAATTTCATTTGTACGAATAATTAAAAATCCGTAGTGTTATTGACCCTAAGACCCACCCCTAAAAACGTTATTCCGAATTTCAAATTTCCGAAAATTCATAGTTTGAATTGAAAATTTGTATCAAAAAAAAAATAGATAAAAGTTAAATTTTTGATTTGCCATATCGCGCATAAAGAGTTTTGGGAGTAGGTAATTAATGATTTTTTAAACTTAATAATTAATTTATCTCCAATGTATACGTATAAAAATTAAGCTGAACACGACTTGCCGTGGTACTTGTTTGCCCTACACTAGTGTGGTACCTATTTAAAAACCGGAGGCGCGGAGGGAGGGCAGAAATATTGAGATTGAGGAAGCTGCTCATTCCGACTTGGATAGATTAGGTTAGAAGGTTATTTTTTATTTATAACCAACCATGTTATTAAATTTAGTCAAATGCGAAATCAAATGATTTTACGAACTGGACCAATTGCGAATAGTACATTGTGAGAATTGGACGTTGGGAGAATTGGACAATTTGCGAATTGGACGTTGTGAGAATTGGACAATTTGCGAATTGGACGTTGTGAGAATTGGACAATTTGCGAATTGGACGTTATGAGAATTGGACAATTTGAGCCCGCTGGACATTTTGCGAATTGGACATAATGCGACTAAAGGAATATATTTACTATAAAATGTTAACTAATATAGATACATGAAATGTATTTTAATTATGTATTGCAAAAAGGGTTAAAAATATATAGACAAGAATTGTTTCTAAAGAAAAGGTCTTAATGTTAGACAGCCAAAAGTTTATAAGTACCTAACCATGTAGGAGTGATGTAGATCTTAGAACTACTTCTTTTGGCCCAGAAAATGGGAACGGGAATTTACATTCACGGGAACATTTTCAGTTAAAATGGTTAATTAAATTACCTCAAGTTCCGCTCCTGGAGATATCATGAAAAAAATTTTTTTTTCTTAACATAAATGGGTTTATCCACTTAGTTATACTATTAGTTATACGATATAACAAAATGGACTGAAAAAGTCCAAATAGTTATACTGCTTAGTATAACTACATGGATTCGATTAATTTGGGTTGTTTTAGTTCAAATAGTTATACTGCTTAGTATAACTACAAGGATTCGATTAATTTGGGTTGTTTTAGTTCAAATAGTTATACTGCTTAGTATAACTACATGGATTCGATTCATTTAGGTTGTTTTAGTTCAAATAGTTATACTGCTTAGTATAACTACATGGATCCGATTTATTTGGGTTGTTTTAGTCCAAATAGTTATACTGCTTAGTCCAAATAGTTATACTACATTGATCCGATTAATTTTGATCGGATTCACCCAGTTACATCCATCTAGGGGCATTGACGAGAAGGCCGACATAGTGGTCAAAACATTGCAGGAAGTGTCTCGAAAGTCGTTTTCCGGAAAACACAAACAGCAAGAGTCCAAGCTCTCTCCTGAGACTCTCGAACTTATAACAAAGAGACGTGAACAACCATCCACACAGTCGTCTACGTCGGATGGGAGAGCCTTAAACCAACAAATCAAAAAGCTGATACGACGCGACCTCCGACGCTCCAACACTGGTACCATTCAGGAGGCAATTGAGCGTAATAGGGGGTCGAAAGTATTCGCTCAGCAGTTTGGGAGGCCCCATCTGACGAAACTTAAAATTGGGGATGGCAAAACGATTACCTCAAAGTTCGAGATACTCGAAGAGATCGAGAAATTCTATGGACAGCTATATGCATCAGGGACAAGTAATACGACGGGACACATCGATGAAGACCACAGAGCCTCACTCGCGCGCCACTACACCGAGGATTTGCCAGATGTCGAGCAGTGCGAGGTAGAGGCGGCTCTTAGGCAACTGAAAAACAACAGGTGCCCTAGTGATGACGGAATTACTACTGAGCTGCTGAAAGCAGGTGGCGCTCCAATCCTGAAAGAGCTAGCAAGTTTTTTTAGTTCTGTCATCCAGCAAGGGCTAATACCTAGGGCATGGAGCGGGAGTGCGGTGGTACTGTTCTTCAAAAAAGGCGATAAGACCTTGCTGAAGAACTATAGGCCCATCTCACTCCTGAGCTATGTCTACAAGCTATTTTTCCGATCAAAATTAATCGGATCCATGTAGTTATACTAAGCAGTATAACTATTTGGACTAAAACAATCCAAATTAATCGGATACATGTAGTTAAACTAAGCAGTATAAATATTTGGACTAAAACAACCCAAATTAATCGAATCCATGTAGTTATACTAAGCAGTATAACTATTTGGACTAAAACAACCCAAATTAATCGAATCCATGTGGTTATACTAAGCAGTATAACTATTTGGACTAAAACAACCCAAATTAATCGAATCCATGTAGTTATACTAAGCAGTATAACTATTTGGACTAAGACAACCCAAATTAATCGAATCCATATAGTTATACTGAGCAGTATAACTATTTGGACTTTTTCAGTCCATTTTGTTATATCGTATAACTAATAGTATAACTAAGTGGATAAACCCACATAAATCAAAGGTGTACGCTCAATTTTTTTTACCCCAGAAGCGGAACTTGAATTTATCTTTATTCAACTCTGTATGGACGTACCTTCCAACCCTCTTCGAGGCTAGCATGAGAAAATGGGCCCCGAAATCTGTCATGAGCTGACGGTCTATTACTAAAAATGCTTCTTTTGATGTAAAAAGAAAAAGACCAAATAACAGTGAAATACTCTTTTATTGCCAAATAAATAATTACACAGCTTTTAAATAAGAATAACAAAACAAAATGGGTTATTCCCAGTAGCCCCCACTGTCGACGCCCCCACTGGTGACAAATGGGGATTTGTTTCCAAAAAATGTCCCACTTGCCACCACTGGTGGCGTCACCAGTGGTGGCAACTGGGAATGATCATTATTTTTGCTCCCAGCTGCCACCAGTGGTGACAGATGGGATAAATCATTTGATAAGCCGCCAGTAGTGACGTCAGACTAGTGGAGTTAGAATTGAAATATAGTGATTAGTGATAGTGGCCGTTCTTTACATTACGAGGTTAAGCTTAATTTTTGTGTGTCAATTTTTTTTCGTGATAATAGTTCACTCGGATACCACCCCCGTCGGCCATCAGGAGTGGTAATGTCGGACTCGAACCCACTAAAAACGCACACCGTCGCGGGTCTTCACTTGCTGGCGTGTAAAATTACCTAGGGCATATTCAGCGCTCCCCGGCTGACCCTAGGCCATCTACGACTTTAAGATAGCTCCCCTTAGAAGTGGGACGCACGGTGTCCCTATCGAATCCCAGAAAGAGGGGGAGGCGGGCGTGAAAGAGTGATAGGCGGCCGCACCTGTAATCCTCACGCCTCCACTCGGTGACCAGTCCTTCCCTTGCCTGCTTTCCACTGTGCCCTCTGGTAGTCAGAAGAACATGTGGGAAGCCTCTGAGCAGCCCTCTATAGAGCCGCTCCCGTTGCGGCAGGTATTTGCCGTAGTCGGCAGCCCCTCCCCTGGGTGAGGGGCCTTCGGAGGATCCGACCCCGCATTCGGATCCCGTTCCCGTTGCATCTTTTGTTTAGCTGACCCTCCCCGTCTTCGCTCGTCACAAACTTGGAACACCCGTTGCACCCTTTTTTATATAATGAATGGGAATGGGAATCTACCGGATTTATTGACATTTATTATTTCGTAACATGTTTTGAATAGAACGTCCGATTTCAATAATTCAAAAAGCAATCAACATGTATTGAAACAATCTTGAATACCTACCATCCGTGATCTGGCATTGATCGACATAGGTATCTACTAAATGGATAAATCGTATATGGATATCGTCGATAAATGAACTATTCAACAGAATTTTTTTTTTTAATTTGAACCGGTAGTTCTTGAGATTAGCGCGTAATGCTTAACCTCGTAATATAAAGAACGGCCACCCATCCAAAACCCGACCCAGCCAATTTTACTTAACCTCGTAATATGAAGAACGGCCACCCATCCAAAACCCGACCCAGCTAATTTTACTTAACCTCGTAATGTGAAGAACGGCCACCCATCCAAAACCCGACCCAGCTAATTTAACTTAACCTCGTAATGTAAAGAACGGCCACTATCACTATATTTCAATTCTAACTCCACTAGTCTGACGTCACTACTGGGGGCTTATCAAATGATTTATCCCATCTGTCACCACTGGTGGCAGCTGGGAACAAAAATAATAATCATTCCCAGTTGCCACCACTGGTGACGCCACCAGTGGTGGCAAGTGGGACATTTTTTGGAAACAAATCCCATTTGTCACCAGTGGTGGCGTCGACAGTGGGGGCTAATAAAAAAGGTTCACTTATCAGTAGCGTGTGTAACCTCCCTCATTATCAATCACCGATTGCAAACGTTCTCTCATAGATCTTACCATGTTGAAACAAACATCTCTGCCTATAAAACTATTCCATATGAAATTAACATGGTCTTTTAAGCTGTCAACACTTCTTACAGCTGTTGGACCATTAAACCCCATAGATTCTCTATAGGGTTTAGGTCAGGTCTTTTCGGCGGTAACTTTATTAAGTGCAAGCCTTCTTGTTCCTCTATCCATAATTGTACGACATGCGAGTTGTGGACAGAGCTATTATCTTGCATTAGGAATATTGGCTCATTACCGAAAGCAGCTGTAGCCGTCGGAACTAAAACGTCCTCAAGGATCTCTTTATAATTTCTGGCATTCATTCGACCACTTATTTCTACCAATTCGCCAGGGCCACTAGCCGACATCCAGCCCCAGTACCCCAATGATATTCGCCCACTTCTGCGATTAGGGATGACGTTTCTCTCATCATAGCGAGTATTATTTAATCGCCACAAATATAATCGACCATCACTTGTTGTTGTAAATACTTTTTCATCGACAAAACATACATTATCAAAATTCAAATTCAAATACCTTCGTGCAAAATTCAATCGTAATCTTTTGTGCCTATCTGTAAGTTTCGGTTTTTTAGCTGGTATGCGACAATGAATGCACGCATTATGCAATCGACGGCGTATAGTGTGTATTGATACACCACGATCAATGGCATATGTTGAAGTAGTCACAAAACGGCGATATTGAACATCTTCTATCAAAAGACGATCCTGTTCAGTAGAAGTCTTTCTTGGTCTTCCATTGGACACATGAGTATTTAACCTTCCTTCTTCTTCCCAACGTCGTATCCATAATTTTACTGTCTTTCGAGTTACACCCAATTCATCAGATATGTCTTGTATTGAAGCACCCTCCTCTTTTAACGCGACTATACGATGTTTAGTATGCTCATCGATGCGATACATGTTATAAATTATTTATTTATACTACACTTGAGATAGTAATATGAATTGCACTTAAAATATAATTATTATTCAGAATGAAATCTTATCAGTATTAAGTACTTTTGAAGTATTTACATGAACATGAAGTTCACTTTGTTTCAACAAATAATTGACGACGTTCCATAGAAAAGAAAATCAAAATTTAAATGATTGTCAATGGTGTCAAAAAAAGCAAGGAAATATTAAGTTTTCTTTTTAATTGACATATTATCTAACAATACAAACCTTTTTAGGGACATATTATTGCTCACTAAGTTATTAAGATATTTTTGCAACAAAAACGAAGGCATAATAACGATGAGAAAAGTGGCACATATTTCGTGAACCTTTACATAAATATATGTTATTGTAATGGTTTTCAAGAAACATATTTATGCACTCGACGTTAGATTATATTATTGCTCACTAAGTTATTAAGATACTTTTGCAACAAAAACGAAGGCATAATAACGATGAGAAAAGTGGCACATATTTCGTGAACCTTTACATAAATATATGTTATTGTAATGGTTTTCAAGAAACATATTAATGCACTTGACTGTACTACGTCACATTATCTTCCTACCCTTATCCCAAGTTTATTTGGGGTCGGCGCAACATGTGTGCTTTTTCCGTTCTTCACTAATTGCAGTCATCTCAACATTCACTCCTTTCTTAACCATATCATCTTTCACACAGTCCATCCACCTCCTTTTAGGTCTTCCTCTCCTCTTGTAGTCATCCACTTCCATAGTTAATGCCTTCCTTACGATATTACTTTCATCCCTATGCATTACATGTCCGAACCAGGACAAACGATTTCCTCGTAGCTTCTCCGTGGTGGTTGGTGCTACTTTCAAACTTTCTCTATTATATTCATTCCTAATCTTATCCATTCTTGTCACACCACACATCCATCTCAAAATTCGCATCTCTGCTATATGCAATCCTCTTTCATCCGTTACTTTAACTAGGTACCTACTACGTAATATCCTAAAATATGTACCTATGTATAGGTAATTAATTCAGTCGCGCGAATATAAGGACTTGGGTTTGACGTATGTTACTGATTTCCTTATTATTCTTCATTAAGTAGTAGTAGGTAGTCCTGCTAATTATAGGTAAATGTGAAATTTTATGAAAATGTTTGGATGGTGGTTACTCAATCATGCTCAAACGGCTGAACGAATCTATCTGGCTGAAATTCGGTTCAGGGATAAGTAGATTATTATAGTCTGGAGGAACAAATAGGCTCCTTTTTTAGGGCCTTGGAATAGTTGCGCGTACGGAATCGGAATTCTACGCGGGTGAATCATAGGAGTCACTCCTTTATAAATGAAACTACCTATTTCATGACAATAATTAGTGTTACAAGTGACAATATAGGAAATAGTAAGGTAAGTTTTGAAATGAAATAGTAAGTAAATCGTAGACTTTCTAGTAGATAAAATGATGTTAAGTCTGCAACGAGCATTAGAGTTGACATGGGCTGTCGGCACCGGCTAATAACGTGCGTAATGGCGGCTCGTCATTAGGCGGCGCGCGCGCAGATTGCCGCGCAGCTCTGATGAAACCCGCTGGGATTGCCTTGTAAACGCCCCGGAGCTAACGTGCATATAAAATGTGTAGACAAGATGCTTTATTTTATTTGATTTTAGTCGAAAATTATGAATATTATTCCGTTACGTTAACTTAGTTATTTATTAACGCCATAAGTGGAAAGGTGAACCAAAACAATGAATCTATTCCTAACTTAAAAATGAGTGAAATGTAAGTAGTTTCATCAATGAGCAGTTTTCCAGTAGGTATAATAATCAGTTGGTTTTTAATTCATCAAGAGATGGCGCTAGCATAACTTTTGGTAATTTTAATGTAATCTGTGGTTTGTTGTTGTTCTTTTCGCGTCGGTCTGTAATTTAAAATAATAATATTATAATTTAAAATAATTTCATCAGAAAACATGTCAAAACATCTATGTAAAGTAAATCAATACAAAACCGAAGATCATTTTTTCCATAAATTAGTTACCAAAAGTGCCGGCTGCGCCATCTAGCTTGTCTTTAGGAACCCTATAAATACCTACTGGAAAACTGCTCATTGGTTGCTGTTAATAGGCTGCTGAAAAGCAACTGAAACTTCAAGAAATAGTAGTACAAAAATAACAGCGTATAAAACTAAATAGCGATAGAATTATTATACGGTATTCTAATTCACATATAAAAAAACACCACCAAGAAATTAATATCTACTGAACGGTAATTACGAGTAGACAATTAAACGCTCTTTTTAGTAGCCGTGTCTAACGACGTAAAATAATTACAATATTTAATTTTCTGTACAAATATATAAAAATAAAAACGGTAAAAATTCTTGCGGTTTAGAAAAATTCCTACATAATGACAGTAGCAATTTACTGATTCGTTTTCATCGAATTCAAATTTTTAAACAATTTCGGGAGTAATTAATACAAAATTCGACAAATAGTTTCGCGTAACAAAAGGATAAACGACGTCAAGAAAAAGTTGCTTCGCAGCTTTATTTTTTTTGCGCCAGGTCTATTAGATACGGTGGTCCATGGAGCTTGTCGGCAAATAAGGCGGCAGTCAGTTAGAGGTTCGTGATTCTGAGTGCTGCCGTAATGAGCACGGATATTAATAAATTTAACGCAGACTGCAGGACACTTTACAGTTATTTAGGGCATAATTACGTCAAGAAAATTAGCTATCTGTCTGCCTGTTGTTTAGTTTATTTACGAGTGAATTGAAAACTTGGTGCTTATTACACACCTACAGGTTTAAATAGTATAGGTGTGCCATGTAATATAACGCATACAGTTATAGGGTCTAACTGAGCTCATAGAAGCCTACCACAATTCAGTGAAACCTAACACAAGACCACAAGACTTTAGATGCTAAAAAAAATCAAGAGCTGTACATATATTTGACATTATGTATGTATACTAACATACATCTAGGCCCAAAAAATATGATATGGCTGCTAAAAGAGGAATGATATGACGACACGCGGTTTCACATCTTGATCGTTGTCATTATCATAAGTTCTAAATGTAAATACATAATCACCAGGCAGATAGTCTTGGCGTTCATGGGACTACGTACCCGACCGAATGTTGGATCTCATCTATAAAGGGGTCTCAAAATGAAGGTCATATGGAATTTTTTGTTATAGGGCCCAAACTTTAAAGTCGCATGGGTACGTAGCCCTACAGGCGCGTGCCTGGGCCTCAATTCTGCTAAAATAAAACCATACTGCAAAAATATTCATCTTTTTATTATTAGACTTTCAACTAATGCCTTTAAAGTCTAAAATTAAATGGCTTTTTGTAGAGTGAATGAAAGAATGGAATCTTCTCATTTAATTTTGGACTTTAAGTATATAGCAATAAATAATAAGTTAATGCCATTAATGCAATGTCTGTGGTAAGACAGTGATTTGCTTTAGCAGAATCGAAGGCCTGATCAAAGAAAAGTGAGAATTAAGATAGAACATACCTCCAGTGGAAAGGTTCGCGTTAGTCTTGTACTCCCGCTCCTCATGAGACAAAGACCTCATACTTCTCACAGGAGAACCCTTGTACTCCATGTCACGAAGCGCTAGGGATGCACTGTCACACAGAAGCGGTCGCTGAAGGCCAAACCTACTTATTTGATGCGGTGATACATTTGTACCTGTGGAAGAACACAATAAGTTAAACTATAAAACTATTCTATAATCCTACTAATCCTACTAATATTATAAATGTGAAAGTTTGTGAGAATGGATGTGTGGATGTGTGGATGTTTGTTACTCTTTCACGCATAAACGGCTGGACCGATTTGGTTGAAATTTGGTATGTATATAGGTTATACCCTGGATTAACATATAGGCTATATATCAGCGATGAACGGGATCAGAATTCCACGCGGGCGGAGCCGCGGGCAACAGCTAGTATTATAAATGTGAAAGTTTGTGAGAATGGATGTGTGGATGTTTGTTACTCTTTCACGCATAAACGGCTGGACCGATTTGGTTGAAATTTGGTATGTATATAGGTTATACCCTGGATTAACATATAGGCTATATATCAGCGATGAACGGGATCAGAATTCCACGCGGGCGGAGCCGCGGGCAACAGCTAGTATAAAATATATCGCTGAATGTATTACTAAGCTCAAATCTCGAGAACAACTGAGCCGATTTCGCTAAGTAATATTTTTTTTTGAATATTCTTTGAAGTACGAGGATGGTTCTTACCCAGAGAAAAAAATAATAAAATTAAAGAATCGAATGTTAGGCGGTATGAAGTTCGCAGGGTCAGCTAGTACTAAAATAAGAATATCCCTTTCTATTTCGTAAAGGTTGCGCGTGAGCAAACTGTGGGCTCGAACCTATTAAAGGTAGGTACCTAAATACCGACTATGACCGTATCTTATTCCGGTTCAGTTAGATTCCGACATTTTCGACATAACCGTAGTATTCGTAAGGCTTCTAAACCGTAAAGAAAGATAATGTTTTCTCCAAACTTTAGAGTTAATTAAGCTGTTTGAAGTTTAATATTTCAATGAGAGATTCGCAACCGCGATAGAATCCGTTGAAACAATGTCTTATTTCAATTTAGAGTAAACGGTAAAAATAATTGGATAAAAGCGCACGTGAGGTTATATCATTAATAAAATAATATTTTTAAACACACTTATAATTTGATTTAATTTTCTAACCAATTGAAAAAAATAGGTTTCCGGCTTTCAATCTTCAATTAAACTGCAATGTGTCAATCACCTTGTTACTTAAATAGGTGGTCCTTTTTATCTGTGGGTCCCAAAATTGGCCGACCTTCTGTCGGTGCGGACCTTTATTTGAAAAGGTACCGCCCCAATTATTTGAGACCTTGTTGCGTTTAAAAAAAATGGATAATTAGTTTATGAGTTTACACAATACAACTATTGGATTCCACACAAACAAAATACATTCGGTCAATTTAATTGTTGGTATACGTTTATAATGTGTGGAACGTGAAGAACGATATCGATATCGATGTTTTTTGTTTAGAGGGCACTTTGAAATATGTATTTGCATATTGGGAACAGATTGCAAAGGAGAGCAGGCTATTTTATTTGTTATCTATACAATATGGATACGACATACGTGCAAATACTGAAACCGCGAAGCATCCTGGTCCGTAGGAATAGAACCAAATTAAATTTAAACTTAAATTCCCTGATTTATAAAATCCGAAATTTTCTAACAAAATAATTATTAAAATAAATGTAGAAAATGCAACCACTTGTATAAGTCATTAAATAGTTTCATCCATTGCTTTAAAGTCATTGACTGTGTCATAAGTCATTAATAAATACGCACACACACACACAACAATAGGCATAGTAGGTAACTTACTTGAACAGCTAAGCGGCAACATTTGAATGAAAATTAAAGTTTTATTGATAACTGCGATTCTACAGAGTGCTCAAAGTTGTTCAAATTCTATAAAATTAAAACTCTAGTTTCTGCCCTTAATACTGGACCAATTTTGTTCAAACTTTTCCTGCTTGAAGCTTAGGGGGTACCAAGTATATGGTTTCAATTATTGCCCACATGTCGTATCCATATTGTATATTAAATCAAATTTCACATCTTCTAGATCATATCAAAGATGCTGCGCATAGCAAATGTGTGATGAACTCTTATTGTTAATATTAACTATATATCGTTTCAAGTATCTGACCACTGCTTACATAAAAAACCTGAAGTTCAAAGCGCACTACACAGAACTTCAATATAGCTTTTCAAAATCTTAAACTCCCTAAATCTAATTTACTTAAGAAAACATCGTTCATCTGAAAATAAAAGCAAATCCCGCAGAGCGTAACGCAAATTATTTTCCGAGCGCAATTTATACCAAAGTATCACCGACTACACAGTACAAATAAATTGCATTTTATCGATAGTCGATAGTCCATGTAATGTTGGATACAACGCAATTAGCAAGGGTCAACTGCGAAGCGGCTTACGCCAGCCCACCTACAAATTAAGTCTATTAACTCAAACTTTTAAGTCCCCTAGCACGAGATATCTTCCTTTCTTGTTGCGCAGAGTTTTGGGGCTTATTCGTTAAGTACTGGCCTTTTGTCGGACACTTTTCGCTTTGTTTGATATATTCTCTGTTGTAAATTGGATTTTTGAAAGTTGATAAAGATCTGTTGTTAATGAATTAAGGAATATCTTTGGATGTATGTTATTAATATTAGTTTATATTTGCAAGTAAGAAATTATTGTAATTTGTCATTTGGTGCTGAGATAAGTAGGTTGTATTTAAATTTGCATATTTTATTTGGTGAAACACTTTCAAAACCTTTCGTTTCCCTCTTTTATTTTTTGGTCACAAAGTGCCCAGTTGATGACCATACTTATACTACAATACATTTCTTCTGCCTATCTTGTCGTGGATATGGTACATACCTACATAGGCGTTAGTGATATAATATATGATAAGTTGTATCTACAATTTTCACATAATTTATTCTTTAGTCATATTATTTTTTCTTCATACATTTTTCATAATGAACGAAAATTCAAATATCTGCCCAAGCAATTTTTTTGCATATCAATGACGCTTTCGATAAATTCCCATTACGAAATATTAATACGTGTCCCTGAGCAGGTTGAGGGCCATATCGCGTCATGCCGGCTGCCAGCACAAAGGTCCACACAGTTGCACAGTGCGTGAGTGCAACTTATTACTGATATAATTTCACTATTGTTTGCCGCCGGCTCCACTCCATATGGCGTAACGTGTTTTTTGAGCCAGTCAATTTCGTCAATATCGAAGTTTCGAACTCCTTTAAAGATACTCCTTAGTTTCGCGTGACTGACAACCGGAAGACGATAGTTTATGATATTAATTAGTAAATTTATTGTAGGGTGGTTATGTGGATATCAACTGAAAGTTCAGTGCATCGTTCGCTTAATAAAGAAGCACGTTTGTTTTTAAATAGTGCGTGACGTTTTGATATGAATATAATTTGATTATAAAAAACGCTTTAATATGAACTAAGATATAGATTTTTACTTCGTTATACTGCAGGCCGTTAACGTTTAGTATGTCCAGAGAATTATTTCGTAATTTTTAAAGACACCCATTGCATTTCTTTTAAATTATACTTATAAATTTTGTATAGTTTAATATACAAAATGACATAAAAAGGTAATAAAATATCGCCGTGCGTGCGGACAAAATTTATACTTTTGTGGCAAAGATGATTTTCGGTAGAAGTAGGATTGAGAATTTTCAGTCGAAGGCTCAAAGGTCAAGGTTAAGATGTAGGAGAATTTTGGTAGGTAAACTTGGACATGTAGGGCTCAGTCAGTCAGAGTAGTCCTAAGGACCGGTTGCTGAATCAAGTTTCATCCTGGATATTCGTTTTTGCGATGTAAAATTGAAAAGGTTTTAACTTCTTATCAAAGAAACAATTTACCATGACAACAACAATTCTCATTATAAGTATTTATATGAATGTGGTTTTTATTATAATTTATTTATGCAGAACATAATTTATAGGCAATCCTGTGGCATTTACGCTTATGTTTACGTGAGATCGTGTCGTTATTGGGTTTTTCTGATAAGAAATTCTCAGTGATGGCACGATGTCTGGAACTGTACCACAGTATGAATGTGCCCGCACCCAGTTGACTACACCAGGATCGTGCCCATTACACGTTTAAACGTAGTACCTACCACAGTCTAACAAAATTTATAATACTTTTAGTTCGACTTGATGACTCGCTTGAATTGCGCCCTAAGTCACAGGGGGTACTTGTTTATCTAAAATTCTGTAACAACAGCAAACTTACCACAAAATAAACCGAAACGACCACGACCTTCGCAATCGCAACTACTAAACAATGTAGTAGGCAAAGATAAAACGTACGATCGACATGTTATCATCGCGAGTCTCGTGGGAAGAAATTGGTTATCTACCAATTGCCATATCTCGGTCGACCGCCGCATCGTACATATGAAAATTACACGATAATAATAGAAACGGTTCATATATAAATAATATATGTTTTAATTGTTTATGTCCCTGATGCGGTTTGCGTCCCGCTACGCGTCGAAATAACGAATTGGGCTCACGACATGCTCGATTGAATTGTTTTCATGTTAGTTTTTTTAATTAATTAGTAATTTAATTTTGTGTTTCGTTGTATAAATATTGTTTGTAATTAATTTTATTTGTTGTGGATTTGTTTTCTATTAATGGAATTTGAGTAAGTTCCACGAATGTGTGTATTTGAATATAGGTACAATTACTTGTTTCTGAGTTATCATTACATTTACCTACTTATAACGATTTCCCAGAGATAGCAGTAAAAAATGCAAAATTTGTCTTCTGAGGATTACAAAAATAAAAAAAACATCGATCATGCATTGGTATTTGTTTAGAACAATCCCTACTAATATAATAAATGCGAAAGTAACTCTGTCTGTCTGTCTGTCTGTCTGTTTCACTTTTACGACTAAACCGCTGAACCGATTTTGATGAAATTTGGTATAGAGGTAGATTAGACCTTGAGAAAGGACATAGGCTATGTTTGGTCGCGATAACCGACATCCACGCGGGCGGAGCCGCGGGCAAAAACTAGTTCTTCATAAATTTATTCGAGTTCAGGAACTTCTGACGGCGACTATACCTAAGAAAGCCCTAATGACAGTAAACTGCTGAAGAGTTTGAAAGAAATCATTTATTCGGGCAGGATACCTACGTGAGAAAATATTAGAACTCCTACAATTTATAGGGCAGAAGTAATCGGCAGACGGTTGTCTCAGCAGTGTATGTATCTGTGTACTTACTAGTTTTGGAGCGGGGCTCCCGAGGTCCATCAACTGTTACTTTGATGGCTTTTTGGTATGTTGCTACTTGAGGTGGATTCGTTGACACCATGATGGTTAAGGAGAAGCTCTTCCCTGTAACAATAAATTCCTGTTATTAGTTAGTCTGTATGATGAGGTTCTGATGAAGGCTTTATACAGGGGGGGATGGGGGTTGGGGTCTCAAATGGTAATCACTTCCAAATTTCTAAATAATTTAATACTTTCAATCATCTTCAAAAATTTCTTTCTTTTCTCTTTCATCAAAAATACACACGAGAAATAATACAATGGAAATATATACAAATGGCAGCCTTATCGCTGAAAGGAATTTCTTACAGGCAACCTTTTGATGGATGTGAAATTTGAATATTTTTAATGGACCCAATCATTTTTTTTTATAAAAAATCGGTTTTGTATTTGAAATTTATTATTAACTAGCTTTTCGCCCGCAGCTCCGCCTGCGTGGATGTCGACTATTGCCACCAAAAGTATTTTTTCTAAACTGACGGACTTGTTGTATAAACGTTCAACGCATTTAAGGGCCCTGCTTTTAAGAGCCCTGTCCGCCAGTGCGATATTAACAGTATGAAGGTTGCTGTTGTATGGTGAGGATACAATAAATCACCTATTGGCCTATTGCAGTCCACTGCTGGACATAGGCCTCTCCCAATATACGCCATGTTTGCCGATCCTCCACCTTCTGCATCCAGTCCGTCCCAGCCACCTTTCGCAGGCCGTCCGCGTCGATCCACCTGGCTAGGGGGTGTCCCACCTTCCGTTTTCCTTCTCACGGTCTCCACTCTAGGAACCGTCTGCTCCAACGGCCATCAGTCATTCGGCAGATGTGGCCAGCCCACTGTCACTTTAGCTTGCTTATTCTGTGAGCTATGTCGGTAACTTTGGTTCTATGTCGGATGACCTCGTTTCGAATTCTATCCTTCAAAGAGACTCCAAGCATAGCTCGCTCTATAGCCCGCTGCGGACGGACTAACCCCACCTTCAATGGCCACCACCGTAGGTCATAACAGGCAGGACGCACTGGTAGAAAATGTTTGTTTTGAGGCATTGTGGCAGGGGGGAGGAGAAGACCCGACGTAGTTTGCCAAATGCTGCCCACTCCAGTTGGATTCTTCTGGCTATTTCTTTCTCGAAGTTGCTTTTACCGAGCTGGATAACCTGCCCCAGGTAGATCTTGGTTTTAACCAAGTTTACACCGAGGCCGACTTGTCGAGAAGCTCCATTCAGGCTGTGCAGCATTTCGCCCTGTTGTTCCAGCGACTCCGCAACTATGATGATGTCGCCGGCGAACCGAAGAAGGTGCGAGATTTACCTACTCCAGAGTCTTGAAGACGTCCTCCAATGCGTTGGTTAATGTTAAGGAAATGAATATAAATAAAACAACATATCATTTGTGGTGGTTTAGTTTTTCATAATTCTCTAAAAATTAATATTCTTTGTCATCTAAATCAGAAGCGCACTGTGCTTGACTAATAGAGCCCACAGCTGATAAAAGGAAGTTATTAAATTGTGTTCTGCCATCTCTAATA
The DNA here is from genome assembly GCA_914767945.1 of Eilema depressum. Classification (NCBI taxonomy): domain Eukaryota; kingdom Metazoa; phylum Arthropoda; class Insecta; order Lepidoptera; family Erebidae; genus Eilema; species Eilema depressum. The sequence goes on along the minus strand of OU612026.1, from coordinate 13,203,754 downwards.
ATTATTGACTTATTATAGTATCTTCTCGTCAAGAAAGGAAGTGAAGTTTTCTAAAAGGCAGGCTTTCGCCCCTTTCGCCCAGTTGGTAAAACGTTTCGAGCCATTGATATAAATAAATTGTAATTTTGTTTCTAGCTATGAAGCAGCCCCTTGTGTTATATCGGCGTCAATAGATTTAAATTCACGTACCTTACTGTTTGAGAGCTTGTAAGTGGGTATTCATCTGAGTGATAACGTGCTGTATTACTTTTAGGCTTTCTTTTATATACGGTACATCTAGAGCTATCATCGCTGTGCTATCATGTCCTGTAGTCAATGATCTAGTGATAAAATACTATGGTATCATGGTAGCTGGTAGCTGACGCAGTAGGTATATGCAATAGAATATTATTTAATGCTCGATGCCAATACTACCAATAATAAAGATAAAGATAAAGATAAATTTATTTGCTGAAAACATGTGTACAGATGATGTTACAAAGTATATTACACACAATGGGTCTGATATGTAGTTTCGAATGTTGTCCTCGCGACGCACGCTGCTATTCTACTATAATACCACTCAGGGTCCGTGGAACGTAACTGAAGATTGGATACTCCATCGATCAATCAATCAATCAATGAAATAAAGAAACTGCAGTTGTACCTAACTCTTACATACATTAATTAATATTTTTCACATTCTTGCTATATTGTGTAATTATACGTGACAGAGAGTGACGTTTTATGAATAACCTATCATTTGACAGATCGAAATGTGACTTAGCGTTGCGTTGACACCATCACTTTAGTACCCGTTGTCATGGTAACAATTTTGCTAGCGATATTAGCGCCATAATATTTCGTATTTTCTTTAATATTACATTATTTCGTGGATTTGCCACATTTTAATTGTGATAATTGCTATTCCGCGTCAAAGCCAAATTCAAAAAACCAAAGATCATAAAAATCTGTTCAGCCGTTCTTGAGTTATAAGAAAGTACGTTTTTGGCACTTTTTAGGCACTTAGGGTCTGAATTTCGAAAAATCGTTTCTTAGTACACCTCCACGCTTCTAAACAAACACTCTCTATAAATTTCAAGTCTCTAGGACCAGCGGTTTAGGCTGTACGTTGTCTCTAAGTCAATCAGTCAGTCAGTCAGGACTAAGAGTTTTATATATAAGATAAAACTGGTATAGTAAATATTTTAGCTTGCCATAATATTATAGAAATCTAACATTTCATACGCAGTTAAAACCACAGATAAAGACTAGGAATACGAATATAGATAGACAAAATTACGTACAATCCAATATTAGGTCTATTAATACTGAATCTCGTTCAAATAAGCCATAATTTGCCATGCGATATTCATTTTATATAATAAACTTATTAGTCTACATACAAGTACAGTAGATAATCATGTTCGAATCCTATGTGCTTGTGTGAGAATGAACCTAACTGCTGTGGACCGCGATGGGTTGAAAATAGCGAGCTTTTTGGGCGTCCGATTTGCGGTCGACAGTAATGAATGCACCGATAAATACCGAATAAAATTACAGTTAAAATGAGTGGATTAACATGTCTAATGCAGATAATTCGTGTGTAGAGCACTACATTTGGAATAAATGACTGATTCCGACGTGTGCCGTTTACTAGATTAGTGATGCGTTTAGGTATTCATTCGTAGTGTGTGTGGAATTAGGCTGGATAATAGGAAGAAGAATACACATATATGTACGAGAGATGTATGATCGGCAAGGGTACCTTAAGGTGGCATGGGTCAGCCGAGATGTGAGGGATATTTCTAAGATAGTCTCACCTCCGGCAACCGACGGCCCACAGACGGCGTGCGTTTTAGTCGGTTCGAGTCCGTTTTAACCTCCCCTACCGGCTCCGGCGGGGGAGGTATCCATTGGAATTATTCGCACGATAGTAAAAAGGTGTGGTTGCGTAGAGCAAATGAGTACTGAGCGAATGACGTAGCATTTAACGCACATAGGGGATCAGCCCCTCTAGACAAGTGGCAATTCGTTGCTCGGCGTATTATGGAATAGAATGCCAAATGTATGGGATTTGACGTATATGACAGGCGTCAACGAATGTCAAAAACGTCAAATCTTATACATATTTTGTCATTCTATTCCATCATACGCCGAGTAACGAATTGCCTCTTGTCTAGGGGGGCTGGTAGGTACGTACGTATACTTAAGATATACTAAAGAGCTAACTTCATAATTTATCTGAAAAATATTCTAATAGTCAGTGAAACGCATTTTACTGAAACATGTCTGACTACTATGCCTCTCTTTTGAAATATTTTCCCTAAACCATTGCGTGCTTATCGCTATGTCCTATAAATATAACACGTTTGTAAACTTTAAAGCCATATTGCCATATTCTGCTAGTATTGATAAGACTACAATATTTGTAATTTCCTGTTATTTCACGTCAAGACATGTTCAATGTCAAATAATGTTCATTGTAGGTACATCAGTATAATGTTTCCATTTTACTCATAACTTGCTATGTGTCACGTTATATTATAATCCAAATACCTTACATCATACAGACGTGAACAAAAATCAAAATAAGGAAATAAAATATATTATAATTGAATACATATTCCGGGACAACCAAACAGCAAAGATAAGCCAAATTAAAAGAAAGCGTAGAGTTACACAAAACACTTTAGATGCTATCAGAAATTTGATAATAAAAAACGAATTTCGAACAGAAAAATATTGAAAAGCCGACAGAGGCGGTATTGGTATTGGTCTCCATTCTAAGAACTCTTCAGCATAAGTACGGCGCAAGCCAGGTTTTCAGCATATAATAATTTGAAATAATTTTACGAATTTTGTTATTCAGATATCTATATAGTGATTTAGCGAAGATAAACTTGTGGCTCAATACGGAAACAAATCATCATAAAACATTGCCCGCCAGCTTCAAAGGCGTGTCCGAACGAGGTGAAATATTGCTTCTAAAGTTGCTATTAAAGTTAATGCATTCCTCATGATCACTCATCAACAGCTTAGGACCTAACACAATATGAGTAAAGTCATAAAACATAACATTGTATCCCAACGACCATCTCCAGAAGGTGTTGAGAGAGGCGCGCGAAATATTCAATTATTATGCGCGGGCGCAGGTGGGCCGCAGGGGTGCAGGGGAGGGAAATGGCCGCCATCTTGATTTACGATCAAGCGTAAATCCTGAGTGACATTTGTGAGTGGAGACGACTCGCAAACCGTCGCATCTTATGTACACGACTATGACACGATTTTCTTGGAAATATTTTGCAGTTGTTTATGCATCACTTCGCGAATATAGCAAACTCTAAACAAGTTAGGTTTTAGGACAGCAATGAATCGCAAACAGATTTGTTCGTCGTTTCAGCGATTGCATCCGATCATGAGTTCTCAATATTGTATGGAACGCCCAAAGCGCATAAAATATAAAATGTTATGTGCTCGTCGGGTCATGTGAACTGACATCTTGTCAAAGCTCTCACATTTTCGAGCACATTCAAGATACAATACTAAGTACGTACGAACTGGTTATTTCAAAGTGTAAGATTAGGCTCTCTGATCCTTGCTTTTGTTAATCAATGCTCATAAATGCTAGTAAACGAACATATGACTACATCTGAAGGTGAACGATGCACACTCTAAGGAAGGAATAAAAGCAGTGTCACCTGAAGAAGGGCAAGAAGCCGAGAGAAAAGAGTTATTGAAGAAGGGAGAAAAGTCCCATGGCACTCTTACACATAGTAGATAGTGGTGCTATTTCTAATGATGATATGTGTGGCATAGTGGTTGCGTGTTCGACTGCTACGTCAGAGTTCACAGGTTCAATTCCCGCTAAGTGCAATTTGTAAATAAGACCACGAATATAATTTCTATAAGGTAGGTATGGACTGTGTGAAAGATGATATGATTAGTTAAGGGAGTGAATGTTGAGATGACTGCAATCCGAGATGAATGGAAAAAGCACACATGTTGCGTCGACCCCAAATAAACTTATGGGATAAGGGCAGGAGGATGATGAAGGTAGGTATTCCAAAAGTAAAGTGTCGTTAACTTGATGATTAAGGAGTCGGCCTTACTATTGAGAGGGTCCAGTTTTGAATTCTGGGCATTATAGGTACCGACGTGAACCTACTCCTAACACAAGCAATTTGGATTAGCTGAACATGTTTGATAGAATATGAATAATTAACTAATGTAAAAATAAAAAGGAATTATGGAATACCAAAATAGGTATTCTAAAATTTAAAGGATTAGTACCTTTTCTTTTATTTGCTGTTTCTTTATTGTTCGTTAACATTAAAAAAACAATGAGTAGGTACTTTGTACTACTTGAAACCAGTACAAAAACTACATTTGAACGGGAGATGTGAGAGTAACACGATGATGACCGCACAAAATGATTTGGTCACACTCTGGTCACGGCGTTTACGTGCGTCGGTCACTCGGCCCGCTCCTAATTATGTGTTCAATTTAATGACAAGTACTCTCTCTTTCGACATAACGCATTACGATCAAATTACTGATGTTGAAATGTCAAAAATATTTCGAAATACTACAAGTCATTAGATGACGAAAATTGGATTGACTTTCATAATTAACTAATTAGGCAGTTATTCAAGTTTGTGCAATCTCTTTGTGTTTTTTTGACTTCTGATGGAATCTTTGGGGCAAAAGAAGTTAGGACGAGGAATGAGAATGGTGCAGTCGCTTTGATTTGTATAGTCACTGGCACATATCTCGAACCCAATCACGGAACAAAATTAACTCTTTATATGCACAGTAGGTACGCGATTTTGGGTGTCTTTTGAGGAGAGCACGGGGTGCTACGGTGCCTACGTTGCGGCGACTGAGGAGCTCAAATCCAAAAATTATGGAATATGACAAACCAGTCCGGACACATCAAGCTCTCGTTCTCGCTACTTGGGATCTTGATTCCAAGTAGTAGTATATCTTGATACGTACTGGTATTTACATATTCATCCTCTGTCTTGTGCTCAGAGGCTGTTGACAGGTTTGAATCTTCATAAATCCCAAGGCAAGCATCAAGATTCATAAGGTCAAAGGAAATTCCCAAGTCTGGATTAGGTGTTCAAGTATTGAGCGAGAATAACGTTGTGACAAAACTCATTTCCGTGAGTAATCTAATCAGTCATTATTGCATTAAGATATAGGTATAAGTAATCTTGCATCATGCAGCTAAGTATATAGCTCCAATTAGACTGAGAAAGTACAGACTAAATACAGATTAGTATACTTCATTTAGAGGAGATTTGTTTGAGGTGAACATAGACATGTTTGTTATCCACCCCCATCATCATTCTCTGAGCCTTTGCACAACTCAGATGGAGTCGGCTTTCCAGTTAGACTAGTCGGACTTTTTAGGGCTTTGACTACCCGTGACGACTACCATAGATGTTCGATGTTCGGCAATCAGGACCGACGACATAACGTGCTCTCCGAGGCACGGAAACACCCAGACCAATGCAAATAGACATAAGTATCCATGCATACAAATATTTACACTGAGCGGGAAACGAACCCGCGCCCCCTGCGTAGCAATCGCATTTACTACCGCCACGCCACGGAGGCTTTTTTTATATAGACATCAATTTGACTTTCCCTGCCTGATGGTAAGCTGAAGGCTAAGACTCGGAATAGAGGGTCACCATTATAGGCACGTATGTACAACGTACAATGATGGCACCCAGCGGATGTCTGTGTTTGTCCCACTACTTTTATAAAAATGTTACAAAGCTTTTCGAAACGAGTCACACAAAATACTACAGGTAATTTAAGAATACACAAAATATTTAATCAGATGACAAAAAGAATACAAAATATACAGACATGCCACCGAACCAGTCCGCGTCTGTCGGGTCTAATCACATCGCATTATCGATGCACTGTTTTGATGACCCCGTGACAACTAATGGTAGTTCACGTACGATGGTGTAGGGTTACATTATTATAATAATTATTACGTAAATACCTATGCGTTAGGTTTAGACGTTTAAATAAGAAAGAGGGAGAAGTCCTGCGATAAAAAATGATATATTTTTTTTGTTAATGATTGTATCATTAGTCATTATCAGGGAATTATGTCTTGTGAAATTTAAATACGTTTGATGATTAAATATTAGAATAATTATTAATACCTTTTGAGTAAATGAGTAATATGAAATTATGGTTTCTCAGAAAATACTATTGTTTGATTTTGCGGAAATTTTGCAATTGAGTTTTAAATCCGAAGGAAAAATTAAAGTCCGCTGGCAAAGCGGCACTTAAACGCCTAGTAAATATAGATATACACCTGTAGAGCAACGCTGTATCAACAAAATTATTTACATTGATCATTCTTCTTCCTCCTAGCGTTATTCCCAGTCGCATCCGAAGCAACAGATTTGGCCAGACCTCGATATTTTCCGTGAAGCGATTGCCATCTGACCTCCACAACCCATCTGACCTCTTACATTGATCATTATAGTTAAAAAATCTTTTTATGTCCATCAAAAATATGGTGCTTCACTTTTTTCATATTCTTGGTACCAAATGACTAGTTTGCACTACTCGTACTACGGGACAGAACAGATAATAGTAACTACGGACTGAAATTGACTTATAGCACTAAATCTGGCGATCGTGACGTTGCGAATTCGAACCCCGGCAGTTGCACCACCGACATGATGACGTCAACCCACTACTTACATAGCTTGATAGCCAATAGAGCTTGTTTGCCATGGTACCATTAGGCAGTACCCTTGATGGTACTGCGGAAATTTTTAGGGGTTAGGGTTAAAGAGAATATTACTAATTTTCATGCATACAAATATTTGCACTGAGCGGGGATCGAAACCGAGCCTCCTGCATAGCGGTCGCGTATATTACCGCTACGCCACCGAGGCTGTCACTACAGTTACTAAGTATTACTACGTCAGTACTACCTATTAGGTATCTATTTTGTGGTATTACTTAAAATCGCACCTCTGGCCACGGACACAATCCATCCCCACAAGGTGGCGACTGGAAAGAGAACGCACAGTTAGGTATGAAAGCAACTTCATCCCCCGCACGCTTAAACTGTGGAATGAACTCTCTGCCGTGGTTTGTCCAAGTGACTGCAGTATGAGGTTCTTCAATGAGGGCATTAGAAAAAGGTTCTTAAGGAGTCGGCAGCGCGAGTGTAACGAGAGGCGTTACACTCACGTTGCATACTTCGTGTTGCGTCGCATACGTGTTGCATACGTCCATAGACCACGGTAACCACTTTCCATCAGGTGGACCGTGTGCTTGTCTGCCACCTCAGTAGTATAAAAAAAAACACAAATCTAAATATTCAACATGTAAAATTCTCAGAATACTGGCGACTGTGTAGGTAGAAATCCTATTTTGTACTACGACTTAATATGTGCCAATATTCGTCTACGTGTATTATTAGTATTTGATTAATAGACTATTTTAATTGTAGTTGACCTTGATTATATCTAAGTTCCAAGAAACACTGAAATACTACTGGGATTAAATTAATATTAATTTGAAACTTTGGTTGTAAAGGAATATAAATTAATTCGTAGAATACACGTTGAATCATTTTTCGAATAGACAAATGCTGTGAAGGAATAAAGTACTTTGAATCAGTATCTTTAGCGAGTTCGGATTTGTTATGTATGACTCTTTTCTAGTATTTACAGTGTTATTTTAAAGAAATAAATGATACATAAACGTTAAATCCACATACAGAGTACAACAATAGTCATTGTTTAGCAAAAAGTAGGGTATTAATCTGGGATCATTCTGCATCCAGAGATGGTCCTGGGTCGGCCGGGGTGCGAGAAATATGTTTCAGGCTATCTCACCTCCGAGAACTGAAGAGCAGCAGTTGTGCCTATGGGGATTTCTGCACTATAAAAAGGGTCATAACCTAATCTAGTAGCCTGAAGGGTATTTAGTACTATGTCGAGCTGGAACGGCTAGACGGATTAAATGACATTAGAAGAATTGGTAGCTATTACAAATCTGTGACGATGCACGATTGTAACTTCATGAAGTTTAGAATCTTATAAATTGTACTTTCTTCTCATAAGACGATATCTACATGATGGTTCCTTCGCTTATCATCACTACCACGAGCATATTTAATAACAACATATAGCTATTCTGCTATATGCTTTACAACCCTGATAGGCAGTTATACTGTAGGAAGTACACATAGAAAAGGCGTATGTGTACATATGGGTACATATAGCACCTAGATACATAATATACTTCTGACCAGTCACAGCGTTGATGGCCTGTTAAATGATCTCCGTGATTTTACTGCCCCTCGAACATTGTAGATGCATGAGGGCCGGTAATGGCGGCGAGCCGCGCCGGCGCAACTAACACAATGGAACACTAAAGTGCGAACGTCGTTTACTGCCGCTTGTGGTTTGGAAATTAAAATCCAACTTGCTGATCCGTCTTTGGAGATGAAAGTGTGTTAGCTTGTGTGGGTATGCTCAGCTCATACCTAGAGCTAAAGGTATAGTGACTATGTACGAAATAAGTGCTGTGTTAAAAACCTCCCAGTGGTGTACTTTGAGCAATAGAAACGGCAACTTTCCTCCATTCCTTAGAGGAGGGATTAACACAAGAAAAACTCGAAACCCTTTTCTAACCCATCAGCCCCCCTAGACAAGTGACAATTCGATTTGACGTTTATGACATGTGTTCCAACTGTCATATACCTACATCAAATCCCATACATTCTTCAACGTGGTAACAGGTTAAGACCCTTTAAATGAGTGGCGCATAATAAGGCAAAACAAATGTATTTATGAGTATGTGTGTTCCATAACCCATAACCCAATAGCACTAGCTGGATGAGCTATGATTTAGTCTTGATAGCGCTGTGTAGAATATCCTAGAATTTATAGTATTTATTTAATTATCTTGGATCGAAATATTAGTTCGCACAATTTCTGTTTAATCTTTTGGCTATATAGCAGAGGCGTGAATAGGTATTATACGTTATGTGTGTAGATAGGTTTACTTACCGCACAATATCGTGTCTGACGTACAATCCTGATAACTTGTTTATTTACATTTTTTTACATACTGCTATTAATATATCACATCGCGAGCTATTTATGATACTTCCTGTAGTTTTCCTCTTACGCGATATACATCTAAACAATATGTAGCGAATGTTGGACACATGATTCGCATCAGGTATCAATATAAGGTTCTGTTTAAGAAGTCTTTTCACCTGGCTCTCGATTCTGCTAAGGCACAACCACTGTCATACCACAGAGACAGCAAACAATGGCATTAAATTTCAAACCTTATTCCTATAGATTTACAGTCAAAAATTAAATGAAAAGAGTTACATTACACTTTTTCATTCATTCTACAAAAAGCCATTTAATTTTAAACTTTAACTTCATTGCTTTTAAGGCTAAAAATAAAATGGAATTTTCGCACAGTGTCACTGGCATGACGGTGGTTTGGTTTTAGCAGAATCGAGGCCCTGGACTATCAAAGGGTTACTTACTGGAAAAAAAGTGCCAAAAATGCGCGGTAACCGTAGGTGCTATAGGTAGAGAAATGCACAATAGTTTACTGCAACGGGCTATTTAACTTATTTTATGATCCTGTACACCATTGAAGTATCTTTCCTCGCGCATGTGTTTCCCTCTTCCTGCAGTGCCGGGTCCTTCAAGCGGGGCGTGAAAATGCATCTATCAAGGCCGTGAAATTAAGGACCACCATTTCAAGACCAATAGCTTTAGAAATGTTGATCCGTATCTTCTAAGCCTCAGCTCTTTACCATCTAGCGGGGTGCAGTCAATTACGGACCAAATAAAAAAAGTCCAAGGTGAATTACCAATACTCAAATTTCATGAACTGTGCTATCGATCTGATGACTTTTAAGAATTATCTGACAGAAAAAGTCATTACCATTTGTTTTATCCTGTAATCGAACTCGAAGACCAACCACAGCAATCGTTGTTACCTCTGCGCTACCGAAGCAATCAACATGATTTTGTTTTTTTTTTCTAAGTTGATATTCATGCAGATTACTAACAAATTATCTGTTAATAGACACGGCGGTAATAGTTTAACGGCAAATACGGGTTTTCACATTCGTGATTTAGAAAATGCGCGTTCCCTCACCGCAAACGATTACTTTGTTTATGAAGGGGACTCGTGGAACGGGGCCTTAATCGCGTGATCGTTTAGTTTCTTTTATTCGATTATATTATCTGTGTACTGTATTTTGACATATACCTATATATAGGCTTGGGGCGGATTGTTACACTTCTACTATTAATATTAAAAGTGGCGCTAACTATTGCTAAACGACCAAAAAATTATTATGTAAGTATAAAATGTAGATTTTAACCTAAGATCAGCAGATGGCAGACGGACATTCGGTTCCGTAAAAGTCAAGAAAATGTTAAATTACTCAGAGAAAGGAGGCGAAAATGTAGAATGAAACAATCCAATTAGTTAAGATAGAGTTGTGGAATAGTTGGGTAACTAATAACTGAAATTCAGTAGTCGGCGAACAAACATTTGAAAATGACAAAATTTGAAAGATCGTCAGTGTTCCACAGTGTAGATATCATTCAATGGATGCAATGCAACGCATTTTTTATCATGCTTTTTAACAGGCTCGAAGACGGCACGTAACTCTTCGTTCTGCTAAAATCCTATCGAAAGCGTTTGAATTCGTGTTGCTTGAAGATTTTTTTTTCATAAAGTTGACATGAACCTACCAAATTACACAATGATGACATCGTGATCTATTTGTTTGCTAATATAGGCATAGTAGTGAAAAAAGCGACAGACGCCTATTATGTCTCACAAAAGAATTACACGTGCCAGCTTAAAAAAACTAATCTGATCTGTGATGGAAGATTTAGAATACAGGATGTTGGTAAAATGAAGGTTTAGACGATATTACACTAAGTATAATACCAGTAAGTATTTAATGTTAGGCAAATGAGTACATTTGCCTAACATTAAATACTTACTGGTATACGAGGACGTTTTAAAAGCCCTAGACCGTGTGAGGCTAAGAATCAAATGTCGAAAACAGGACTCCAGACTCCTCCTCGAGTGACAATCTCGGATGCGACCGGGATTAAGGCTAAGCTACAATCATGATCATAATAATATACACATCTACAATACTAGCCTAGTAAACGAATAACTTGTGGATGGAAAAGTCAGCTGCAGAAATTTTGACTTAAGAACTTTGTTTGGACTAGTTAGGAGATAAAAATACTAAAAGTCCTGACCCCTCCGAGGTGAGCCTGAGGGGGGAGGGGGGAAAGAAGGTCCCGTTTTTTGTTTTTTTGCTTATTTCTCGGAAACGGTGCTTTGTACGAAATTGTGTTGTATGGCATAATAAAAGCTAATTAAATTCTCTACAACTTTGTCTTTTGCACTTTGTATCTATCTCCAATCATTGCCTAGCTATGAGCCTCTAAGGGTGGTCGATTTGTGTTCTACACAAATTTTTTTTTTCATCAAACCCATTCGTGTGGGATATCTATAGATAGGGATTTAAAAATGCTATTGAGGTTTCTAACATCATTTTTTTCTAAACTGAATAGTTTGCGCGAGAGACACTTCCAAAGAGGAAAAATGTGTCCCCCCCCCCTCTAACTTCTAAAATAAGAGAATGATAAATCTGTAAAAAATATATGATGTACATTGCCATGCAAACTACTAGCCAAAACGAGAATCCAGTTAGTAGTTTTTTTTAATATGTCATAAACCGTAATTTTCGCCTTTGCTGCTACGGAACCCTGCATGGGCGAGTCCGACTCGCACTTGGCGTTTTATTTTTAGTTAGTTGTGAATCTTGAAATCTACGGTCGCAACTGAGAAAAATATATGCCAGAAAACGTAAGAGTGTAGAACACATTTTTTTTTAAATCGACCACCTTTAGAAGCTCATAGCTAGGCAATGAATTGAGATAGACACAAAGTGCAAAAGACAAAGTTGTAGAGAATTTAATTAGCTTTTATTATGCCATACAACACAATTTCGTACAAAGCACCGTTTCCGAGAAATAAGCAAAAAACCAAAAAAACGGGACCTTCTTTCCCCCCTCCCCCCTCAGGCTCACCTCGGAGGGGTCAGGACTTTTAGTATGTTTATCTCCTAACTATTCCACTAGTCCGAACAAAGTTCTTAAGTCAAAATTTCTGCAGCCGACTTTTCCATCCACACCCCTCTTGTGAGCATTCATTTACTAGACTATACCTACATAATTACACACCAAGCGAATAAAACAATGGTGGTTATACATTTCTATTTAATCCTTTGAGGACTCTCTACAAATATGGTGCTATTATACAATGTGGAAATAGTTGTTATCCATAAAATCTTTAAAATTTCTGTGTCCATACTAATATTATAAATGCGAAATTAACTATGTCTGTCTGTTTTTCTGTATGTCTGTCTGTCTTTCTTTCAGTCTGTCTGTCTGTTACGTTGTCACATCTAAATCACTGAACCGATTTTGCTGAAATTTTGTCCAGAGATAGAATAGACCTCGGATGAGGACATAGGCTATGTTTGGTCGTGATAGCCGACATCCACGCGGACGGAGCCGCGGGCAACAGCTATTTTTATAATTTAGACCTCCTTTCATAAGGTATCATCCTGTATCTATAAATAGATAAAAAAAGATTATGGTAGCTTCTAGAATATCATCAAAATTACCAAAGAAATAAAAAGTTAAATACAGATGACTGATAGATTATATTCGATCACTAATCGATTTAAAAGCCAGTGGCAAAAACCAGCTATTGTATAAGTCCGCTACGTTTAGTATACGTAAATTAAACTTTTTGCTTCTAATAATAGAATCTTTAATTGATTACACGATGTTAAACATCGGACATTGCACATACAGTATGAGTTCAAGTTTTTTTTGTTGGGTATTTAATAGGTGGTGACGTTTTGGTTACAAACCACGATTGTTTGTACTGTAGTACATTCGCTGGCACCATGACCTATATTACCGTGATATGTACCTATGTTATTTCATTTCACCATATATTCATAGTGTGGCTAAGCTAACCTATGATATGACTTACGGGGATCCTCTTTTCAAAGAGTAAAGAAGCAATTGGTGGTATAATAACCGATTCGTTATCGTATACAGCCGTTTTAACCCCCTAGACAAGTGCAATAGTATAACCCGCGCCACGTATCTTGGACCGAAATCGTAAAACATACGAGGCTCTGGCGCCCGCGGATTGCTTGGTTATAGTCTATGCTTGGGGAATTTGAGTTCGTCCACCGCAGTAGCACCCCATACTATCTACGAAAGACACCCAAGAAATGTGTACTGCGCGTATAGGGCACATCTTGAGCACATTTTAGGTTCAAGATACGTGGCGCGGGTTGACATACGTTGACGACCGTCATATACTTCAAATCCCATACATTCATTCATTCTACAATACGCCAGCCAACAAATTGTCACTAATCTAGGGGGGCTGTACAACTTATTATCGTCTTATGATAGGTAAGCTAAAAGAGGAAGTTTCAGGAATGAGGTTCACTATTGCAGATACATATATACTACAATGGTAGCCCCCGGTCTGACGGTCTGCTTGCTAATAACCTTCACTCATGGCAAGGCATACAACTATTTGCACTGATCCGGAATCAAACTGAATACAGCAGTTAAACATTCCACAGTTATAACCCGCGCCACGTATCTTGGACCTAAATCGTAAGACATACGAGGCTCTGGCGCCCGCGGATTGCTTTGTAATAGTCTATGCTTGATGAATTTGAGTTCGTCTACCGCAGTAGCATCCTGTGCTATCCTCAATAGACACCCAAGAAATGTGTACTGCGCGTATAAGGCACATGTATAGCACATTTTAGGTCCAAGATATGTGGCGCGGGTTATACGCTATAAAAACTAAAAAACGCATTTTGGCAAAGATTAAGAAAAAAAATGTGACCGAACTATGTAATCACTATAGGTATTACGTGCTACTGATCCAAATTAAAAAGTATCATAATATAATTATCGATTCTAGTAATATGCGAAATGACCAGATCAGCCGCGGACAGTGATTTTATAAATATTTAAACATCGACGCGATATGAATGAAAACCGGTTCTGTGAAGTCATGTCTATGCGCGCGCGCAGTTGTCGTCACGGATCTATGATGTGTCATTCGTGCTTGATTTTCCCAAGTTTTTGATGACGTCTCGAGGGTTTTTTTATACAACTTGTTGCGATTTTTTTCACAAGAACTTTGGAATAAACCTTGCCCGAGTTTTTTTTAAAGTTTTGCAAGGCTTCACTTGTTTGTGAATGGCTAATATCAATATTCTTTGATGACGAATCGTTTTTATACGTTAATAGTAACGTTTATGAAGTTTATGAGTAAGTGGTTATTATGTAAGTTGATTTACAAAATGCGGATATAAATATGAGTACGTATATAGTGACTTTGAGTTTCAATCCGCATAGTCGTTAGTTTTTTTTAAGGTTACTCCCTCAGTAGGGAATATACCCATACGGTATAGGTGACTGCCCCGTGGCACTACCCAATGGCACTCCTGGTAGTATCAAGGTTAAAATTCTTGCCCCATGGCACTACCGATAGTGTCAAGGGGAAAAATATTCCCCATGACACAACCAGTAGTGTCAAATATACTTGACCCTACTGGTAGTGTCACGGACCCATCCAGCAACACCCAAACGAGTAACACTGTTACTGGTTGGGATAAAAAATCCCAACGAGTCACAGGTGTTACTGGATGCAACAATTGTTGTCCCAAAGAGTAAGACCGCAGAATATACAGGTGTCACTGGACTCTCAAGCGTGAATTATGTAGAAAAGGCATAATGCATAATACGTAGGGCATAATCAAAGTAAAATCGTACGTATCGACATGATTTTGAATTTTTACTTTGATAATACCGTCGCCTTATGACTTTTACCTTTTCTGTATAATTTATGCCTTAGATTATATATCATCAGTCTTAAGCTGATCAAGTATAACTGAACTGCGTTTAGCCGAGAGGATTTTTACTGATGAAATCCAGCCTTAAAATATATCGATGGTTGTGAAAGAGAATTTTTGGTTGAATTCTCAGACTTTACTAAAATATACTCGCAACAAATGTGACTAAATTATGAATTGGTAATACCTGTCACAAAATCTTCTTGGCCTTACTAAAACCAAATTATGAAATCAGTTAGCAAGAAACTGGCTGACTAAAACATTATTTGTAGTAAAGCAGGTCAGATCTATTACGACTACCTATGTAAGAATTTCTTACCGGAAGTGGCGCACACGCAGAACGGCATTAAAATGGTTAATATTTATCAACCCGTGTATATGTAACGGTCTAGAAGGGTCGATAAAGGACTATAGTGTCAGTTGTAAAACACTGCAGTCAGTAACTGCTTGCAATGCTAGAGATGTCAGATGCTTCTTGACACTTGTATAAGGATTCAAAAAGGTAGTCTAGGAATTCCAACGGCATTCTAAAAGTCGAACCAAATCCAGGATACTATAGGTATTGATATTGTACTTTACTTTGATATTGTACTGTTGAAGACCGTATACGGATTATTCTCTCTAATCCTAGCGTTAATTCCCAGTCGCATCCGTAGCTTTTCAGCTCGGAGTCTGGGGTCCGCTTTACCAGTCTTAACTACAGATTTGGCTAGACCTCGATATTTTCCGTGAAGCGATTGTCATCAGACCTCCACAACCCAATGTTAACATTAGGCGATATCGACGGATAATTGACTAGTACGAAAGCTGATTGACCTTTTAATAAACTTCAAGGTTACCTACATTTTTAATGTCATTGATGGACTAAAGATCTGAAAAAGATATTTGGGAGAGATTGGATGCGGAAGGCAGAGTGTTGGGTGCTATGGCGCACATTAGGTGAGGTATATGTCCAGCAATGGATTACGATAGGCTAATCCATTTATTGAGCTTTAGTATTTTATAGATAAAAAAATCACATCGATTAAGAAAGAGAAAAGAGAATCACCCTCGGGCGGGACTCGAACCCGCGATCTATCCCTTACAGGGGGAATGCTCTGACCACTAAGCCATCGAGGCCCGCTTCTGTTTTGTCTTTCGCGTAAATTCTCTTGTCTATTTCTTAATCTAATTATAATCTATCAATAGTTAGCATAATAAATGCTTCAACATTTCACCTAGCAAAAGATATAAATGAAACACTCACCTCTCCCACTTCTGCCGACGAACCTTAAATCATTGAACTTAGCAACTCTATTCTTCATCACCGCCGAGTTGTTCCTCAGTTCCGCGGAACAGTTCTCGTCGTTGCCAGCCCTGACGGTCACCAGCGTGCCGTCGAGCACTTCACCAAGAGCCACAACCTTGAATCCTCCGGGTAATGTCTTGTTCGATCTCCAGTGTGACGGCAGCATCGAACACATGTAGTCCGGGCTGCCCGTTCTTACTGTCGACAAAGGAATGTTTATTGTAAAATTGTGTGACGAAAATTAATAGTAGTTTTAAGGACCTTTAGTTTAGCACGTCGTCGGGAAGAAGAATGAGTGAACTAAGATCGGCTTAATTCAATAGGTATCTGTTTCAATAATCTGGAACTCGCGAGCGCGCGCGAGTTAGCACCTTATTATTTTTTTGTTGTCAACTCGCACGTACAGAGCCTTCTCTTTGTATGACAATTGATTGGATATAAAGGTATTAAACTATCAGTCCGATAGCAATCACCAACCCAATCATCACTGGACCCTCTTTTCTTCAGTAGGCTATAATATGTGTAGACTTTCAACACGAGGTTTAACTACACGTATCACGAAACCCCGGGCCCGAGCCAAATTCATCTGCCAGCTGATACACCTGACGAACAGTGGATAAGGCTCTGACTCAGGCTTTCCTTTTGGGGTTGAGAGTTTAACCTAGCAACGATTCTACTGACTACAATATAAACTGCAGTTGCTTCCACAGTAGAATCGTTGAAGGCTACTTGGACAATGGTAAGATGAAGAAGAATTCATTTTGGTGCGATTCAATTTTTTTGCGTTAAACGGCCACTTCGGGTCACCTCTCAAATTAACTTCCTACATATTAGTACATAAGACAGCCCCCGCGGCGTGGCGGTAGTGCATTCAAGTGTTACACAGGGGGTGCGGGTTCGATTCCCGCTCAGTCCATGTTCATGATGTATATTTGCATTGGTCAGGTTGTTACCGTGCCTCGGAGAGCACGTTAATACATCGGTCCCGGTTGTTATACATCTTCTATAGCAGTCGTTAGATAGTAGAAATAGATAAAAAGGTAGCCCACGCACAAGGGCGGATCCCGGACCCGTCCAGTCACCGTTGTCCCTACTGGAAGTAGTAGTACTATTACTATACAAACATAACTTTACATGAAATAAAACAAAATCATATTTTTGACGATTATTACGTTTACATTAGAATGTAAACGTAATCCTCAAATTAGGATGCGGTTATACCGTTCACACTGCGGCATGTCTCAAAAAATCACCGTATAACGGGTCTGGGCATCATAAAAACATTAATGGTGTAAATGCGGTTTCACTATTTACGGAAGCCAATGGTATATAGGAATTATAGCGCCGCAAACTGCGGGTTAGGTGCGGTCAAAGATTGTATAAGGGCTGTTCTACGGAATGAATATAAATATTCTAGGACATATCAATCAACGGGATCTAGGCCTAAACTTAGTATAGGTTTTTTATACCACTTAGGTGGCAGACAAGCACACGGCTCACCCGATGGCAAGTGGCTACCGTGGACTATGAACGAGGGCAATCAGGCAAGCAAAGCCAGGGGAATCACACTCATACTGCCGACCCTGTAAGAACAGAGAGATTCTGTGCCGTCAGCGCAGAAGACAAGTGACAGCACAAAACCTCTTCAGTGAGCTCTGGCTACCCTACTCACCACCGGGAACACAACACGAGGTTATAGCCGCGATATTATGTAGGGTGGAGGTACTTCCCCAGTCGGACTGCTCGATTTTGATTAAGCTAAAGGCTAAGCTTGTCATTTGGGCTCTAGAATGTGGATAAACATTCTTTTTTTTTCTATGTAGCTATACCACAAGCTCCCAGCGCCATCTAGCGACCGTAAGCTGAACTACTACGTCACTACGAATCCTGCATCGCGAAAGTGAAGTTCTCGCGCTGTTACAATGTAAATTATTGGTACTAAAATTGTGATTGGAATTTGCCGATGTACTTACTTACATTGGAAGTACAACGACAATTTCCAACGACAATTTTTGGGCTGCGGCCCACCAGGTGATCACCTTGCCTGGTTATTTTTGGAATCGATCCCCGCTCAGTGCAAATATTTGTGTGCATAAATATGAATATTTGCATTGGTCTGGGTGTTCCTATGTATAATATGTATGTATTTACGAAAAAAAAAATGTATCTAAGTATGTTTATCCGCATTCTGGAACCCATAACACAAGCTAGTTAAGCTATGCTTACTTTGGGTCTAGATAGTGTTGTGTAGAATTTCCTACAATATTTATTTTTATTATTTTTGGAATATTGGCTTATCCGGCAGTGACTGCTGTATAACCTCCCAATCCAAAGAGAAAGGCCTGCACCTGAACTTCACCCTAGCTTCTTACGGTGTATTCCTATCCAGTAACACCTGAATGAGTTACATTGTTACTGGTGTGGGTGTTACTGTCAACGTGTCACAGGTGTTATTGGATGAACACAGGTAACACTTTTTGTCCCAACGAGTAACACTGCAAAATATTGATGTTACTGAATGGGAATTAAAGTTAAGTTGTTTTTTAATAATTGTATAAATATTAGCAACCTTCTTGCAATGTAGGTGCATTAAATTGACGGACTGAATTTATAGAAAGATTGGTCATTGTTTACAACCGGTAGAACACTAATTTACTCTTAGGTCATTAGGACGAATTGGATAGGAAAGAAATATTAATTGGTGATGATAATACAAGTACATTACCAGTGTCAACTGTAAACAAAGAGCCGATCGGGCCTAGCTATCTTCTAATATATAAAAATCAATGCCATTTATCGTTGTTAGTTTATAACTCAAGAACGGCTGAACCGATTTGGCTAATTTTAGTCTTGAAATATTCGTGGGTGTCCAGGGAAGGTTTAAAGGATGAGAAAATAGGTGCAGCGGGAACGGGAAAAATATGGCGGAACGAAGATCGCCGGGACAGCTAATCATGTTATACTAATGAATTTCATTGAGGGAAATGCATCGGTAGTTTAGTGGTTAACAATTCAGCCAATGAGCGACAGGTCTCGGGTTCGGATCCTGACCATAACTCCACCGACGTGAACCTACACCTAATACAAACAATTTGACTTAGCTGGAGGGGTTAGGTATAATATTAGGTCTGACTTTAGGCATCTGACTTACAATTTGCGATGTTGTAGATTGAAGCCACGTGTAATGGTATCTAACAAAGTTAATTGACCTAGCGAGCGAACCGAGCAAGGGTCTCCGGTTCAACAAGGTGGCCAGAAAAACCTGCACCAGAGACACAACCGTCAATTGGCAGGTGAACCGGCTTGCGAATGAGGACCAAAATGTATCTATTTTATTTTCTACTGAAGGCAAGACAAAGAAGGTACAGACGAATCTGTAGGAAAATTTAGAATATACAAGACGAGTCTGGCTAGCTCAGTTGGTCATAGTATTCCTCCTGTAAGGTACTGGTCGGGGATTCAAATCACATCTTAGACGTAATTTTTTTCCGATCACATTTTTTTAAGTTATAATATCAGAACTGGCTAATATAGGCGTTTTATAATACCACTGTACAATTTAAATTTTTTTTGGAACAAAAAAAATTGCGGTAAGCAAAATGTTTGTGTTGATAAATATACATGCCAATCATTGGAAATGTTAATATAATAATATAATGTACTTATTACAAAGATAGTGAAAATAAAGAACATCATTAAAAGGTTACATTAGTTAAATTAATACATTAAATTATAAAAATATAAATAACTTATGCAAGAAACTTTCATCTTTCTCTCAGAATCGCGTTGATGTCTTTTCATTGAGAATACAGTTCATTTGTATATTTTATTTTTAATAGGAGTCTGTGTGATATTTGTGTATGTTTAACCGCTATTTAACATATTAAGTAAGACTGTGGTTTATATAACTCATACTTATAATCGTTTAAGACGAAAATAGGCACAGATTTAGGTATAGGAAAACCCAGACAAAGCTTATCATCCTGTGGAATGATAGATTCACAGAAAAGTCATAAATTTTTTCGTTTACTGAACTGTCAAAGACCTTGGCCATAGATACAGGACAGATAATAGTACGCCGTAGATGTCCATTTACTAACTAATTTCAATTAGGATGAAAACTTATAAAGCACAAAAAAATTAACTATTACATACTTTCATGGTCGTTTACATTACTGTTAGAATTATCGGGATATTTATTGGCATCCAATGGTCCGTTTTTGTAAAAATTACCGGGAGCAAGCCAAAACAAAATCGTAAGTGGATAAAGTAAGTATAGTGTGTCGTTAACGTGATCGAGATCGAGTTCGAGTTTGTAGTAAGAGTGAAACCAGTGGTAGTGGCCATACGTGTAGCAAGAGAACTCGAAAGAGGGTAGATCGATAATTTACTCCTAAAAACTATTTCACCGTTTACCGCCAGTGCTCCAGTTCCTCCGTGAGCATGGTGCTACAACAGTGTCGAAATATCGGATACCCAAAGCAATACATGATTAATATCCCAATAATGTAATAGTAATATGACATACTGATATAGTATCAGTGCAATAGTCCCATGTAATACCACGGGCTTAACTTCTGAATTTTCATTAGGTAAATAATACAGATTATAAATTATTGGTATGGCAACCACTGTCAAACTAAAGGTTCATACCTAATGAGGGGTAAAAATAAAAAGTGTGGTGCCCAAGCCAACTTCACCTGCTACTAATTAACGGACGAGATTCTGGTGCAAGCCTCTTGATGTTGGTAGGTAAGACGGCAGTCGCTCCCGCAAAAGCCAATTAGGCCGCATCAAAAGATAAATAAGATTTCGGGCTTCAAAGTACAAAATTTGGATGCAACGGGAGTATGTTGAGAAGATATAGAAAATAAAAGAATAAGAATAAACCAAGTAAACACAAAAAATATATGAGAAGAATTATGAAAGTAGAAGAAGTGAAAGAAGTTAGACAGCCTCCGTGGCGTAGCGGTAGTGAACGCGGCCACTACGCAGGAGGCGCGGGTTCGATCCCCGCTCAGTGCAAATATTTATGTGAATTAAATATGAGTATTTGCATTGGTCTGCTCGTGCCTCGGAGAGCACGTTAAGCCGTCGTTCCCGGGTGCCATGAGAACATCTATGGCAGTCGTTACGGGGTAGGTAGTTGGAACCCTCCAAAATCCAAAAACAACGGTCTAACTGCAAAGCTTCGATATCGCCTAATGTTAACATTGGGTTGTGGAGGTCAGATGACAATCGCTTCACGGAAAATATCGAGGTCTAGCCAAATCCGTGGTTAAGACTGGTAAAAGCGTACCCCAGACTCCGAGCTGAAAGCTTCGGATGCGACTGGGAATTAACGCTAAGAGGAAGAAGTAGCGAAGAAGTGAAAGAGGTATTCCAGGATCGTAGCAAGTGGAATCATCTGATTTCTGCCAGGGTAGGCAGAAATCAGAGATTCCATCAGAGAATTGGGAAAGGATTGTAAGTATGTATCTAACACCCGTATTCACAAACAATACTTCGCTATGCGTACTGCCAAAACTGTGCAAAGAACGACAAATTCTCAGTGCGTTCGTTTTGGCAAGCCTTTTTATTCATTGATAACACTTAAGTAATACTTCGTTGAGGGAAAGCACTGCGTTAGATATTGCTCCGTGATGTTTGTGAATTAATTTTACCAGCCCTATGCGCTCGAGCACACTATGAGACCTCACAGTGTTGTTTGTGAATACGGGTGTAAGTATGTAAACAAAACAATATTCAAATTAATAAACACAAGAAGAACTAGAAAATATCGCATAATGTTTTCGTTGCACTAAGATTCTTATAAAAGTTTTCAGTGGCAGATACATTTATTTCTACGGCGTGTCTGTAGACGCGACCTTGTGTGCCTACACCTTAGAGACTCAAGCCAACCTCACCTGCTCGGCACCTGATAAACAACAGATGAGGCTTTCCTTTTGGAGTCAGGAGACCAGGTTGATGGCATTCGTCCCAGAAAAGTTAACATGCCAATCAAAACAATATGCGGGCCACAAATTCAAAGGGCCAATTCACACGATTCAAAGGGCCAATTTGGATCCAAATCCAACTGGGAAGTTGCTATGAAGATTCTGATGGTTACATTTTATTAAAACATCGTTAAGTGAACGGTGATCGGGCCAGGCTTCACCTGTATCATCTTGTATCTTGTGATACCATTTGCCCAGATCAAATTTATTCCTAAATGCAAAAAGTACAAATTACTGTAGGTACTCTAATTCGCCCCTGGTATAAAAATGGCATGCAAATATTCACTGATTAATTTAAACCTGTGTTTCAAGTGTCAACCTTTTACATAAATAATGTTAAATGGATACTTTTATAACTTTACCTAGATCAGGATACTCCTGTAGAGTTTCTTCGATGATGGACTGCAACCACCACGGTTCCATATCGGCTAACTCACGGCGCCGTCGGCCCCGGGACTCGTATGGCAAATGCATTTTACACCATCACACAACACTGCCGCTCCGGCCAGTTCGGCCTACCAAAACAGTCTCACTTAAACGTCAATGGACACGTTACAAAACGATGTCGTCGAAGGTCACCTAATTCGGCAAGTTAGGGCTTGAATTCCAACACTTCCGCACTTTTTACGATGACAGTACCTCGATGTTTGGATTTTGGCTTCTGTCCAAAACGTATTATGATTGTGTTTGAATGTACTTGTAACAACAACCTCTCACAGTCTTCTCTACTCACTAATAATATGATGTTTTTATATAGTTTCTATAAAATCAGTGAGTATTTTATTAGCGTCGACACGTTAATTATGATGATTAGGTGATCTTTGGATTCTAATACTTTATTCAGTCTCCTCGTACAATGTTACTGCCTATGTTACTATTATTATATTAAAATAAACAAATAGGTACGTCAATTCACACAATAAATTGTCCGCGCATGTGTGTGTCACAATCGTGAATATTTTTGTGTATTTATTTCCTTAAGTGGACGTTCGTTCTAGTTTGTAACTCGGCGAACTCTTCAACTTCACTTTCGACATTTTAGATGAATCACAAAGCGGGTCCCTGAGGGTTCACTACGGCCGGGGCCCATCCCATCGAAGATCTAAGGTTCCGCTACAATTTCGAAGAACACCTGTAAGTCACCCGCGATATGTCAACATCAGCTGAGATTATAATTAGTGATATTTCCCGCCAAAGCCGGTTCTATGGGCAGTTTCGATTTCGATTTCGAGCGTGTGTACGTAATGAGCTCGTCGCCGGCCACAGGTATTCACCGCGTCGCGTCGCGCTGTCCGATGAGTCAGCGTGGCCGTGCGCGCTAGGGCCGCGTGTTCGCTGTTCGCGCGACTCTCTACTACTGAACCGCCGCCATTCTGTCACTCGCTGCCTCCATTCTCTGCGGTCAATCTGCGGTTTGGCCACGCTTCATTTGTTGGGAAAATGCGCGATGTTCTCCTCCTATTCGTATACATTGGTTTCAGTATGCGTGCGAGTGAGATGCGTTCAAGTTTTGTCCCATTAAACATTTTTGTGTAGTTCCATTGTTGAAAGGGAAATATTATGAGCTTTTTCATTTTAAAGTGTGGTTGCGTATCTCCCTCTTTCGGTCCGCTAGCTGCGGTTAGGTCGAAGAGAGAGATGCCTATAATAATAGACCTTAAAATTTTCAATCTTTAATTTCGTTCAACGTATGGTAATTATTTATTTTGATAATTGAGTATCTAATGTGGCATTGCGTTTAACTATACAATGATTACATTAGGCGGTAATGTCGTTCTAAATTACGGAACCAATGAGGTTTAATTGATGTCAAATTGTATGTAATACGACACGTTGAGTTAATAAACAAAATACTGGTTAATTAGTTATTAGTTGGCTTTATTTAGTACAGTAGTGTAGTGTTACAGTGAGGGAAGTTTTTCTGCGTGTGAGCTCTCAAGACTAAGGTGGGCGTGCTCGCGGCTGGGCGGGGCGGCTCCGCCTACCGTCGCGAAGACGGCGCGCGGAAAAATTCAGCTCTGCGCTATCTAGTCGTTGAAGTGACTAGAGCAGACGCTGCACTTGTTGCATGTAAAGTAGTCTCAACGTAAGAGGCCCACTATGACATTTGTCATTTGGACGTAACTAGGGATGTAACCACACCACTCGGTACACGATACTCAAGATAAATCGATTCAAGTTTGTATGCGTATTTGATCGATTAGAATATGTATTGTATTGTAGTGTAAAGTTCATTGGCTTAAAGTTCTAATTAGAAAATTTAATCTAAACTTTGATATTGTAGGTATTTTTAAACAATACAATACTGCGAAAAGTCAATTTTCTTTCATTTAACATTTTTACTACAATAATATTCACTCAATAATAACCAATAGAAATCGCATGAAAATGAATCTTTAGTAAATCATTTTCTTGAATTTCTTGATACCTACTGTCTGAAGTTTACGCTTATATCACTTATTGAAAAGAAACCACTTTTTAACGGCTTCTATCGCGATTTATCTGTCACTATTTACTTTTAACCCTACGTCAGCTACTTTCTAGCAGCCCTGGTCCCGGGGTGACTTAAGATGATATTTGAAGCCTAGGAATAAAAAAACCTAGATAACAGCAAACACAACAAAGTCACAAATTGGGATAGTGTCATATTTGTCGATGAGACTTGGCTGAACTCGAATCATACCGTGCCGCAGTCATGGACAGATGATACCAAGGCCTCTTGCTCAAAAGTGCCAATAGGAAAAGGTGGACGCTTAATCACCTGCCACGTCGTCGGGTCAGCTAGTAGTGGTTTTGTGAATGATACCTTGCTCGCATTTGAGTCTAAAAGTACAAAATAATATCACAGAGTGGTTTACTAACCTGTTAGCAAACCTCTCTGAACAGTGCATAATAAAATTATTGTGTACAATGCACCGTGACCACTCAGTTCAAATAAATAAAGCACCTACTCAAGCAAACAAAAAGGCCGATTTAGTAGCATGGATACAAAGATCAGGCGTTGAAGCTGATACGAAATAGTTAAGAGCTGAATTGCTGTAACTGGTAAAAAAATTAAACCTGCAAATTAAAAAATTAAATGAGCAGTTTTCCAGTAGGTATTTAAAGGGTTCCTAAAGACGCGCTAGATGGCGCAGCCGGCACTTTTGGTAAGAAGAGTGTGGTGTCACATCTAGTGTAATTTATGGAAAAAATGTTCTTCGGTTTTGTAATGATTTACTTTACTTAAATATTCTGTAATTTTTTCTGATACAATGAAAATACCACAAACAAACCACAGAGTACATTAATATTACCAAAAGCTATGCTAGCGCCATCTCCTGATGACTTAAAAACCAACTGATTATTATACCTACTGGAAAACTGCTCATTGATGAATGGGCACTTCAGCATGGACATAAAGTGACAAGAACGCCGTCATACCATTGTCAGTACAATGCTATTGAGCTGATCTGGGCTCAAATGAAAGGATATGCAGCACGCCACAATACAAAGCGGCCATTCTCCACTAAGAAAATGATGACATTGCTGAATGAAGCTTGTGCCAAAATTACTAAAGAAGACTGGGTAATAGTTCTGGGGGTCCAGGGCTAGGTTTCTAGGCTTCCAGGCTTCTAGACATAATTAAACCTACAAATCTTGAAGTCTACAAGCCTAAAATTTAAAAAAGACCTAGAAAACAGCAAAAAACAGTCAGACTTAACGAAACCGCGAGCTCATTCTACGTAAATAGTCGCTGATGTTTAGTCACTCCGCGACCACGGTTGCTGAAAGTTAGCCGAAACTTCGGGTTAAAGTAATAAAGAATTAATCGCGATAGAATCCGTTAAAAATGGTTTTATTTCAATCACGTTCTTCTGATGATGAGCCAAAATCGTCTGTTGAACTATCGTCCCCCGTATTTATAATTAATTTATTTTCAATTATATTGTCAATTTTGACGTCTCTGTCAAAGTCTTCCTTTATTATTTTACGAGTCTTCTCTACCACTTTTTCCCAGTCTTCTTTAGTTATTTTGGCACACGCTTCATTCAGCAATGTCATCATTTTCTTAGTGGAGAATGGCGGTTTTGTATTTTGGCGTGCTGCATAGCCTTTCATTTGAGCCCAGATCAGCTCAATAGCATTGTACTGACATGTAGCATATTGCCGGTCATGTAGCATTAGTTCGCACCACAATTCAGTTTCGTGAGGAATCTTTAATGCGCAAACACGAGTCGTGTTTGCGCATTAACACACGTTTTGCACTTGACCGGATTTTTACAGATAAGTGTACGATCTTTAACTTTGTCTTAGACATTTTTATGATAAAATTAAAAAATATATCTTAATCGATTTATTTTTACCATAACCAATTTATTAATAGTCTGTGGAGAGTATAAAAAACTCGTTATGGACAGCACTGAGCGGAGTGGGCGGTACCCATCAATGTAAAATGTCATTCTACGTTTGAAAAATATCATTGTTTTACGTTCTCAAAATTGAGAACTTCATGGACTTGAAATGTCCAAACGGGCTTTTTACATAGCGATTACTTTAGACAGCACTTAACATAGACTTCGAAATGTTTAGAGAGTACAGAATTAACATCGGTATGCCATAATGGGATTCCTATTTTTAATTTTGATTTCCCCGATTGGCAAAGTAGGTACTTGCCTAGTCTATGATGATCAGTAACATATATAATCGTTGTACTTAGCGTGAGCTGGACGACTACGCTGGAATTCATACATTTATGGAGAGAATTTTGCAAAAGTTATGAAAAAATATGGCTTATTAGTTAGTTATTACTTTTTTATTCAACCTGCTTGTGTTGAGATCATGTTAGTTAAAAACTCGGTTTAAAATGTGCACGACTATTTGTAGGTAGGTATATCTACAAACGATGACGTGAGGTAGCGATGCGACAGTTATAAAAAAAATAGTTTAAGTACGTTATAAAAATGTTTACACGTCAAAATCTGGTTACACTACTACCCAAATAATTAATCAAATTAATACCTATAATTACACATATTATGCCGCTCCATGTGTTTATATTCAACACCCCTTTATACCACAAACTAGATCATTCTCTATTCACAAATGGCCACGAAACATTATGAATGACACAACTGGCGTGTCATCCCAATAACCACAATGCGGCGAATTTTTGCGGCCCGTGGAAAGAAACGCCCAAGTGACCGCAACACTGCGGGATGGACCTTCATTGAGCATCAATTATTAATTAATACTCTCCAAACTAGCCCTTGTATTTTTATTAATCGTGATTTTAGAATCGATTTTTGAATAGATTTTAAAATACACATATTGGAAACATACTTGTACTTTTCCACGATATTTATTAACTATTGACCGGTTAGGTCAATAATAAATATTAGGTTTCGCCTTACGGCATTCTCAAAGTTTATCAATATGTGTTATGGCATTCTCAAAGGTTTACATTGTCGGTTATTTCATATTTATTATTATAGAATTGATTTAAAGTTTATTATTACTTTAAAAATGAATGAAAAATGTTTATTCAAAGAAGTCTAATAATTGACACAGCTGGCGTGTCATCCTGATAACCACAACGACACGGCGAATTTTCGCGGCCTGTGGAAAAAACGCTCAAGTGACACAGCCCAGTGGGATGGCCCTCCAATGAGCATCAAGTAATACTTTTGAATACCTTTCATGGTTTTATGAATCGTTTTATATAGTTAAAGTAGGTAAAAGTCATTGGTAGCTTAGTGATTAAGGAGGCTTACGAGGTCCCGTGTTTGAGTCCTGGTTGTTACACTACCTTCGTAAACCCACTCCTATCATAAGGAATTTAGCTTACCTGGAGGGGTCAACGGGGACATATTTGTACATATTAATACACAGAGACACTCAGCCTAATGCAGATACCTATTTGCACTTAACGAGACTTGAACCAGAGACTTCGGATGTAGCAGTCGAGCGCTTTACCTACTCGCGTCACGCAATGGAAACTGATTGAAAAGTCGGGAACCCTAGAACCCAGTACTGAGAGATACATGCAATCACGCTTCATTCTCAATAGCGTAGGCGGAGATCACCAGCCCCTCTAGACAAGTGGCAATTCGTTGCTCGGCGTATCATGGAATAGAATGACGAATGTATAGGATTTGACGTTTTTGACATTTGTTCTCGTTGACGCCTGTCATATCCCATACATTTGGCATTCTATTCTACCAAACGCCGGCCGACGAATTGCTACTTGTCTAGAGGGCCAGATTCCACTTGCTACGATCCTGCTACGAGCGTTTAGTTTACTACTTTACGTTGTTGTCATATATGCTCGCCGGATGTGGGTCCTCTTGACCTAGCCTTCCTTTAAAATGTCCTTAATCTGATTCACTTACGTACGCCTAGTTCCAACCTTCTCTGGAGTGACCATTCACACTTGCCTCATAAATCTGTTTCGTCCGTTTTTTTGTCCTTTCTAGGTACTAGTCGAATCATCTAAGTATCCTTTTATCTATTTTGGTCACTACAATCAATTCAATCAATTAGCCTATCGCAGTCCACTGCTGGACATATGCCTCTCCCAATATTGGAAGGCTTTGACCTACTGTTTTCACGCTTATAAATGGTGGTCCCTACCCTCTACTACTCTCTTTGTTCTTCTTTACTCAAGCAGGCTCACTTTATATTGACGTCTGTCAATACCCGAACCGGAAGCAGAGTTGTTCATATTTCACCAAATATGATTTTCGATCCCATGTAATTTGACAGATCCTGTGGCGCAGCAGTAGTGAACGTGGCCGCTACGCAGGAGGCGCGGGTTCGATCCCTACTCAGTGCAAATATTTGTAGGCATGAATATGGGTATTGCATTGATTTGGTCGTGCCTCGGTGAGCACGCTAAGCCGTCGGTCGCAGTTGCAATACGAACTTCTATGGCAGTTGGAGCCCTAAAAAATCCAACAACTGGTGTAACAGCAATGCTTCTATAGTCGCTTCACGGAAAATATCTAAGTGCAGCCAGAAGCCAGAAGAAGAAGTAATAGGGGGCGAGCCTATTGCTGCCAAGCGGACCGGCAGGAAAATACTAGAACAAAAAAAAAATTACTGCAATGCATACAAAACTTGCATTTTTTGTTTACTTGATCTGGTTTGTTTTGACTTTTACGCGAACGACTGCCATCTCAGCAATGGCCATCATTAATCAGCTCGATTTTTCGATTTACAATGGCTCGTCCATCAATCAGCATATACATAATTATAATAGTCCTGTTCATATGTCACTTTAATTTATTACAGACATTTCAATTTTAAAAAGAAAACTAAGTTAGACTAGACTTGAATTTACCTAAGTCTTTTGTATTGTATAGGTTATAGCTTGGTAATACCTAGCTATCCTAGTATTACATTTATATAAGCGTAGGTACCTACTACGTCCTCTGACGTATTTTAATTTGATAAACGAAATAATAACTGACATAACAGGAAAGTACAGAATTATTGCGGTCAAGTCATGCTGCCAAGTGGTTTCATGATTTCAATTTGTCATTCATATTGAGTCATTCATATCATACAGATTTGTATGACTTGATGTTTGTCATTAAACCGTTCGTTCTCGAACATGACTTGAGAGGGGCCTTAACCATAATGACTAACATCAAACTACAAATTACCTACTGACTATAGAGATATAATTAATGTTTACTTAACGACAAAGTATCTAAATCAACCAATTTTTTAACCGACTTAGACAGCTTTATCATGAAATGGAGAAGTCCGGACTCCAAAGTGCAAACTTTGGATACAACCAGGACTGGCATTCGAATGATGATCACGAAAATAATGGTTTTATTCTTTGTACTTGGCACACTACTTTTTATCAGAAAACACCCTACATTCGATATAACAAAATTTCACAATTTTTAAAATTAGTATGTAAATTCAAGTTAGTATGCTAACTTCTCCAACTAGTAGGTATGCTCACTTCTTATACTATACTAGTTCCTCATTCTGTTCTCTGTCTTCTGTTTCCAACTTAACTTCTGTTTCTAACTTCTCCAATTAGTATACTAACTTTTTCAAACTAACCTGTAGTATACTTAAAGCACTCGGATTGATGCACCTAGGTGAATTAATTACACTAATAGTAACCTAGTGCACCCAGTACGTGCATCAAGATTACTAAAAGTCAACTTGATGCACTCGGGAGCGGGCATGGGTGCATCAAGTCAACTTTTGGTGTACTTTATATATCAATAAACGTGAATACTATATAATCTTTTTTGATTCAATATTATGTAGGTAGGATCTATGAATCAAAAGATAAATTTTTTTCGCTAAGTACTTTGTCGTAAGAATTTTGGTAGACGGCTCTAGAGTCTTTCCAGTTTTGGCTTTCAAAGCATATCCAGCCAGCTTAGTATTCTCCCTAGTAAGAAACTGGTAACGGGTTCCTAGCTGCTGACTTCCCCGGTTCAAATTTGATTCATACGCATAAACAAATTCTAACATATTGAATAATTCACTTGTACTTTTCCACAATTATTTATTTATTTGAACATTACCGGTTTCACCTTACGGCATTATCAAAGGTTTACAATGGTTTTTCAAGTGCCATCAATCTCCAGTATAAACAGTCCAAATTCTAACATATCAGAACTTATCTTCACAAAATCGCCAGTTCATTACGTTGGATGTAGCTGCATTGTTTTTCAGTCAATGAGATTAGTCCCGAGCACACGGTCGAGTTCATTAACAATATAAACCGATTAGTTGGGCGGGCCGGTTGTAAGACGCGTCCCTAATAACAGGGCACTGATGCCGGCATTTTTGTGGCCCCACACAAAAGCATCACAATGTTAGGTAGGTTTTTAATGCGAAAACAATGAGTCTTTAACGTATTTGGTAAGTATTAGCCGGTTTAATCGACGACAATACTGTTGTGTGATGAAGGGTGGGGTGAACCTACATAATGCATACAAACCTACTGTACATAATGAACACACTAAGAGCGTTTTCACAGTGTCCGATATCGGAGGAAGTCTTATGTATGACATAAGATTGGAATCAGTGCAACATAGATTTGTTAGGTATTTACAATTTAAGTGCAAGGTGTACGACGACAGTTATGAGAAGAGGTGTAAAAGACAACATTTACTGCCACTCCATGAACGAAGGAAAAGCGCGGATATCACATGTTTAGTCAAAATAGCACAAGATAAAATAGATTCTCCTTACCTTCTTGACAAGCTACAACTGAGAGTCCCTACCAGATCGGTTAGGATACAATATCCGCTTCACGTTCCCCGCGGTGCCACTAATTATCGTAATGGTTCATTTGTTGTTAGAGCGGCAGACTATGTAAATAAATTAGGAAACCACCCTGAACTTGATCTCTTTAACACAAGTCCATCCTCCTATAGTCACTTTATCTCTGGGAAGTGGTTCGAGTCGGTTCTCTGACTGTACTAACGACTGAATTAATTCAAATCTTATGTGTACAGACAAGCACTAAATATGCATATGCGAAAACTTTTAAATGGTTCAGAGTTATTCAATCAGTTGTGAATTTAGATGTAAGATACTGTTTGTTTTCCGAATAAAATAAAATAAATAAAAATAAATAAAATAAATAAATATATGTATCTGTCTTTCACATTGTCCAGCCCGATATCGGGTATCGGAGCCGACACCGCTGTGGTAGCCCGATATCGGATCATTGAATATGACTCAAACCAACTACAAGTTCCACACAGAGACTAAAACAGCGACTGCAAGCGACTTTCGACCTTAATGCAACATTCCTAATTAAGTGTCTTTCGTTAATAGAATCGCTGAAAAAATTTTTTCGATTCTTTGTCATGTCAATAAGGTCGAAAATTACTTGCACTAGGAAATAGCAAATCAGACCGATTTTATTCGATATAATATGTGAAAACAGCACTGTACCCGATGTCGGCTATCGTCGTCCGATATATCGGATATCGGACAATGGAAAAACGCTCTAATACCTCGTATGTATTTCGCTGTCTCTTAAGAGTAAATAAAAGTTTAACAAAAAATTAAACTCATTTCAAGAAATCAAAAAGAGGCACTGATAAGCGAAAATAATTGAACTCACAGTTAGAAGACATTGAAGACAATTACCGGAGAAGTTAATGGTTAGCCCAACATGCCATAACTCAATTGATTACATCATAGTAGTTCAGGCACATCAAACAAACCTGGCACCTATTTACGCTGCTTAAAAATGACAGCTTCCATACAAACGTTGGCTCTTCTTCTTCTGGGTTGGTATCATCAACTCAATAATATGGATGATTTCCAGACGCAAATACTCGAATTAAATTATATAACGGCACCAGAAACAATATTTTACCTGGGGTTTTGACGGTTTCCCTCGATTTCCCAAGGATTCCAGCATCAGCTATCTATTCATAATAATAAAGCAGTGGATTCGTGTTTGTACATTTTATTATATTAGATGTCATAAAAGGATTGTGGGCCATAACGTACACGCTAATCTCCAAAACTAGAAGACGGATTTCGTTGAAATATGGAACGGAGATAGATAACACCATGTATAGGATAGAAATTCACCCCAATATTAGATAGATAGATAGGAACAGGTTCGTTCGCTTCGGCTCGGTTTCGGAAGCTTCGATGCCACAGGCAGACACACACAGACATTTATCAAAATTAACACCCCGTCGTTTTTGCGTGTGGGGTTAAAAATGAAGTCCTACGTATTAGTACCCAATAGGTACTACGTGCTAGCAGTCACTCGTTACTCTTTTGTATGAATCATTGTTTCCCTAAAAGGATCTGATCCTTTGTTAAATACTATACTATTCAATCATTATGAATCATAATGTTAATTCCATTTATTAATTTTATAATATTACTTAGCTATCCCTTTGTTATAACTACCTACTTACTTTTATTGTTATTTTGCGTCAAATGAATATACAAACCCATATCGCTTCAATGGTAAGTCTTCAGCAGTTGAAATTGGCAGAATTGTGTAGAAGGCTAAGGCAGTGGCGAAGGGAGGAAATTTCAAAAGGGAAGCTGGTGGAAAAAAAACCTCTTACCTTTTATAGAACTACCCTAGCAATTTGTATTTGTAAATCAAAATTATCTCTACCGTGGCTTCGGTTTGCAGAGCAAGAAGGCAGGAATCGGATTATAGGGACCCTTCGCCATTGGTGGAAGGTCTAGACCAAGGGTGCCCAACCTTTTTAGCTGTCGGGCCAAACTTACGATTTGGACATTTTTGGCGGGCCAGTACATCTTTTTACTACATCCAAACCCCCCCCCTCCCCCCAGGTTTCGGAAAATGAAATTGGCTGATCTCTTGCCCATCTCCCTCTCTCATCTCCCATCTCCGGCTCTCTTCGGGTATTGGGACCATCGCATCCCCATCTAGCCCCTGGGAATGGGGAGGTGCAGGCGGCTCCACCCGTCACCACCCTCAGGCCCATGCTCATGAGGGACAGAGGCCTGTTCTGCACCTCCGACGCCCGCGTCCCCTACGCTCGTCACGGGCTGTGCGGGCTGCGAATCCCCTCCATTCCTACCCCGCCGTCTCCTATTGGAATATTACTTGCTCACAAAAGGAGGGGCGGCAGCCCACGCGCTCGCGCAGCGTACTATTGCCGTGAGCAAGATGGCAAGCGAGAGAACTCTCACTCCTACGGTGATGGCGTCTCCCGCGTTATAACGATGGCATTCGGTGGTTGGCTCTTACCGGATCCGACGCAGAAAAACCCCGAAGCATCCGTGCCCGGTGATAACCTGCAGGATGGAGGAGTGGCTAGAGAGGCTACATGGCGGCCTCTCTAGCTTTCCCCCATGATGGGTCTTATCGCCGCTACTACGGTGTGTCCTTCACGGCTCGGGTTCGTGTCCCCGTTCCCGCGCCTTTTTTCGGTAACGATATGGCACCGAAAGAACTTTTTTTATAACGTCAATTGGACTTCACCTCGCCTGCTGGTAAGCTGGATGCAGTCTCGGAAAAGAGGGTCACCATTATAGACACGTAAGTATCGTGTTACAATGGTGGCACTCAGCTTGTCGGCCTCATTAGATGCTTTTTCGCCCCGCTTAAAGGATCCGGTACTTGTAGGAAGAGGGAAACTGGTAAGGAATTCCAGGAGTTAATGGTACGGCAGAGGAAGGAGTCACCGAATATTTTGCACCATATGCGGGTGACATTTATGTCCTGCACGCGTTGTTCTGTGTAGGAAAGGATAGGGTGAGATTAATTGGAAAAGCTCATCAGAACATTCACCATAGCAGAGACGGTAAAATTAAAATACTGCCAAGTATGCACAACTCTACGCATCTGCAGAGGCTCGAGGGTGTTCGTGATCTCAGGATTCCCAATAATGCAGACCGCACGACACTGGAACCTGTCGAGTGTATCAAGTAAGTACTTTGCGAAGCCATCCCAGAGATGCGAGCAGTATTCCACGCAGGAGACAGAAGACACCGCTGCTCCGCACTCTCAATATAATTTTTGTTGTTCAGTAGGCAGCGAGCATCCATACTGAGATTGTCCCGCAGTGGCAGTGCCCACGCCACAGAGGGAAGGAAAAAAGATACCTTTGCTGTAAATGCACATGCCTGTGTCTTGTTGGCATTGAACTCGACCAGGTTCTCAGAGCCCTATTGGGAAATATGATTAAGGATCCGGTCGAGCTCAGTGACAAGAAGCTGCTTTTTTTCCCGCGCTCAGACTATATATCAGACTGCTCGGCCGCAGTATGCCTGTATGCCCATGATAACTCCCGTATAAGATGCTATCGTGTGGATGCAATGAATGCTGCCGGGTGGTCAGAATATCGTTGATATGTAGAAGAGAGAAAATGGGTGATAAGACAGACCACTGCGGCACGCCAGCATTTACCTGCAAGAACTACGAAGTTGGCGCTCCTGCAGGAAGCTAACCACCCAGTCGCACTGTCTGAGAGGCAAACCAAAGGCTGGTAGCTTGGAAAGAAGCGATTTGTGGCAGACTCTACAAAAGCTTTGGCGATGTCAAGATTAATTGCCGGTGACTCGCCATGTTTGTCCATAGCCTCGCTCTCCGAGATCCGGTAAGAAAACTCGCCGCGTCATAGGATATCGTGCAGTAACCCCTGATGGCCTTGATGGCCATCGTCTCTTGCTGTGCACGCGGTAGGTGCACGTGCCTAGACTTCAGGGCATCCGCTCACACGGGACACCCGTATAGGGCAATGGAACGTACGATTCCCGCAGCATCTGCCTCCTGCTCTGCTCTGGCTCCCTCATGTTGAACAGCAGCCACGCCAGAGCGTTAGCTGTGCATCTTAATTTGGGAGCCAGACTTCGGAGACGCTCCCCGATATCTGGGCCGTCGAACACGAGCCCCAGATATGTCATCTGGGGCCTGATGCCGATGAGAGTGTCTCCCACTGTGAGGTTGGATCCCTCCGGTGGTGCACGCCGAGGCCTATGAGAGAACATGGTCTCAGTTTTGTACAGAGTCACCTCAGACCCAGCCGCGGGATCCGTTCCACGCCAGTGACAGCTCCTATTTTACTACATTTTTACGCGTATAAATTATAACTCAATAATATGGAATGTAACTACAAAAATTAGTATAATAACAAAGTGCACTAGTACAATATTAAGTTTATTATAATACCAAACTATCGATACAATCAAAATCATAACAATAAAATAAAATAAAATTATTTTAAACTTTTTACTTATGATATGAAGAGATAATATCATTTTGATGAATACTCGATAGATTTGAGTGAAAAGAAAAAATAGCATAGCATTTGCGACTGCGACTAATGCAATTGCTTTTGTACAAGCTTTTTTTTTGCTCCTCTCGCAGTGGCTTGCGCGTGCCACCCGAAATTCGTCCGCGGGCCACTATGTGGCCCGCGTGCCTAGGGTTGGGCACCCTTGGTCTAGACGCTGCATAGACGATTGTGCGGAGTGGGCGAAATATCTCTTATTGCTAGTAATAAAGCTGATTTTTGTGAGGACTCGCGTAGTTTAAGTTAAAGTTGCGTTTAGTTTTATTAACTCTTTAGTTCTCAAACAGGTGGCGTCAGTAGTAGTGCTAGAGCCGATAACACTAACTTTAGTCTGATCAGATTCCCAGATGATATGTATGCTACCATTAGAAGCGTCTTTAATTGGATAACATGAAATGGTTATGCTGCTAGGCAAAAATCCTGGTGGTTATACCAAAAATCAATATTGAAAAAAAAAAAGGTATATACTTAATATGATAAGATTATCAGAAAAAACCAGGCTCATCTGAAAGATCATCAAATTCTGTGTATGAAAAACCACTGCTGCAATTCTGATTTCGGTGAAAGTGGTGATAGCAGCGTTTGAAGGTTGCAGATATCTGCCTTAGTAATCTATGCAGAATGTTAATAATAGTACTTAGAGGTACGAGTATAATAATTAGCTTGAATCCACACCAAACTGACTGATTTATTACAGAACTTTTCTTGTTCATAGCCCTAAAAAGGGGTCCTCCGAACGCCTTTGAGGCATAAACCAACGGCTTTTTCCCGATTCTCCCTTTTACCGATTACCCCCGAAAGTTAATCAGCTTTATAATAGCGTTTTATCAAGGTGGTACAGTCCTTTAGATAAGTGTTGATTAACCTCACCTGCTAATCAGTGCACCTGTTAAACACTAGACAGGCTTTGATGCATTTTGAGTCGTATGTCAGCATTCCCTCTCGGAAAAACTGACATACGATTCAAAACATCCTTAAACCGACTCCGCGCTCTTAAGTGCAGAGTTTGGACGGAACTGGGAAACAGGAAAATGACAGAGTGCTACATAGTGTAAGACCCTGATTCTGCAATTTTTATGTCATAGCAAAACCCCGGAACTGCAAAACATGCTATTTAATTTTTAGTCCTAACTGCAGTTAAAATTTTAATGGCTTTTTGCTGTGTCAGTACTTCAGTAGTATGTTACGAGTATGACAGTAGTTTTGCTATGACATAAAATTAGCAGAATCGGGGTCCTGTTAGTTCTAACCTGGTTCTAAATCATCTGTAGCTCTACTAAATCCATCGCATTTGCATCACTTTTTCTCTGGTTATCGTAAGAATATGCAGTGAAGGTAGACTGCTACTGCGACTAGAACATTCCATGCAAGTAACCAAATCAAATCAAGCATATTTGAGGTAGGTTAACTTTTTAGATTTCATACCTACTACAGAGGCTCCAGCTTCATATTATATTTTAGTTCATAAACCTGTATCAGTAAACGATAAACTTTATCACAAACCACATAACCACGATATAATATGGAAAATAGTTTGTATAAATTCATTGTGCATATAATTTAAATCAATAAATAAGTGTAGTTGCATACCTATGGGTGTGGATATGGAGACTTGGAAACTAACACCTTGGAGTCAAGCCAACCGAGCGAAGGAGAATCGCAGACCTTGCGGCCCGCGAGGAGCGAAGGAGAATCGCAAACCGCGTAGCCCGCGAAGAGCGGCGGCAACTCGGGCGTCGGAGGTCGCAGAATGACCTCCGTCCCCCATGAGCGCGGGCCTGGGGGTGACGGGCCGCCTGTCACCCTAGCAGAAGCAGGCCGCGGTGGCAGCGCGCATTGCGTGCCTCCCCACACCCGGGGGCCAGTCGGGGACTCTGTGGTCCCCACACCGGAAGAGGGCCAGATCGAGAGATATGGCCCTGGGTCGGCCGGGGTGCGAGGGATATGGCTACGACAATCTCACCTCCGGCAACTGACGGCCTACAGACAGCGTGCGTTTTAGTCGGTTCGAGTCCGACATAACCTCCTCCTCCGGTTCCGGCGAGGGGGATCCGTGGGGATTTTTCGCACGATAAAAAAAAAAGGAGTCAAGCCAACCTCAGCTGTAAGTCGGTATAGCTTTTGATTGCGGATGAGCTTCAAGCTTCCAATGCAGGCTTTCTTCTAGGGATGTGACATTGAAGGAAAAGAATCGATTAAATAAAAATCGATTTTTTCTTTACTCAATATAAATTGATTTATCAAAAATCGATTTTATAAAAATAAATAATCGATTTTTCGGAAAAATCGATTTTTTTTCTATTTTTTAAAAATTGGCATGCTTTTCGTATTCTAATAACAAACCTACTGACATTACGAAATTATCAGATTTAAAATAAAATAAATATTATTTTATTTTATTTTGAATCTGATAATTAATAAAAATAATAACCAAGTCAAAACTAAATCTCAAAGAAAATGTTCTTTTAAACTTTCAAGGTATTTCAATTTCATAAAAATGTAGAAATTGATTTCCGCAAAACTATTTTTTTTACTGGCAACACTAAAAGAAACGACGACGAAAAGAACCGTCCGTAAGGGGTCCATTACACGCTTATGCAAGCGTCATGCAGCATGCCGTCAATTATGAATGTTATTGGTCAATCGGTTATTAGACGTTATGTTATTTGGTCAATCACGGCGTGATTGATGGTTAAACCATGGCAAAACCTAGCGTGTAATGGACCCCTAACACCGCTGTGTCACA
This sequence comes from Eilema depressum, assembly GCA_914767945.1. Lineage (NCBI taxonomy): Eukaryota > Metazoa > Arthropoda > Insecta > Lepidoptera > Erebidae > Eilema > Eilema depressum. The sequence continues at coordinate 13,164,948 of OU612026.1, read as the reverse complement.
TTGGCACTGGTGTGACGGTTAGGGAAGAAAATAATAATCGTCACACTATTCGCTGTCATTGTTATAATGACACAGGCAGCGGTGTAACTGTTAGTTGGTCGTCAAAGGAACGTCAACAAAGTCAATTTTGTCTGTCATATTTTCATTATCCCAACAATATGAACAAACTTTTTCGTAACTCTTTTAGAAAACTATAAATTCAATAAAACTATGGTATGGTATGTCGTTAATGCCATGGAAAATGGGTAGGACTCTGGTGTGGGACGCAACATGCGTCGACACCATTGCCCCTACCCATATTCCTGGCACGACTGGCTGTGCCGGTGCTGCTGCTGCTTCTGCAGAGGCTCTCAAGCGGCGCAAATACTCCAATCTCATTGGAGATTATGAATTAGTGCCGTTTGGAGTCGAAACATTGGGACCATGGGGTCCGAGCGCGTTTTCTATATATATATATATTCTGGTCACGGGAAGCGTATGGTCGACGCTTCCCGTGACCAGAAGGCTGGCCTCTTTTTAGGTCAAAGAATAAGCATTGGCATACAACGTGGCAATGCTGCCAGTCTTCTGGGAACGTTACCACAAGAGGCATGCGATGCGGAGGAATTCCACGACGCGTTCGGTTTTAGTTTATAATTTGTCCTTTTATGTATATATTTTTAGTTTTATTGTTAATATTGTAAATATTGAAATTGTATTATAGTAGGATTAACCTAATAAATGATAAAAAAAAAAAAAAAAAAAAAAAAAAAAAAAAAAAAAAAAAACTATAAACTGAACAGATAATAGTACTGGCGTAACCATAGTTTGAGTGATTCGAGAAGTCATGTATTATAGAAAGTGTTCATAAAATGTTACGAAAATTTCGCATTTATGAAAGTCGATTTAAACACTAAGTTAAAAAAATCGATTTATTAAAAATCGATTAATATTACTATAAAAATCGCTAATAAAAAATCGATTATAAGAAAAAAATAATCGATTTTTTTTAAAATCGATTATTTTTTAACATCCCTACTTTCTTCTTGAGTTTGGAGTTTCAATTGGCAGTCGCTTGCGTAAAAACCATTTATGGAAAGGAAATCAGTAGGAGAGCGGATGCTGGGATTCTAATTACGTGTACAAACTTTGCATGGTTGATGATGATGGTGATGATAGAAATATAGTCTTGGCAACAGGGTCGGCAGCACGAATGTGACGCCCTTGTTTCCAAAACGGTACTGTTATGCATGTCAATATTGTCCATAGGCCACGGTAACCACTTTCCATTAGGTGCTCGTTCGTCACCGAAGTAGTATAAAAAAAGTATTATTTTAAAGTAGATATTTTTTTTCGAATTAAGCTTGGCCTCTGTGGTTTAGCGATAGAACGTTCGACTGCGTCGCAGTAGGCGCGGGTTCGATGCCCGCTCAGTGCAAATATTTGAATGCAAATACATATATACCTATTAGTATTGGTGTGGGTGCTTCTAGGTATAATATGTATGTATTTACAAAAATAAATAAGAACTTGTATGTTTATCCGCATTGTAGATTCCATTACACAAGCTAGTTAAGATACGCTTAGGTACTTTGGGTCTAGATAGCGTTGTGTAGAATGTTGTAGAATATTAGTTAGTTTTGAATGAGGTACTTTAAAATTGTGAATAGTCATTTTCATTTTCTTAGCATGTGCCATTAGGAAATCCTAAGCATTTTTAGCTATCTGTATAAAAAATTGCCCAATGCGTTGTTTTTCAGTCAGTGTTAAAGTTTTATTAAGTTTATAAAGTCATTAGAGAGACATAATTAGCAGTTAGTTACCTCAAAGCAACATAACTGCATTATTACATCAATTGCATCGGCAGTTGTTTGCAAACAATCAGGCTTGTTAGACGCTGCGGTTTGTTCCCGCCCACTATTGGCAGTCCACGTTGTAATCTTACATAATTGTTATGGTGATTTGACCGTAGCTAATGTTTGAATTAGTTGGGACATCACCTTGCATTCTTGTGCATTGGAGAATACAAGTATCGCCACCCCATCTCATCCAAAACGTGTCGAAAATTACGCAGACGATATCGCTGCGGCAGAAGGAAAACTCGAAATAAAACCCTGTATAAACCGTTTGGCCAGTGTGGAAACAGTAGGCCAAAGCCTCCCAACGTTGGGAGAAGTTTTGGGGGGGAGGGGGGGACTGGGACTTTTCAATATGACGTGCATGGTTTGGGGGGGGGGGGGGGGGGGGGGGGGGGGTCATGTCCTCTGTGACCACCCCCTTCAGACTGCGCCTGGGGAGACGCCTATGTCCAGCAGTGGATTGCGAATTGCGAATTCATTGATTAGTTGGTCAGGTTGACCTCAGTTAAACAACAGCGACGACGACTGTTCAGGCTCGGTAGCTCTAATAGCAGAAGCAAGCCCAAGGTGGCGACAATACTCTTTGGGTGGCGATCAAACATCATAGGTGTATCTATTGCAAAATCATGTTAGGATAATTTATTTGATGGAACTATAATATTGTAGATGTGTGTAGATGTAATTTTGGCTTTACTTTGGAAAAACAATAACCAATTTTAAAAGTTAAGTATAACGCCCTCTTACGGATTTTATGGAAAACTTTTTCGCTTAAGCGCCATCTGTAGAACTAACGTGAAACTCCGTAGATTGTATACAATATATGGAGACTAACATTTTAAAAGTACTCGTCAAAAATGGTAGATGTCAGGACTGTAGTCAGTTTACACATATATTGTAGATGGCGCTGTAAGAGAATATTTCAGAGAAAATTACATTATTAGGAAACTGAAGTTTTCAAAATACACATCGCGCGTACTTGTCTTAAATATTATAAAAACAGTGCCACCATCAGTGTCACCAATTTATGGTTTTATTGAACGTGTGTAAATGCCTACCAGAAGTACAACTATTAATTTTACTACAATAAATTCGAAATTCCTAATGCCAGAGTGCTTCTACCGATCGAATTGATAACCCCATTTTTTTTTCCAATTCGGTTAATAAGGTTAGTCGATGTCAGTACCTATACAAATGGTCACCAAATTGTGTTTTATAAAGTAGGTAGGCACGAGTAGGTACCTATTGCAGAAGTGGAGCTATTTTGTCTTTGTATTGTGTGCTGTAAAATGCTATTGAAGTTAATTTCAAACCAAAATATTTTAATCGATGTCACCAATTTCACGATTCTCCATTTTATAATTTTTCGAAAAACGTTATTGGTAGCCTAATCCATTAAATTCAAACACTAATTGATGAGCATTTATCCCTTTTGAATGATCCTACTTTTTACATATAAGAATACTAGCTGTTGCCCGCGGCTCCGCCCGCGTGGAATTCGGATTCCGTACAAACTTTTCTTTCGTGCTAAAATTGCCTCGGATACCATCCCCGTCAGCCATCAGGAGTGCCATGTGGAATTCGGACCCACTAAACAGCATGCCGTCGCGGGTCTTCAGTTGCTGGAGTGTAAAATTGCCTAGGGCATTTTCCGCACCCCCCGGCTGACCCTGGGCCATCTACAATTTTAAGATGGCCCCCTCAGAAGTGGGAAGCACGATGTCCCATCGAATTCCGGAAAGGGAGGAGACGGGCGTGAAGGGATGACAGGAGGCCGGACCTATAATCCTCACGTCCGCGCTCGGTGACCAGCCCTTCCCTTTCCTGCTCTCTACTGGGCCTCCTCGTAGTTAGAGGGACATGTGGGAAGCCTTTGAGCAGCCCTCTATAGAGCTGCTCCCGTTGCTGTATGTATTTGCCGTAGGCGGTGCCTCCGTTACCCAGGATGCATCACATGGAGGTTCCAATCCCGCATTCGGATCCCGTTACCGTTGCATCTTGTTTTCAGCTGACCTTCCCTGTCTTCGCTCGTGAAATACTTCGAACACCCGTGGTTGCACCCTTTTAGCCCATGCCTGTAATAATAATTAGTTTTCAAATAATCTATGGTAATTGACCGGATTTATTGACATTATAATTTCGTAACATCTTTTGAATAGAACGTCCGATTTCAATAATTCAAAAAGTAATCAACAGACATTGAAACAATCTTAAATACCAAACGATTTATTTAGATAAGAATTAATATAAAGGTATAGATTCCGTGGTCTGACTTTGATCGGCATTTCGGCTTGAATTTATATCGTCGCGCGTTACTTTCATACTGCAATAGATTCTAAAATATTCATTATAATTATACAGTGTAAAGGGCAATTTTGATCTACATTAAATGTACAATGTATCTAACGTATTTAGTCAGATAAGGCTTAACACTATATTGTTAAAAATAGCTTCGAAAATGACACATATTTTTTTTATAATTTGTAAAAGATAAAAATGGTTATTGTGAGCTACCCTTATTAGATAGACATATGCTGTCGCGGACTTTTATGTAGACCTTTTTAAGTTATACATTTCTACAGTACATTATTTTGTTCTATCTTCAATAGTTTTCGCAGCGTACGCGATGTAAGGAATTTTTTAGGTCATTTTTTTTACACCTTGGGTTACATTATTGAAGTTTTATCCAGGATCCCTATTTTTTTGAAAATTATTAAAGCCTATGTTAGTCAGTGATAGTGCAGCTTTCTAATGGTAAAAGAATTTTTGAAATCGGTTCAGTAGTTCTTGAGTTTACTCGAATACAAAAATACAAATCTAGTATTAGTAAAGAATGTATGGAAATCTGCCCGATTTATTGACATTTATGCTCACTGCTCCGCTCCCTTTAGTAGTAGCGTGATGTTATATAGCCTATGTTACTCCCAGATAGTGTAGCTTTCTATAGGTGAAAGAATTATTGAAATCGGTCCAGTAGTTTCGGAGCCTATTCGTTACAAACAAAAAAACAAACAAACAAATCTTTCCTCTTTATAATATTATAGTATAGATCAGGGCAAAGATATTATATAAAAAGAAGTAGATATGTTATTGCGCGAAAATCGTGAAGATCCGAAAACGAGTCAATTGGAACGTTTGCCTCTAGTACCGCGTGCCGAGCGGTGCCGGTCGGACGTTGAGCGGAAGCATCAGTGACTTAAAAAAATAACGAAAAGGCCATCGTATGTTTATAGACACTGCACGAACTATTACTCTAAAGTTAATACACCAAGAGTGTAGATGAATTAAAAATGTGTGTATGTGAGTTCGGCACATTTTTCTACGTTGATTTGTAAGCATATGACATGTCTATGTTATGAAATGTCATTGGATCAGGGTCTAAAAATGATCTCGGTGAAGACTTCATGGTGCGTTAAAGAAAAGAGGCTTAATTATTTTAATTTAAAGCATTTGTTATGCTAACTATTCAAATCAAAGATAGGAAAAGTATTCCCTCTGTAAGGCAAAGATTGCGGGTTCGAGTCCCGCCTGAGCTGATTTCGCTTTTTCCTATTTTAATCGATTTGAAAAGAGACCATTACACTACTGACGTGAACCCACTTCTAGCACAAGCAATTTAGCTTAGTTGGAGGGGTTAAAGGGAACATTAGTAATTTCGGTTGCTAATCCCTACTAATATTATAAATGCGAAAGTAACTCTGTCTGTCTGTCTGTCTGTCTGTCTGTCTGTCTGTCTCACTTTTACGACTAAACCGCTGAACCGATTTTGATGAAATTTGGTATAGAGGTAGGTTAGACCTTGAGAAAGGACATAGGCTATGTTTGGTCGCGATAACCGACATCCACGCGGGCGGAGCCGCGGGCAAAAGCTAGTTCTTTAATAAAAAAAGAAAAAATCTAATCTTTACATACATTAGTAGCTAAATAGGTACTCATCTACTAGTAGCAATACAGTAATTTACAACTCTAATATTATTGTATTCGTTTAAAGATAAAGTACCTATTTAAATGAATAACATAATTTTATTATGTTGCCCAGCCCAGCCCCTTATACCAGAAAGGCACCAACTTTGTTTCTCAGGACTACGGGACCTCTTCTCTTTCCAGTAAAATACTACAATAACGTTTAATTTCTATGGCTATTGCTACCTTCTTCTTACTTCTAAAAAATAAAATGAACACATACTCGTAAAATGCTACGACTTCTCCGCCTACATTCACTGACTTCATGTAACAAAAATTCAAAAGAAATGAAATAAATAATAGGATTTTTGTAAGTAAATATTTGGATAGAGCTCCTCATAACATTTTTGAATGAAAAGAAACGATGTAACATTTTTCTTGGGTGCGGTCACGCCCTCTATCGGCACAATAAGAAGGTCGGACATTCACATGCCTTTACCGAAACTGCAAATTGTTATTTCCACACCATAAAGTTTTCTAAAAGTGCGTTCTTTAATAATAAAATGAATGAAACGGTTTGCTTCGCGGACTATTAATCCTTGTCGATGACATTTTGGAGCAGATGGTGATTTTTTCAATCATGTTATTTGGTAACATTATTTTTACTTTTATGTGTTACATTTTTTACACACACTGGCCAGTGTTGTCCCGCAATATTTAATAACTCGTTAGAAATTCCAGTCTGCCTGATGTGCAGTAACTTTTGTCTGAATTTCAGCAACGAAGCAACTTATAGCGTAGGCAGTCAAAGTCTATGAGATACCCAATTCAGTTTGCCTATCTACGGGAATCATGTACCTAAATATCGAACAGTATTAATAATATTTTTACAAAATAATTACTAATATTCATTCAGCTCCATATAAATGAAGATAATTATTGCAGGTCATTTAAATGAGTAGATAAATACAATAATGTAGAGGTAGCAAATAAAAAGTGAAAGCTACAAAATTCACATTAAATAATATTTTTTTTATAATCTGATGAGTATCTAAAGATGTTTTTGTGTAGGTAAGTATTACATGGGTACCTAAATAATAAACGTGGATATTTTGTAGCATATTTTATTTGTGAAGCGGAATGTTAATTCCACTTCACAAATAAAATATGCTACATGAATAAAAAGATCACTGATTTTTTTTTGCCGTGGCAGTAGATAGGTAGGTACTGGGGATAAGGGCTTGTTGTAATGTTTTCAGTTCTATGTATAAATGAACCTGGAAAAAAAAATTAAAAGAAGTCTAACTTTGTTAAAAAAATTACGAAATTCCTTTCTCTATAATATTTTTTATCATAACCAATTCTTCGCCAAAGAATTCTGCGTCTTAGATTCGGTTTATCATTACACACTCATTGTCAATACTTTTCTATCATCGGTAGCCATTTATTATCAAATACATGAATAGCTTGTCGTATCGCTCCCAAACAAAGCTTTCTGAGGTATAACTCAACCAGCACACCTAGACCTTTTCAATACCATTGCGAAGATCTTTTTAGTAACATATTGGAAATATTGAGAAGGGCGAGGAAGGTCTTGGTAAGTTGGTGAGCGTATTATAATGCGTTTAATGGCCTGTAATGAATGGCATAACATCCATAAAGCGACAATGCAGCCACTCGAACATGCCCTTTTATAATATCATGTGATTTATAGGTGATCACCGCGAAAATGGTGATTGTTTTGCACGTGTTGGCGAAGCAACGCCTTCGGCATCAGAGGCTAGTCAAAGGGAATAATAGTCGCTGAACTATAAGTCAAATGTTGAATGAATGAGATGGTAGGTTTGGTAGTCCGCTTGGCGTGGAGTTTTTATAGGCTTGTGATTTCTCAGATTAAGATGTACGAGTAGGCTGCTTAGGCGTGTGAAGGATGTAAATGGAGCAAATAATAAGCGTATTTACTAAATTGACTATTTAGTTTTGTTAATATTTTGAGTTGCCAAAAATTATTGGGTTCATTATTCTTGAAAAAGAACATTATGCTCGTAGTCAGAAGCGAATTTGCTGTGAGTTTTCAACCACCAGAAACCACTTTTTCGTGGTGTAGTGGTGAAAATGTAAGTATTTAAGCTGGTGAATACATACGCTTTTTACAGCTCAATAGTGCTACTCAGCTAGAATAGGGCAGTAGGACAAGCTCTAGTTTACCTGATAGTACCTAGTGTGTTCGGGAAACATAAGGAACTCATTTATGGTAGTGAAACTTTCAATCGATTTTCTTATCTTACTATGATATTTCTGTAGGGTTTGGGAGAGTAATGATAAGCGGTAAGTGACTTGCAAAATGAAAGATCAGCATTACACATGCCAATAATACTCGTTTGGTAATCTCTAGTTTGACAGTACCTACCTAACCTGCTTTTAAGTCTCGAGATTGTAGCGAAAAGTTTTCCATACTTTCAATTTCTATTCTCCTATGAAGGTAACAGCATGAGAGTTATTATAGCTCTAGTTCTAATCGTACAAACGTGAGCTACCGTTGCTACCTTACCATTTCAAAAAAATATCTCAGTTCTATTCAGCCCATATGGTTCACCGGCTCCTTTAGATAACAGACCATTCTTTTAGCCTCAGCTTTACGTAAGCCGATTAACAGATTCGAAACATTTCAAACCGAACGACATGTGTACAGTCTAAGTAATAAAAACTTTGCTCTTTTTATACTAGATAACAATCCTGGCGAATCTACAAAGAGGAGACAAGAGACAGATGTCCAAAATTTTTATCACAACGATAAAAAAGGTATTCTTTGGTTCTTTACACCTACGCGAGGTATTGTTAGACAATATGGAGCAAATGTGACGTGAAATGTTTAAAAGGTCTAATCCACTTACTGAGGGGCTTGTACGAGCTTTTTGTCAAAACAGCGGCATGGTTGATTGACTTGTGAAGGAGACGCCGCGGGGCGCCCATAGCGTGTGTAAATAAATCTCACAGTTTGTGTTCATGTGTGGTGTTTCGAAGTCTGTCCGACAGATGGAGCTGCGTTACTGTTTTCGTACATACGGACGTGTTAAAAATGAATTTGTTTATTTAATTTATTTCAGGTATTGAAGTTAGTCAGGGTGCGAGAGATATGCCAGTGGCAATCTCACCCTCGGTAACTGAATGACCCAAGATGGCGTGCGGTTTTAGTCAGCTCGAGTCTGTAACCGCCCCCGCCAGCCGGTTAGGGTAAATACCCCAGAGGGAATTTTCGGATATAAAAAAAAGTATTGAAGTCGTATAACTCCCGACACGTATCTTGGACCCAAAAAGACAAATAACGCTCTGGCGCCCGCGGATTGCTTTGTAATAATCTATGCTTGGTGAACTTGAGTTCATCCACCGCAGTAGCACCATGTGCTATCCTCAAAAGACATCCAAGAAATGTATAGGTACTGCGCGTATAGGGCACAAAGATACGTGTCCGGAGATATACATACATCCTATTGGATTATACAAAAATGAGTATAGTTAGTTTAATTAAAAGTCAACAGCGGCCTTACCATAAACCTTAAAACAGGTCAATATTTGAACTGCTGTCATTCTGCCAACTGCAAATGTCACTTTGTAATGTCATATAAACATATAGGATTACAAAGTGACGTTTGCAGTTGGCAGAATGACAGCAGTTCAATTATTGACCTGTTTTAAGAGTTCATGGTATAGGCCCTGAATTAATAAATAAAAAGTATACGCTTATGTATGATTTTATGAGCATCCTGGGTTCGATTCCCAGGTCCCAGTTATTTTCACTGCTGAAATTCGACAAAGGCACTTAAGTATATTAGCTACACTCGGTAATTACATATTTTTTAGGGCATTCCTTATGTAATGACCAGGATTCGATCATAAGGACAACTTATTAACCACTGAGCTACCGACGACGTGTCTAGTAAACATGTTGTTCGATTGGTAAAGAAACGACTATATCGGAGCAATTAACGGGTAATTAACAAGCGATTAACTAACTGCCTAAGGAGCTGTCTCCCTCGACGGTTAACATCTCAATTGCCAGCCTATTACTTAGAGAAGCGCACTTCGTTCTACGGTGCGTATCTACTCTTTTTTGTTTCCCGTTTGAGGGTAGAACCCCTTTTCGTGGGAAACTCCCTTTTCCTGCGAAGCTTTTCTATTTCTAGGCCCTAAATTCTGATAAGGTGTGCTTAAATTCGAATGTTTACTTAATTTTTAATATTCCTCATCATCATTTTAGCATTGTTCCTTAGTAGTGGGTAAAGAAAGCGTTTGACTGCTACTTTCGAGGTTGGGGATTCGATTCCCGCTCAAAGCAAATATTTGTATGCGTGGATAATTATCTATTTGCGTTGGTCTGGGTGTTTCTATGTGTTTATACGTAGGTATTTACAGTTAGTTAGTTAATTTATGCTTACTTTGGTTCAAGATAGTGTTGGTAGAATCTTCTTCTTCATCCTAGCGTTAATTCCCAGTCGCATCCGAAGCTTTCAGCTCGGAGTCTGGGGGCCGCTTTACCAGTCATAACTATGAATTTGGCTAGGCCTCGATATTTTCCGTGAAACGATTGCCATCTGACCTCCACAACAATAGTGTTATTAGAATAGAATATTTGTTTATTTTATAGGAGCGACTGCCGTCTGACCTCAACAGCCTCACCCGAAAATGAGCAGGTAGGTTGCTAATATTTAAAAAAAAAAAAGTAAAAAAAAAAATATATCGATTTGCAGAGCTTGGGCCCAAAGGTCTCATTTCGGTCTGAAATATTGGGGTATCTTCCATTTTGTATCTGGAACATTCTGACCAGTAACGTTAATAAAAATAGTTTCCATTGCTTATAACCTGCCTGACATCGATTCCCACACGTTTATCAAACTAGCACATTTTAGTTCTATCGTTGTGTTAGGCTAGGTACCCACGATAATCCGAACTCGATTGAATAGAATGTCAAATAGTAGGTAACACCCGCAAAGGCCGGACGACCACAAAGTCAGTGGCCAAAACGCTATTCAAACTGCTTACAATAGTTTTGTCACCTCCACTGTAGAGGGAAAATACAGTAGTATAAGTCGGTGTGGTTGTTGTATATTACATTGTGTTCAGTTAAAAATTTGCCTGTATGGTGGAGACTGAATAAGTTTGTAAAATTATTGTGACTAGTGACTACCTACTTTAATAGGATCAAATTAATATAAATAAAAAGTTAATGGCAATAAGCTCGCCACCTATTACACCTCTGCCTACCCCTTCGGGGATATAGATAGGCGTGAGTTTATGTGTATTATGTATAAAAAGTTACACTAGCTACTCTTACTCCCCCGTGAAGAGTTTGGATCCCGTTCTCGCAACCCATGTTATAAGCATATTAGTCTATATGTTCTTCCAGACTAGAATAAATAATTAGAATAATTCCTGTAATAAATTTTCGTAAGATTCATTCAGCCATTTGAGCATGATTGAGTGACAAACATCCTAATATTATAAATGTGAAAGTTTGTGATATTGTTTGTATGTTTGTTATTCAATCACACTTAACAGCTCTATTTATCTCGGAAAAGGTTCCCATGGGATGCGGAAATATGTAGAACAAAAAATCTACGTTGGCGTATTAGGTTGTGTTGTTTATCTTAAGTTCATCACATAAACTAACTTAGACTTCTGCTTTTCACTATCATATGGTCCCTTCTTTGCGTTAATATCTTGTTCAACATTTGATTTATGTCACGAAGCAGTCGTTATGTGTACCACCGCTATTGTCACACATTCGTATGAATACCTCGCTAAAATCCTGCGAACATATCTTTCAAGTTTTTGTAAGGAATTTCACGGTACTCCTTCAATGTAAATAAAGCTTGTGGGCATTAATGGGCTATTTAGGGTGTATTTCATGATTAACGATATGTTTAACTTGTCGTGATCTTTGAAGAGCTTTGATTAATGATGTAGAAGTAGTCTACGGAAGATTGCTGTGCAAATTCCTTTGTGATGACCTGGCGTCGATGACGATACATCGACGCCAGATCCGAACATAAAGTGAACGGGCTATTTATATCTTAATGGGGCAAAACATTGTAATACAATAGGTAAGTATTACAATGTTTTGCCCCATTAAGATTAATTTACTTCCCCTCCTTTCCTACCTCTCCTTTCCTATATAGGACAACACGTGCAGGACTTAGATGCCACCCGCATACGGTGCAGAATATTCCATCATGAACCAAGCGATTCGGCGACTCCTTCTTCTGCCGCACTATTAAGACTTGGAATTCCTTGCCAGCTCACGTGTTTCCTTCCTCCTATAGTCCCGGGTCCTTTAAGCGGGGCGTGAAAAAGCATCTGATGAGGCCGTCAAGCTGAGTGCCACCATTGTAACATGGTACGTGTTGTAATGGTGGCCCTCTTTTCAGAGACTTTGCCTTCAGCTTACCATCAGGCGAGGCGAAGTCAAATTGACGTGTGCTATATAAAAAAAAAAAAACTTAAGTAGCCAGAATCTATACAAGGTTTTAACGGTTGATAAGATCTCATAAAGTTAAGTTATGTGTTATGTTAAAAAAGCGGACCCCAGACCCGATGAGCATGAAGCAGAAGAAGAAAGTTATGTGTAACCTTGTTGATACTGGTCAGTTCTGAGCGATAGTTTGTTGTCACTCGGTACAACAGAAGGTCTTTTTTCGTAATCTTAAACCATCAAAGAACGAAATGCGATTGAATTGAGTTTTAATTTATAAATTCACCGAAAAAAGGTATTAAACTCATACAAATATACATACGGAGGCGAGTTAACTGAATGTGAGTTCTTAACCAAAATAATACTAATTTTTTGTTAAAGCACTGGGTATCTACCAACGCTTGAATAACAAATTATAAATGCTTACAAAAAGTACAGACTTAGAAAAAAAAACCAAATTCTTGCTTCAAATAAAGGTCATATCCGATAGATAATATAGGTACCAAATTCTTGTTCCATTATAAAAGTAATTTCTGAAAGATACCGAAATTAAAGAGAATCACTTTCCTAAAGTTACAATCGTCCAATAAATAATCAAAGTTCAATTTTAAAGTTCAATTATTGTAACTAGAAAGAAAATAAAAAACCTCTACTCCCTAACAAAAACACACAATATCATCCACAATCATTACCTAATATGGAACACAAACTAGAACGAAAAAAAGAACGTACAAATCCGATACAAATCTCGCACCAATAAAGTTACTTCTAAGTTTATGTCGGGTGGAATATCAGTTTTCCGACTTTACCCAATAAAGGGTAACCCTTGATCCGTTAAGTAAACAGAAAAAAGAAATGGCGGGAGCGACCCGCGAGGCGACGTAACGAGTAAATCACGGTAAGCCCCGATACGCGGCGCGCCGCCCGGCGTCGCCCGTAAGCCACATAACCCCTTTAAGTTCACCTACAGATATTCCGGGATATGTCGACTAGACGTACGTTCGCTGTGAGGTGTTTGTGATACGTTGTGGACCGTGAGCTGTTTTTATTCGTGTGGTGGAGTTGGGGAAACTGATTTATTTTAATTTCCTGGTAAATTAACCTGTGAAAGGCATTCACGGAGGTAGGACACGACGGTATTTCTGACCCAATTGAGAAGTCCGACTGGGGAATTACCTCTGTCTTACAGAATACCGCTGCCTTAATAACCTCGTGCTATGTTCCCGGCGGTGAGTGGGGTAGCCAGAGTTCACTGGAGAGTTTTTGTGCTGTATGTAGGAAAAACAAAGGCTTCTCCTGCTCTACCTTTTATACTGACGGCACAGAAACTCTCTGTTCTTAAAGTGTCGTCAGCATGAGTGTGACTCCCTTGGTATTGTACGCGTCCGTCCATAGGCTACGGTAACCACTTATCAGGTGGGCCGTGTGCTGACCTAAGTGGTATAAAAAATTCAAGTAAAGGAGGAGGTTTTCAATTAGCTGTTAATATTTTTTTTGTATAATATTGTTGTAACCATCATCATCATTCCAGGGCCTCGATTCTGCTAAAGCACAACCACTGTCACATCACAATGACTGCGAGAAAATTCCATTTGATTTTAGCCTTTAAAGTAATGAAGTTAACGTTTAAAATTAAACGGCTTTTTTTAGAGTGAATGAAAGAGTGTAATGAAAGAGTGTAATGAAACTGTTTTCATTTAATTTTAGGACTGTCAATTTATAGAAATAAGGTCTAAAATTTAATGCCATTTTTTGCAGTCTCTTTGGTGTGACAGTGGTTGTGCTTTAGCAGAATCAAGGGCCAGCTTTAGCGCTTACCATTATTACGTTTGGCTAATTATGGCCATTACAGGAGCTCAGGGACTCTTGAAGTCCGGGGTACGCTTTGTACATCGTGTTTGGCTATGATGGGGTCGAATACCGTCTGGCCTCTCAATCCTTAGAGGAAAGCCTACACCACTATCTCGACTGTTGATCGGCAGTATATATCAGATATCAGATGAGGTTGGCCTGAAAAAAAAAATAGAAATAATATGTGTTAATTAAGGACACTTACATTATTATATACTAATTATTGTAATACTTTATGGTGATTAGTAATAAAACAGCATTATTAATAAGATGCGATAAAATACAATTATCGACGATTTGACTGTTACGTAGCTGGTCGCGGGTTCGATTCCCGCTCAGTGAAAATCTCAAGTCCACTCAAAAGTTCATTCCAACCATGAGGAATCGCAATATTACCCAATTCCCAAAGCACCGATAAGATTCCAAAAAGAATCCAAAAGCGAATTAGCAATAAAATGTTCGCGGCCAATCGGTTATCAGCGTCTATTATCTCAAATCACATTGTATTACAATATAGCCGACGATATTGAATCAATGGAAGCCAATGGGTGTGCGGTGCGTGACCGCCTGCCCACACTGGCCCCTTTCACCCAACTACTTTCTCTGCACCCTTAACACAAATTGATTTTAAATGGCGATTTATTTCCGCCTCATATCGCCGATCCGATCTTCCTATGAGTTTCACGACCGGCTTTACGTGGGGTTAAGGAAGTCCAAGTTATAAAACGGTTTATTTCTTTTTCAGGACCGTAGTTGACCCCTAATTATACCAGATTAACCCCCGAATGTACCCTCATTATTTCGCAAATACTTACACGGACCCGCTTTCAAACTGTAACGTGATTGAGCTCTGCAGAACAAAGGAGGTAACTTCAATATACTGGATACGGAAAACCTAAACGAATTACAAAACTAAACGTCAAAAAATTTTGCAGTTTTATCTCATGTTCTATACGTAACGGGCGTTTGAAATAAAAGTTGGAACGCTATTGATTGCGTTTACCCTTTTGCAAATTTGTGCAAATTATTTTATGAGCGCGATTCTTGTGGAGTTTTTTTGTTGTTTACGAGTACAGCAGCAATGAAGGACTGTTTACTCAACCATATTGAGATGACTTTCAGATTTTATGATCGCCTTACACGAATGTGTCGTACCCTAAACCGTCGGCTAATATAGAAATAAATAGTAACCCTTCAGTGGCGGCGCGTTTGCCGCCGAAAGGTTTACTTTTATTGCCGTCGACTTTCTTTCTTACTACCCCTTCATAATTGTTAGGGTTTAGTAAAAAAAACAGCAATGGTTGTTCTTGCGCAAAAACTTCATTGTGTTATTTTGGCGAATTGCATTTTTTAGCCACGGTAATAACCATTTGGTTTGTTAGCTTGGTGTTAAAAAGCCAATATAAACGAACACTTTTCAAGACAATACGCGAATCCTTTCACGCAATAAAAACCCTTGCGAATATTATAGTAACGGGATAATTTATTTGCGAATTTCTCTTTTTAACCGATTACAGTACATTTATTGCCAAAACCCGTTACTGACCAATTCAGTTAAAAGTTTTTACTTTATAAGCATAGTAAAATATTATCACATAAAACAAAAAAGGATCTTCAAATCTTTAAATAGAATTCGAACGTATCATCTATAATTATACATTTATCTACACAGCAGGACCGTTCACTAGAACGGTGATACCAAAGCAAAGCATTATGTTAACTTTTTTTCTGTAATGGATTCTCCTAGATTGAGACATTTTGCGACCGCAAAAGCTCTGAGCAGTAGGGGGTTGAAAGTTAAATAGGTACCGGCCGTTTTTTTCCTTTTCCCGGTAACTTGTCAACGTGACAAAGTGTCGTTAGTAATGTGAGTTGTCGATAGTAGGGGACGCAATAAAGATATCATGCAAGTGTCGAGAAAGTTTGTTCACAATAGATTTTGTGGTTGTATGTCGGAATCAACAAGTGTATGCACCTGAGGGTTTGATATGGTTACGTTTTTCTCACGGTTCGGTGTCACATAATAACACTTTATGTGATTATGATATAATTTGTAAAAAAAAACTCAGATCACCTAACTTTTTTTTTGTAATACCTACAATTGTCAACGAAATTACTTGTATGTCTATAAACGCCTCCAGTTAAGTTAAATTAGGGTTAAGAATGGCTTAAAGTGGTTTAAGCTTAGAATTCGAACCCGACCTCTTGATCATAAGACTGCCTCCTTAATGGACGTTTCCATGTTCACGATCATGGCATAGCTAATATCAAAGGAACATAGTGTTTGGGGCTCCATCAAGATTAAGAGAAGTCTACCTCATTACTGTCTCCTATATTTATGTTAAACTTTAAACTCGTCCCATCCTTTAGTAGAACCTAAGCAAGTATTAAGAAAATTTTCAAACTTTTTTTCGAATTTTAAAAGTCACTTCAGTGCAGCAGCGGTATATTTAGATTTCGCGTTAGTGAATCAATCAGAAAAAGTAATTATAGACAAAGAAATCATTCTAAAGAAAAGGAAGAAATAATATATCAATCGATTTCTAAATTTTACAATAATGTAAAAGGGAAGTAATATCATTATTTACAAAATTAATTTAACAAACCCTAAATTAGCGGCAATAGTTGTAAAGTTTTATGGTTATTTTTTAATCTTACGTTAATTTTTGTTGTGTAATTTTTATCTATTCTTCACTGCTCAATAACATAAAATTTTACGTGATACGGAAAGCATACATCGCGGCCGCTCCGCCCATAGTTCTTCATTACAAAAAATTAAAAATATATTTAGTTGCCCGCATTTCATTGATGTTTATACACGAATCACCTTTAATATCCAGTTTATAGAACACGTAATGGACGAAAAACTAATGTGTTCGTTATTTTAGTTTGAGGACCACCTTAGAGCTATTTTAGTTGAAATAGCGTTTACTGCATTTAAATGGTGACTGTCTAGATGGATGGTGTAAACAATAAGGGATAATTAAATGAATCGCTTCGCCGATTACCAAAATAATCGCCGTCTAAATGCACTCTAAAAGTAGTGTGACTGACTGTATCGGGTGTGTTTATATGCTGCGACTGAAATAATGTAAGTAGAATTATTTCAGTCTATAAAGTATAATTTATTTAATAAGTAGATATATATATATAGGCACCTCTGTGGTGTGGCGGTATTGTACGTGACGGGTATCCCACGTACCCATGGAGGGAGTTTTCCGATTTCCGCTCAGAGCTGTCGTACGAACATCTTTGGCAGTCGTTATGGGTAACTGGATAATGTCTCATAAAGCGCAATACCTGGTCTAATTGCAATACTTCGATATCGCCAATGAGTTGTGGAGACAAGAGACTGTCATCCGGCTGGCGCTTCACGGAAAATATTGAACCCGCAGGTAGACTGGAAAAAGAGGACTCAAACTCCAAGGTGAAAGTTTCGGATACGGCTGCGACCGGAAGTAAGGCTAGGATGAAGAAGAAGATATAGGTACCCGTCAGTTCTAAGTGTATTGTCACGCAATTCTGAGGTCTAACCTGCAGAATAACAATAGTAGAGTCCTTCATTCGAGCGCCAATACCAGTCGTATCCAAAGCTCACACTTTAAAAAACAACGAAAAGTTCACACTTTAAAAAACCAATAAAAAGAAGAAAGGACCCTGGGCTCGAGCCCGGAGTCCCTTCTTCTTTTTTTTTTCGTTCAGCTTGCATAAGAGCCTCTTCTGGAAATTAGCAGATGCACCAACTGCAGGTGAGGTTAGTTTGGTATAGGTAGACCTCTTAAAAAAAAAGTATAAAATAATAGATAATTAGAAGTGAGGTGTTATGTAAACCAAGTCTAAATCATAATAAGTCGCGCGCCACACGGTACGTTTGTGCGACGCGACGGACGCGTTTGGAAAGTAGCGAACAGTCGTAAAATTTTATCGTCTCTAATGGGCGCGTGCGCTGATTTGTAGCGCGTCGACGCCCATACATCCCATACATACACTCTCATACAAACCTCAATGTATTGTTTCCGAGGAGGACGCTATTTCGAACAGGTACACCGTTTATGGGAGTAAATGTGGAACTAATTGCTGTAATAAATACACCGATGACATGAAAGTTATTTTGGAATCGAATATGTTGTAGTTTCATCTTTTTTTGTGGGTCTAAATTGAGTGTGTAGCAAATGCTGAACCAGGTTCTTTTCAGCTGACGCGTGAGGTACTCTATAAATAGTGTTGTAATCTAACAGTTACTTTTTCTTGAATTTGTACAGGTTGTGGACTTTCATCGATGAATATTTTTTCTTTTTTTCTTTTAATCATGAGTAGGTACCTACCTCGATAGCGATGCGGTAGTGAATATTATTTTTGTGCATAACGTCTCGGATTCATTTTCCAAGTTTTTATTTAACTGGGAGTTGTTGTTGTATTGCTGAGTTTTGTCTATTAAGATATGATTCCGTAGCCGACCGCATACGACAACTGCCGACGTATGCGAGCAGATACGGCGTACCCATTATCTGTCAACCTCCAATACGGATAAAGGTGACCATTGAGAAGCCGCAATGAACTACGCGCATGTGCTGCGTGCGTCGGCAGTTGTCGTATGCGGTCGGCTACGCTGCCGTCCTCAAACTAAAAGGCAGCTAAGTGCAAAAAGGCATTTTCGAGAAAACGCAAAATAAGTGAGAATTGATGTCTCTTAAAAAGTGTGCTACCTAGGAACAAGGTTGCAAGTTATAATTGTAGGCATAGTCTTTGTGCACAATATGTGATGTATCATATTAATTTATATTCATTATATTTTATTTAAATTTATTTTTTAACTTTTAGCTAAGCATTTTTTTTCATTTTTACGTAATATACTGCACTTTAAGGCCGCTAACCATACCTTAACTGCTTTATAGTAAAGCAATTTTTTTGTAGCTGCCACGTTCTGTACTTATAGTAAACGTTAACAAAATATACTTAGTTATAAAGCAGTTAAAGGATTTTAACAGTCTTACAGCCTAGTAGTTAACACTTGGCGGACTAACTTCCCTTACTTAGAAAGTAGTTATGGGATTTTAAACGCTTTTTAGCTAGGTATTGTAAAACATATTTTTATAATGGTTCTCCTATTGCTTAACTAGAAGGCAGTTAAAGACATCTCGTTCGCAATTAACTGCCTTTTAAGTAAGCACTTCCGGATCAAAAGTTGAGAAGTTAAAAACTATTTTATGAAATCAGAACTTTAATCATTAAAAAAGAACAGACAATTAGAACTTACTAAACTTATCAAATAGCTTTATTAATTAAACAATACAAAATAAAAATAAAAACAACTTAATCAAACTTTTACTAATCTTATTCAGTAATGAAATCACAATATTACCTACATCTTTAATAGTTATAATCAGTATTCACGAAACCATAGGACAAAGAATGTCAAGAAACCAGCCAAGCTTTTGTCATGTAGATAATCCGCCACGGATATTGTCTGGTGCAAAGGAGCCCAGAACGCTGGCCGCATTTCCTTGTTGTATCGCAATGGCTAGCCTTTGCTCCAGGTATGAGCCGGAGCGAGAGTCCCCAGTTTTTTCCCTTAATCGTCGACCTATATCCGCCACCAATTTCTTGGCTTCTGTGCCCCAACTGCCCATGGTCTCGACCGTGACCGGTGCCACGATATATTGTGGCTCGAAGGCTGCATACTTTGCGAGTTTTGTACTGGTCGCGTCTTTAGCCGCGGCTGCGGGGAAAAGAGTCGTGCGGCCTAGGTGACTCGCAGCCACAGTATTGACGCAGGTCGCATCCCACACCGAGCACCTACGCCTCCTCCAAGGCACGAGAGTTAACCCATCTTTTCTCTTGCCATCCGACCTAGATAGGCCCGGCGGCTCAAGCATACATGGAACCTCTGCCGAAATCGATGCCCTCCGCAACAAGTCATTAATGGCATGGTGTCGAGGGAACCTGCCTGCGGCACGATGACAACTCAATGCGTGATGGCCGTCACCCTCCACCATGGAGGCTGCATTATGGAGGTGCATTTATGGGTTTCACACACCCTGCAGCCCAAGCAAAGAGCCACTGCCACACGCAAAGAGTCATCGTCCAATAATGTACCCATGTGAGGCAAGGGCAGTACCTGCAGCCATGCCCCAGCCTCCGTCTGCGACACAGCGAGCAGTCTCGCCCGATCCGCTCCACTCGCCTCTCCCAAACGCCGCTTCTGTGCCAGCCTGACTCCCATCTCGTCCCAAGACTTTTGGCTATGAGGAGCGGCCGGAAGCAGCGCACCATTATTGAGCGTCGACCAAATCTCTCACGACTCGGACGCGAAGGGGATGCTGGGGCCGACGCCGTCAGAGTGAATTATAACAGCGACAAGGCTCCCAACCCCATGCGTCGACGCAAGGAAAGCCTGTGCGCACCGTATCCCAAGGCCCCCGTATCGGATTGGCTGAGATGCCAGGTCCCACTGGGACTCAGTGAAAGAAACGTTGAGGACAGACTCCACGAGTGTCTTCAAAGCGTCGTCAAAGGAGGAGATTCCTGCCGCGCACATCCAAGTAGGGGCCGTCCTTAGCAGGTATGTAAGCTTTGGCATAGCGAAGCACATGCGCAGCAAAGTCAAAGCCACATGTGCAGACAATCCCTCCAGAGGCGACCCTGAGCGTTCTGGAGCAGATTTTAGCGCACGTTTATGATCTCGGGGAGAGCATCTGGAAAGATAGGAGACCCTAGAAGGTGAAAATATTGTTTGATTAATAAATAAGAAAGATTTACTAAATCGTAATTGTTCATGTGGGCGTACTTTGATTCTTTTTGGCTAATATTAGACTCTCTGGCTCGTAAATTGTGGCGCCAAAAAGCAAGAGACGCGCCGCACGTCCGTCCGTCCTTGCACCCGAAGTGAAAAGGAAGGAATTATCGCTTGAGCTGGTCAAACGCAAACTAAAATCACAAGCGTTTAACTGCTATTTAGTCTAGAATTGTCGTTTAGCTGCTCTCTAGCGATTGATATTTAGCTAAATATAATTCCAATACATAACTTAAAGGCCGCTAATGGCGTATAACTGCTTTCTAGTTTAGTTTAGTTTTAGTTTTTCTTAATAACTGCTTTGTAGTTAAGTAAATTTAGAAAAAATTATACATGAATTTGCCGTTAAAGTATGATAACGTCTTTCTAGAGAAGAATTGTGGCTTAGCCGCTTTTTAATTAAGGAAGTAACAAAATTTATGTGGTTTAACTGCTCAGCAACGTTCTGTATCTCTAAAACTATTAATGATAGAAAAATGAGTCTTAGACCAAAAGACAGAGCGTCGAAAGTTGTGTAAGACTGCATTAAAAAGTGAAAATCGACCAACTGTGGCTTAACGGCCTTTTAGTTAGAGTAGGGCAGTACGGAATCATACCTTTAGTCAATTTTCAATACAGCAAAGTTTGTAAACAGTTTGATAAAAGTAGCCTTATTTTACTAATATACGTTAAACAGCAAGGAAAATGTGAATTTTCTTACACTTCACTTGGAAAAAATGTAGTTGAAATTACACTTCACTTGGAAATAATGTAACTAGTTGAAATTGCCAAGCAAATTGATTGCAAACAATTTGTTAACTTCTATTATAGATAAAGAAATATAATCCCACGGGTAAGGTGGAAGCGATCATTCATGGCCATGATATGTCACATAAATACTTAATATTTATAGTTAAAAGATCATTTTGTTGAAATGGAGCCAAATTTCCGCTTTAGCTTTCAACGGAATTTACAAAAAGCGCCATAAATTGGCAAATAATCCCCCACATAACGTAACCTTTGTTTGGCCACACGTGCTTTTAATATCTGGCGTGCATCGCGAATGTTACAAAAGCCGGATTTAGTCTTTGTGCTCTCCACCTAAAGTAAACACTCGTAAAAACTTCCTATGGAATTTGAAAAAATGTGAAAATTACACTCGTGTATATAGGATGTTTGAAAATTATTGGCTAATCCTGTAAGCAAAGGAGTTATAGTAAAATTGTTAAATAACTAATAAGTTCTAAAAGAAGAGAAGAGAAGGGGTTCCGATCAACGGTAATGGAGAAAACTAGTTATTTACCTTTTAGTATTATAATTATGTGCATGTGATAACAATTTGTGGATTGGAAATAAACGGGCTTTATTATTATTATTATAATATTTTTGACCTTGTAATCATTATATTTTTGACCTTTGAATACACAAAATTTATGGTAAAATTTGCATTAAATGTTTGCATTATTGACTGCCTCTGTGGCGTAGCGGTACGGTAGTGAACGCAGCCGCTACGCAGGAGGCGCGGGTTCAATCCCCACTCAGTGCAAATATTTGTATGTATGAATATGGATATTTGCATTGGTCTGGGTGTTTCTATGTATAGGTATACGAAAAAAATGTATCTAAGTATGTTTATCCGCATTGTAGAACCCATAACACAAGCTTGTTAAGCTATGCTTTCTTTGGGTCTAGATAGCGTTGTGTAGAGTGTGATATTTCTTATTTAATATTTATTGTATATAAATACTGTATAATTAAATATTTCGTTTACTGCATAAAATATTAAAAATGATATTTTATTAAAATATTTTGTTTTGAAATCTTGAACGATTACAACGAGATCTTCAAATAATATCACCCTATATAATATACGAGTATTATAGTTGTTAATAAATTTTATTAAATGATACACGAACAAAAACCCAAGAGCAATTGTGAAGGCGACAATCGGCCGCGTCGAATTTGTCATGTACCATCGAGTCTTTGTTTGCAGAATGAATGGTGTGTGAGAAGGAAGAGCTTCCGGTACAGCTCGCGTCCTTGTACCGGGAATACCGGGATCGATGCCCCCGGCGATACCTTGCCATCGATATCCACCATTGTTGTTTTTTATCTCAAATTGATACCTATACTGTATTCATTGAAGTTCTCAACTTACGATGCTCTTTTGGATGAATGAGAAAAAATGTAGGTACATTAATGCTGACGTATCCTATTGAAGTGAAGGTTTTAACATTTTTATAGTACAAAGCTGATGCCCTCGGTTTTGCCCGGGTGGATGTCGGCTATCGCAACTTTTAGTTACATCTCCGGTTCATAATCCGTTTTTGCGTCCATCTCGAACAAACAGACAAACGCATAAGTTCAGAATCATTAATCTATTAATATAACACACCTATCCCAAGTATTTTTTTAATATCTCAAATGCACAGACATACACGACTTATTTACATTTTTCATGTTTCATCACTGTTGTTAGCAAATAAAAGTATTTTTCGAGAAATGGCGCTTTACCATTTTAGGGATACTATTCCATATTTGGTTACTTTCCTCTATAATATATAAAAGATTGTAAACAAACACGGGCCACCTGATGATAAGCGGTCACCGAAACCCGAACATAATTATCCACATGCCAACTCCCTATAAAGTTGCTAATATTTGAGCTTACCTACTATGCAATCAGGACCTCGATTCTGCTAAAGTACAACCACTGTCACACCACAGAGACTGTGAGAAAATTCCATTTAATGTTAGCCTTTAAAGTAATGCAGTTAAAGTTTAAAAATAAATGGCTTTTTGTAGAGTGAATAAAAGAGTGTAATAAAACTCTTTTCATTTAATTTTGTGACTGTATGTTTATGGAAATAAGGTCTAAAATTGAATGCCATTTTTTGCAGTCTCTGTGCTTTGACAGTGGTTGTGCTTTAGCAGAATCGAGGGCCAGGTGAGTAGACCAGCCCAAGCCTTAGAGATGTGGTAATTCATTCGACAATGCGCCGTATTGTAGAATGTATTGCCATTTTTGTAAAAGGGTTGTTGACCATTTTCACAAATTAAAGTAAAAACTGCACACCAAAAAAACTAAACTCTCTTATCAACGTATCATGTTTTACTCAACGAAATTCATTGTGTAAAACGAGAAAACTCAATTTAGTTTGATTGTTCTCAATTATTTGCACTGGCAAATCCAACCTTTGTAGTTTGTACCTACTGGTAGTTACGTTTTAATCAATCACTTATTTACAAAAAAATGTAGTTCGTAATTTTTTGCTGTCTTAAAAAAAAGAAGCTTATTACATAGGAGGTAGGCAGAGGTGTATATCACCCTCATATCGCCAACTATGTTTTTCGCTCCCACGTAATAGGAGGCGAGCCTATTGCAGTCAAGCGGGCACTTATTCATGGGGTGTATGTTTACTGTCGGATGGAGAACAGCCCTATTCCTTAGTCGCCTCCTACGACACCCACAGGAAGAGATAGGGTGGTCCTATTCTACTTCACCGGGAACCAACACGGTCAAATTTTTAATTATGATATTCATTCAATTCATAACATATTTTTATAAATACAATATAGGTATATTTCTTATCGATTAAGATTTAAAAAGAGAATCGACCTCGGGCGGAACTCGAACCCGCGATCTTCCCTTTTATCATTCAATTATTTGAGCGGAACATCATTCATTAGTTCCGATAGTTCGTATGAATATCGGTAGATGGCTCCCACCGTTGCCATAAGACGGATGTATAGGAGTATTTGGGCGGGCCTCGGTGACTTAGTGGTCAGAGCATTCCCCCTGTAAGGGAAAGATCGCGGGTTCGAGTCCCGCCCGAGGTCGATTCTCTTTTCTAAATCTTAATCGATTTGAATAGTTAGCATAATAAATGCTTTAAAATTTCATTCAGGTATATTTCTTAATTTAACTATAAAAAAGACAGTACTCATCTCATTTATGATTATGTAATATATTAGATTTATGCATCTAGCAAAATAAAAAACAAGCATGAAAGAATTTCAGGCATATTTGTTATTCAAGGTTCAGTGTTCCGTATTCGCCCCCTCATCGAAAATTCCTCGTTGCCCGTTGCATTGATTCGGAAGTCGTCGGCATCGATGGCGATTTTTCTTTTTTGAACATGGGCTATAGGTCAGGTGAATAAAATTGTGGATATTGATTTAACATACGCATACTTACTGAAGTGTTTTAAAAGTAGCTACATAAAAGGCCGGCTTTACTTAAATTCTATAATTTTATTGTAATCGTAGTGTAGTTGTTTAAAAAATAATATTTTCTAAACAAGGCGTGAATTTTTTTTATCAAAGCCGTTAAGTTAGGGACCACCATTAATAGTATCAGAAATGGTGGTCCGTATCTTTTGGACTACAAAAAAAAAATGATTCTCATGAAGTACAGGCATTTTCTTCCTAGTCCCATTGAATTTGATAATGGAACAAATACGCATTCGTCTCACTAGTAATTGTTCCATGGAAAAGTGCGACAAGTAGGTAGTACATTGATGTTTAGTTCCATGAAAAAAATTACGAGTAACGAAATCTTCGCTGCACTCAAGTTTATAATTATTGACTTTACTTACAAAATAGTCCAAATGAATGTAAAACAATCCACGAATTCAGAAAATCAGTTCCGTACAGAAATAGATGTTAGCCGTATACATTTGTTCATAAAGACAGGTTACTGACAAACAATTCGGTGGACATCAACAAAAAAAAAGAAAAAATGCCTGCCATGTGTCGATCGACGCATTGGTGGCGCGTGTATGATACGGGGAAAAAAGGCAAAACCGCGCCGGAACAATCGAAGCTAACTTATAAAATATGTATTCTAGTGCTGGCTTTTGAAACTTGCGCTCGTACTATTTTGACCACGATTGGGAATTCCGACAAGGGAATCAAATCCTAAAGCGCCAAGCGTTGCTTTTTTTTGGGGAAAAACTGAAAATTGTTAGTCGGAAAATGAAATATTTAAATAAAGGATTTGTGAGATTATGGATACGCTGTAAGGGGTTTATGTGTGGTTATTTTAATACTGCATTTTTGAATGTTAGTTAATTCTTTATTGAAATACCAGTTTCATTTGCACAGGGTTTGAAATTTTAAAATGAATTTAATGAAATTTGCAAACAAAAGTGAAACGACTCACATTTTCATCTTTTCACTTGTTCCAATCTTAATCAAGTTAGTTAAAAATGAAATACAAAAAAAATATCGTGGACGTTTAAGAGGTGACTGAAATTACCAATAGATATGAAATTGCGTATGAACAGCTCGGGGTGTGCCTATACTATAAGAAAAGAACAGAAAAAACATTTATTATTATATAATTATGATTTTAAACCGCTACACCATCCGTGAAATTTCGTGTAATAAAAATCAAAAACATCAAAAGTAATGATAGACATAAATAAAGTTCAAACAAATACTTCCGCACACGGTAGTTGATAGGCGACATCAATAAGACGACAAGATCAAGATGTCTGCATCCTATCGCGCAATCGCACGCAGAAAAAATTCACGCTGTCGCACGTCTGTGACAGTCATTAATTTTGTGGCTCCTTAGGTGCCTTTACGATATTGTTGCGGACAAATATTAAGTCTGTCTGCACCCGTTTTTTATCACATTCTAAGTGTGACATAATGAATTTAAAAGCGTATACTTAACATAAACAATTTACAAGAGCGTAGACACACACACATACACGCAAAGCAGGAATTCAATGATCTAATATCACATCTTTTTAATGTAAAGTACGTTTGTCCTGCCAGTACTTTTTAGGACACACTTTAGGTTCGTTTTTTTAATTTGTGGAACGGAACCCTAAAAATCAGACTAGGTTATAACATGTTTCGATCGCTATTATAGATAGCTTTACCAACAAAATTTTGCAAAGTAAATATGATTCAGGGTTCATACTAACCAAATGTATAATATTACGTAAGTAGGTAGGTATATATATAATTAAAACATAAATTCAAGATAGAAAGTTGCCTGGTGTTGCAATCGCCCATAGGCCACGGTAACCACTTACCATCAGGAGGGCCGTGTGCTTGTCTGCGACCTCAGTAGTATAAAAAAAAGAAAAAAAAAGAAAGGACAGGATATTTCAGGATCGAAAGGATTTTACAGTAAATATATTACATGTAGGCACAGAAATTTAATGATTGTATGACTGTGTATGTCAAAATTAAGTACGTATTGGAAAATAAGTAACTATAGCACACCGTAGTATCCGGTTATCTTTGGTGTATACCTACTATACATGCAAAAAAGTACTACGACGAACTCTGGCTCAGTACCTGCTCTATACAATATACATAGAATCTGTAGTCTTTAAATATAAAATGAATATTTCATTTCATGTTTCGCATAGCAATCAGGAGGTCGATAATCATGAGTGGTGCCAAATGTTATAAATGAATAATCTCGGGCCGCCGTGTCGCACCGTCTGCCCCCACATTTATAACCGTGCTGTTCGATATTCCCGTCATTTTTATCCGTCAGCTCTAATTTGCCATTGTTTTGCCCACTGACGCCACTTTTTTGTTGGAAACCATAAAATAGATAAGCTTCTTTGTGAGTTGGGCACCTTTAATTGATTATAAACGTTAAGATGTTTGATCTAGCTGGAGGATGTTGTTTGAAGTTATATATCATTAACGTGTTTTTAGCAAGTCATTATTTTACTTTTGGTTTATGAGTTTAGCTGTGAATTCTTATTTTTTTCTGATGAGCTTTTTTTAAACCACTCACAGAGAGGTAACAATGTCAATAGTACTTTATTACCTCCTCTACAGAATTTAATGTTTTTTTTATCAGAAAATTTCTCAGCAACTAAAGTGCCAGTAAGACAGAATGGAATAGATTGTGATAGGATAGAGTAAGCTTTCGATTGGCAAGTGATTAGGTTCGGATTTATACAAACAATAATAACAGAAATAAAGAAGGTTCCTCTTACCTCTAGTTCTGGGTTATGGGTTAAGTATTAACATCTTACTTTTTACTGTACTTCTAATACCGAACGAACCACTACTAGTACTATTTTAGATGTAGTAAAGTTTAAGCAAGAAATACAGGTGAACAAAAATACAACATTAGTAAGAACTTACCCCGCACTCCTATACTTAGGATTTAAAAGAAACACATTGTTTTGAACTATGTATTCAATAGATCCTAATACTTCGCCAAAGCAGCGCGCTGTATCGGAAGATTCGATAGTGCAAAATACCGCCGCTACCAAGTCCCCTGACTGGTATTTACATAACGCAGCTGCAATATGTTAGGCGCACCTCTCGGAGGCATCAAGGCGACAGAGCCTGGCCCGGTATAAAGCACAGTGCAATAAAGAGAATGGATGCCGCCCATCGGAGGCTCGCCGGCCGCCGGGTGGATTACTCGAATCGCCACTATTTATCGCTCCAGCCTTGCGCCCAGGTGCTATCAATCTATTTAATGATCGGGTCAGCACATACTCTTGGTCTTTTTACCGCTGCCACCCGCCGCTTCGGTGCAAAACGAAGAAGAACTCCTGCTCTCGTAGATGGACGTTTGATGAGGCGCTTTGTGTCGATCGTTGGCGTTAAAAGGGTTTTCAAACGCACTATCACGGTATTATAAAGTTTTGTTTATTTTTTTAGGCTTTAACCGGTGAGGGAATGAAAGTGATGTAAGGGGTGTTATGTTAGTTGTATGGCATGTTTTCATAAAAGTCAGAGCATTTTCATGAAGGTACTTTACCTGTAGAAGCTTTTAACTGTTCTTTACTATGTTTAGGTCAGTGATTACGTAAAGGTACCCATTAATAGGAGTTAACGAGAAGAAGTAAAGTTAAAATGGATTTGTTTGAAGTGGCTTTACGTCAGTAGATTACCTAATAACTGGGGTTCAGACCCCCATCGCTCAATCACAATTTTAAGTTCACGAACAGTACATTCATTGCAGCATCTTCCATGCTGATAATATGGCATAATGGATTGCCAGATTATTATATCTCTCATCATCATAGGCAGAACTGTGTGTCCCGATTGCATTTGAGAACTCCCCTCGGTACCTGGGGCTTCTTCCGGCTTTTTCTGCTCCATTTCGCACAGTATTGGGCATCCCTGGCAGTGACCTCATCTATATTTTAAACCTTTATACTTTTTAATTGAATATCTATCTGTAAAAATAAATAACCTTGGCGTTAAGCTTTACTATGTGACCCAACAAAACAACAGTCATAAAACCAAAACAGACTCATCCAATAAATCTTTCAACGTGACAGTAATATGTAGATTCGTCAACTGAACATATCAACACACGCACAATACAATCAGAACCTAATCCCTGAATAAATCAAGTTAATTCTTGGAGGGCTACCACTGGCTACCACATTCAAAAGTGGCCGAGGAGAGCCGTCCATTTAACGACCGGGGCATACATCTGCGAGGATCGTGCGCTAAGCAATGCATACAAGGATTTGACGGGCCTTTACTCACTGTTTGCCTCCGCTTTGTTTAAAGTGATCTTTGTCCATTTGACTCGATTTATCGGCTATAATAAACGTGTCTGACTTGATAGGTAACGGTAGTTTGTTTTTAAGAATGTTTGGTAAGAATTTATTGGTATTTCTTAAACAATTTTGATATGTTTTTTTTTAGTTTACGAACGTTGACTGCTACGTAAGAGGTCAATTACCAATCAGAGTAAATATTCATAGACTGTGGAGTTCGCTAGATGTGTGGAGTTCGTTTTACCCCCATTTAGATATCCGCTAATAGCGGATTTTACGAAACTCTATCTAGTTTCGTAAAATCCGCTATTAGTGGATATCTTCCCTGAAAAAAAATCCTTTATGAAACCTACCAGGTTTCTTATAGGGTTTTTTTAATTCAGATGTTATAGTTTCAGAGATTCCGTGATTAATCAGTGAGTGATATTTCGCTTTTATATTTATTTTAAAGGTTGACAAAAAAATTACATATCTTTACGTTTTGGTGTAAAACTAAAAAAGGAGTAAATAGATAATGAGTGTGCCCCTTACTACTTATCAGGAAAATCACTATTAAGCAGTCAAAACGCTTAAAAATTCATAAGAGCAGAATATAATCAAATACCTCATACCTATGTCTCCTAAAAGCCTATTTGTCAATCAACCCCGTTCAAATATTTACTCTCTGGCCGAAGAGGTGTTTGTAGGTGATATGATTAGGCAATAATGTTGGGCCCTACCTCAATAAGCCGGGGCTTGTCTTTAATTCGTAAACTCGCTTACTTCACCTGAGCAAACTGCCTCCCGAGTTGGGGTGACGGGTGTGTTTCCTTTGCAGTAGCCGTCACGATATTTTAGTTGATTTATTTTTGGTTATCAATGATGATTTTAAATTTTAAATTAACCGCTTGCACCCGCCTATAGGATAGAGGGTATTTTGAGGTATAAATAAATAAATAAATATTCTACAGCATTCTGCACAACGCTATCTAGACCCATAGTAAGCAAAGCTTAACCAGCTTTAAACGTATTTAGAAACTTTTTTTTTGTAAATATATAGAAATTATACATAGTGACATCCAGATCAATGCAAATATTCATATTAATGCATACAAATATTGCACTGAGCGGGGATCGAACCCGCGCCTCCTGCACAGCGGCCGCGTTCATTGCCGCCACGCCACAGAGTCAGTCGCAATCTCAGTAGTAACTATTTATTAATCTGTGATCTCAGTCAGTCGAGGTGAATTATAAACAATATAGAAGCAGAGTTGGGGTGAAGTATCACTTCGCTCCAACTCTGCTTCTATATTGTTTATTCACCTCGTGGTCTACTTGCCTTGGCACCGGTACTACGTGGTACTGGTACCGGTTTACCTTGGTATATATTTGGGGATCCTTCGGTGCGTGCCAATTCAGCCTCATTGTCGGCATTTTATCTGTTGGTCAATAGGGACGCCAATATTATCAATGCAACGGTCTCACTGGTCTTCGTTGGTAAATTATTCTCGAACTGATATCAACTTATCAACTAAACGAGGTATGTCTTTGCTTATGTTCTTAATCTAAAAGTTCCAATGAGTTCATCTAGGTACATATTTCACCAATAGCAGAATTCTGAATTGGTAAGAAAAAAAAAGAAAACAGGATTCAATCTTGGAACACCATGCACATCAGTTGCACTCGCTAATTCGCCATTCTTAGTAGTGCTATAATACATGTAAGTACTTAATATTAGCAGTTTAATATAAGAATGTGCAAATGTGAAATGTATGTTACTAAATTATTTTGAGATCTCACGATCTAGTTTCTTATTGTTTCATATTTTCTAATAAAAACACGATATCAAAACTAATCATAAAAATTAAATAAGTTTAGAAAAATCGCAACGACAATGGAAACACACCTCAAGGCGGGTAGCACATGGGCGGGTGGCGCGCAGTTCCGGTCAAGTCGCGGGCGGCCGTCGGCTTCCGGCCGTCCAATTTGGCCACATTCAGCCCAATAGTGGAGGCAAGACGTTTGACACCCACCCCAATCACCCGCTCACCACGTGCCGGTGCTATATTATTTTGTGCCACCATTCTAAATCTGTGACGTCAGTCCCACTTAATTAACTCGCCAGTAAACATAAAAAAAACAAGGTATCTGTTAATGAATTAATATGTATTATCATATGCGCCTAACACATTACCCTCGCTGGTGCAGTTGGGTAAAAAGACAAAGAAAAAATTTTTTTTTACTTTAAATCATTAATACTTTTGCCTTTTTTATTTCACTGTGACTTCACAAACCGAACTTGGATATTTCGTTGTAAGGCATTTTGAGGGCTCCAGTTGTTCGCAACGATGTTATAGATATTCATCGGACCGGCACACCAAGGCACGAAGGAATCTCATCTCCATGTGTTTTTACATGACGTGAATGGTCACGCCACGTTTCCACGGTGCAAGATTTCACGGACACATTTACTAGACAAACGTGTCTGCAGTATCACGTACAAGCCTCTTTACTGCGGTGCGTAGTCTGCGAAATCGCGCACGCATCTGTAAAATCGTGGATCGTAAAAAGCTGCCCTAAGACTGACCGTGGAGTTGCTTACCTCTGGAATGTGTTAATCTACTCGATAACCACTTAACTACGAGCCTCTATTTAATATCTATAAAAAGTTGATATTACAAAAAATAACTTAGGACAACAGTACCTACTGTAGAAATGTCCATGTCCATAGTTACGTTTTATTATTGCACTGAACTGACATGGCTAATTATAAGACGTGTTCAAGTTAATCCTCACCTCAGTTTGCTAGCTCGAGGTTGGCAATTAAACGGAACTACGGCCGAAACTAAACACGGATCCCTCTGTATGCCTTTGAGGTACGGTCAGAGGACTGTGCCTGTGTACTTAGGTACTTAATTTACGTGGGAAGCCTAAAGGAATTTACTAAGTAAATTGGAGCTTAAATAGGTAAAACGTCACAGTTTTATGGTTATACTAGCTGTTGCCCGCGGCTCCACCCGCGTGGAATTCTGATCCCGTTCATCGCTGATATATAGCCTATATGTTAATCTAGGGTATAACCTATATACATACCAAATTTCAACCAAATCGGTCCAGCCGTTTATGCGTGAAAGAGTAACAAACATCCACACATCCACACATCCATTCTCACAAACTTTCACATTTATAATATTAGTAGGAAGTAGGATTTTTAATAGCTGTGTAATAGTTATTTGTTATACAAGAGTGCAAAGTTGCTTTTTAACCGCGTGCTCATTTTTGATGACCGAGCAAGCGAAAGATTCTAAATTTGAATCACGAGCGTAGCGAGTGATTCACAAATTAGAATCTTGAGCGTTAGCGAGGGAATCAAAAGAGCACAAGGTGAAAAATCTTTGCACTCGAGTGCAACACGTAACTTTTCATCCCACCTCAGCGAGGAAATAATGAAATGCTTCTCCTTCCTAGCGTTAATTCTCAGTTAGCATCCGAAGCTTTCACCTCGGAGTCCGGGGTCCGCTTTACCAGTCTTAACTGCGGATTTGGCTGGACCTCGATATTTGCCGTGAAGCGACTGCCATCTGACCTCCACAACCCAATGATGACATTAGGCGATATCGAAGCATTGCAGCCAGACCGTTGTTGTTGAACTTTTTAGGGCTCCAACTACCCGTAACGACTGCCATAGATGTTCGTATGGCATCCGTGACCGACGGCTTAACGTGCTCTCCAAGGCACGACCAGACCAATGCAAATACCCATTTTCATGCATAAAAAATATTTGCACTGAGCGGGGATCGAACCCGTGCCTCCTGCGTAGCGGCCGCGTTCAATACCACTACGCCATGGAGGCTGTATAATAAATATGTGTATTAATACTAGTAATAAAATACAACAAAATAAAAATTCAACAACAATGTCAACAATATGACGTGAAAAAAATTGATGCGCGCAAAGCAAATTAAAAAAAAAGTACACCAAGGAGGTTACGAGTCTGAGTTTTTCATGAATTAAAAAAAAGTTGTATGATAAATTCGGCACCATAGAGGTAGAAGTAAATAGGTTTAATGATGTTTTGAGTCCGCAAACCTAGTACACACCATGTTCTAAATTCAAATTTACTTTACCTCTCTAGAGGATAAAAACGACTTTTACGCTCAGTTATCGAAGAGCAAAAATAGTCTTTCCGAGATGGTGGGATGAAAAATATTTTCTGTTACCTACTACCTATTTTGTACGGAATTCCCCGCGAGTATCCCATAGGCGGCGCGGCGGGGTGGTTCTGTCGGATTCGAACCGACTAAAACCGTACGCTGTCTGTGTGTCTGTGTATAGGGCCTTAGCTGATTACTTGCTGTTCGGTGGTGCTCTGGCTTCTTAGGGTTCTTCAGGTTTTCGCTTAGGGGGGTTTTGCTCATGCTCGGGACCACGAGCCTAATTAAAAGCCAAAATAAACCAATAATGGAAAATTGAAATTAGTTATGACCATATTCTAAACGAATATTTTCCACTGTGAAAAACAATCTGCGTGTATCACGTAATATTCCTATTTCTAGACAGCACCCACCACCACCCTTCCATATTATTTATACATTGATAGAAGTATAACAAGTGTATTTCTAAATAACAATTTTGTAAATGTATGTGTATTCGTCCGTTTGGTGTGCCTACGCTCCGCGCTAAGTGCGAGACCGCTACAAGAAGCGACCACAGGGCTACCTCCCAACATTATTATTGCAAATTTTTGTCCAGGGAACTCACCGCATAATATGAAAACAAAGCTTGTGTCCCGTGAAATCCACACTAGGTGGCCGGCAACAGCTCATTAAGGAGTCAGAAGGGTAAAAAGTCCAGTCCCTCGGACGCATCGGCCTTTTTGTAAAAAGAGGCTTAATTAGGGCCTCATGCGGCTACCCTACAACCCCTGTAACTTTTAATAAATGTTCGAAGAGTGCCATTTACATAGCCTATGTATATGTAGATGGGTGGATTTCACGACGCGCCCGCTAGCTCGCTGGATAATTTGGCTTTAAAGCGAAAGTTATGGATTGAGTTTACTACGTACACTATTTGAAGCTATTCATTAAAAAAAGGATCTACTTCTGTTTTGATTATCATGATTGTCAGTATTATGTTTGCAAAAAAAAAAAATATTTGTGTTTACGTCGATTTTTTATTTGTTTTTGCCTTGGGTTCCGAAGATCTTGGTGTTTACCCTATACCCACTATTGTCTATTGTTAGATACTAATTAGTCTATCGCATTCTAGTGCTGGATATTGGCCTCTCCCAATGTGCGCCATTGCCCCCGATGATAGATATGTACTATAATGAATAACAAGTGGTTAAAATTTCACTTTCTTCTTCTTCATCCCAGCGTTAATGCCAGTCGCATCCAAAGCTTTCACCTCGGAGTCTGAGGTCCGCTTTACCAGCCTAACTGCGCATTTGCCTGGACTTCGATATTTTCCGCGAAGCCACAACCCTATGGCCATATTGGATCACAACGAAGCATTGCAGCTAAACCAGTACTTTTGTTATATTTACACTTATTGTGAAAATCTGTTGTCGAAATATTTTAGCTGTTCCCGTTCTAAATACATAACATAACCGTAGTAATAGATTGGCCCAGTCTCTCAGGCAAGGATTTCTCTACAACTGGGTACTTACGTACACGACGTCACTCCTGATTTTTTAAATTAAAATTTTATTTTCCCACAAGCATCTAAATATTCTTTTCTAAGTGATATTGATAGTGATCGATGACCGTAAAAGCTCAGGTGTAAGCTTCAAAGGGGTAGTCCAAACAAAGTAATTAGATGTAATTATTGAAACTTTTAATATATGAATTATACGCTTAGTTCCCACGTACACTTGCTTATCACGCGCGTGTACCCAAAGCCTAAGTACTCGTGGGAATGTATTAAATATCTCGAATCAGTGCACACCGCGCTGAATGAAGTCCGGATCGGTCCTCCGATAGTGTTGTACATACAATTATACCAACATAACTTGATCTTCCATCCCTCTAGTTTATGAACAGTGAGGGTAGAATATAGAATAGAATATGCGAATCTGCGTGTCAAGCTATGTTGGTTGTATCATTCTAATAAAGCGATGCGCCAACTTATCAGGGCGATCTGTCCTCGTACAATGACGGATCATCCCGTAATGTGGACGGGAAAAAACAGGGGCCATTGTAGGTTTTTTGCCGCCACTATTCCGGGTTATTGTTACCATGTTTTAATTTTATGGGATATTTAAAGCAAATGATATGGTTTTATCTGGCAATCTATGTTGATGAAGAGATATGAAATTCAATAAGCGGGGTTGTTTGGTGTTGTAATAGATACTGGTATTATCTTTTTTATGGTAGTAGAGAGGCGTGCAGTCCAGTGCGAGTGTTATCGTAAGGTTCCTGATTTAAGTTCTAGGTCCTTTTTGGAAATAATTCTTCAGAAACACCGATTGTACAAAAACATTTCCATCATCCTAATAGGTAAGGTAACTAGTAAACAGATGTGTAACACCTAACATCTTTCGCAGAAGAAAAAGATACAAACATGGAAGAAGAATTGAAAAAGAATACCGATTATCTGAGAACAGGATCTACTTCCCCGTTCAAGTTCTAATGAAACCGGGTTGTAATCGATCAATTATTCATTGAAGTCCACTGCTGGACATAGGCCTCTATCAATGTGTGCCACGTCTGCTGATCCTTCGCCTTCCGCATCCAGTCTGTCCCAGCCACCGTTTTCAGGTCATCAGTCCAGCTGGCTAGCGTTGCTACCATAGCCGTAATTTTTGATTGTACTCTGACGTACCTACTTACTACGGGATCTGTCACCTCACATCAAAGATGAAGTATCTCCATGCGCGTCACCCTGACTAAAGAGGCGACTTGTTTTGACAAAAACTCACATTAACCTTCACAAGTAGCAGGCCTTTCATAAAAGGTAAATAAATAAAAGTAGCACTAAAACCCCTACGTCACGTGTTTATGTGAATAGGAATTGTTTATGAGCCAGCAGCAAAGACGAGCAATAATGAGTGCGCTGTAAAGGCGATGCCACATCGGCGGCGTATCGGCCGATCTGCGTCTCAATGAGGGTTATTTACATAGCAATAAGGCGAGATAGTCTCGTCCCTCCGCCACCTTATCTGTGTATTCTCTGTTATTGTCAGTGTGCACACGGCTTATGGTCGGAACGAAAATGAACTGGGGCGTCAGGAAATAAAGAGTTTTTAAACTAGATCCCGCGATTTATCTTTGAATGTGGAATGAGATTCGGTTGTGGAAATGGCTCATAAATGCGATTGGGTTTTTTGCTGTATCAGTAGTTATGGGGACATTATTTTGGGAGTCTTAACCGACCGACTACTGTTTCTTTAGTTCATTATGATGAAAAAGAATTCAAGATTTTGTAGACGGATTCGTAACAGTCAGACACACAGGCACTGCAGTGGAGAGAAAAAACTGGTACCTACTGCAAGTTACAAGTAGAGAAGCAAGGCAAGTGGCAGATTTAATATACCTAAAGTACTGGCGCACAAGACCTTTATTTATATTTGTTTATATGTGTCACCTATTGATCTTTAAAGAATTACTTATACGCCATATCATATTTTAAAATTGTTTACATCACAGCTTCATAGCAAGCAATATCGAAGATTGACTCATGCTTCAAAAATTTCAGTTGGGCTCTACTATCAAAATTATACCCTCCGAGTATCTTTACATAAGAATTCTTCAAAGAAACTGTAGGTAACTCCTACAAGACCTACCTATATTAAATCGGAATAAAAGTTTAAATAAATATTTTAGGACATTTTACACAGTGCTATCGTAAGCATAGTTTAACTGACTTTTGTTATATCTACAATGCGGATGCGGAAACTACGACACATTTGTTTTGTAAATACATACAAATTTCACATAGAAACACTCAGGCCAATGCAAATAGCCATATTCATGCATACAAATATTTGCAATGCGTGGGAATTGAACCCATGACCCGACTTAGCAGTCGAACACTACCGCTACAGCACAGAGGTCACTTCACTGTTACAAATTATAAAAAAAAATCAAAGCATCACCACCATTTTACAGATACATTTATTTTTTAATCACAGCGCCCCCGAATATTAAGATTTGTCGCACAACAGTGGATTCATGACCAATCGTACGGGTAGGGGTGAGGTCAAATATTAAAATGAAAATTTATGAAGTGCGACCGTCGTCGACTGTACAATCGTCATATACGGACCGTGGCGGACCGATTTGTATGGAAATTTAGCGTAACGTCTCGGTGAACGGGTGAACTGGGGTGAACGTTATCCGGAGGTACAGTTTGATGGCATAATTTGGGACAAGGAACGTAAAAGCCAGATTTATGCGTGTTTGCACGACGTGTTATTGAATGTTGCGGAGAGGGACATCGGTTTATAGTACATTGTTACTTTTTTATTGCATTTGATTGTTATTATAATGTACTATTTTATGGGTTTAATTTTTAGGAACACATTTTCTAGTTAATTTTGAATGAGATTCGATTTATATTTAATGTTTACTTTTTTCTATAATATATAATATTTTTCTATTTCATGTTAGTAAACCTACAGGTAATGTAACCACTCAGGTAACCACTCAGTGGTTGTTCTTGTAGCATTATTTGTATCTGCAATGGAAAGACCCCTATAGCTTACAGTGGCGAGGGGTATATAACTCGATTCCTGCCGGCTTTCCGATGGGTCGCATGGTACTACATGACAGACTAGATTGAAGTAAGGCGTTATCCTGCCGGCTTCCTTTTTCACAATTTTGACCCTTCGCCACTGCTAACTTATCAGGCAAACCGAAGTCATATTGACGTACCCTAAAAAGAAGTCTTACCTAAACGATTCAGTTGATATACTGTATTATATATAGTACCTACGTGAAACATCAACCGGGTTTGCTGCAATAGAATCATTTGAGCCGCGATTTTTACGCGCCCATAACTGAGCCATCTATGGCCGGCGTGAAATACCGATAGACAAAAATTTCTGTGAATTTTTTTTTAACAACTGTTATGAATTTCCTTTGTAACAGACTAAAAATGGTGGGTTGTTTTTGGAAATCGGGGAGTTTTTGAACGATAAAATGATCAGGAATCTACGGAAAGGATTCATTGGCTGTCTATTTTTGTCACGTAGTGGGGTTCTTCAAGAAGGGCATTAGAAGGTATCTTCAGGGTCGGCAGCACGAGTGTGACGCCCCTGGTGTTGCATACGTCCATAGGCCACGGTAACCACTTTCCATCAGGTGGCCGTGTGCTTGTCTGTCACCTAAGTGGTATAAAAAAAAAAAAAAAGGGTATTCAACTGATACTCAGGGGGCGCGAGTTTGATTCCCGGTTGGGCAACTGTTTGTATGCCTAAAGATATCTATTTGCATTGGTGTGAGTGTTACCGTGCTTTGGAGAGCACGTTAAGCCGTCGGTCCCGGTTGCCCTACGAACATCTATGACCGTCATACGGGTAGTTGGTGCCCTAAAAAGTTTACACAGTCTAACTACAGAACTTCGATATCGCCAATTGGTTGTGGCGGTCATGGTAGTTGCTTCACGAAAATATCCGCCGTATCCCAGTAGTTCCATTCTCTAGTTCCATTATGGAACTACTGGGATTTTTTTCTCCCAGTAGTTCCATGGAACTAGCATCCTGCTGCCAGCAAGATGAAATTAGTCTCATTAGTACCGGTACACTTAATAACAAAAACGTAGTTCAGCCGTATCACAGTTATACTGGGAATCAGCTTCCAGCTCTGAGTAATAGCTGCTCTGAGTCAAAAGGCTCAGATAATGATAATAATATATTGGAGAGTACCTATCAACTACGCTGAAGGTAAGACAGACATGTTAAAAATATCGTATATTTTGAACTTATTTTTTTTTAAATAGAATATTGCAATTAATATTCCCTTTAACCCCTCCGACTAAGCTTAATTGCTTGTGTTAGGAGTGGGTTCTCGCCAGCAGCGTAATGGCCAGGATGCGAACCCAGGACCTTTCAATCATAAGGCCGACTACTTAACCATACCATGCCAACCTTAAGCTACTGAAGCTTCGCTATTTGTTAGGTCCTGTCCTGCCCCCCTAGACAAGTGGCAATTCGTTGCTCGGCGTATGATGAAATAGAATGACAAATGTATAGGATTTGACGTTTTTGACATTCGTTGACGCCTGTCATATACGTCAAATCCCATATATTTAGCATTCTATTCCATCATACGCCGAGCAACGAATTGCCACTTGTCTAGAGGGGCTGATTCTCTAATCCTCTCCCTACATAACCCTAACCTCTTCCTATAACCACTCTTACTAAACACAGCGGCCCGTCTAACCCTGATATAGTCACATCGCAGCAACAACTCATGTCAATTAAATGACATCGGATGTCGAACACCTACTTACTAACTACTCGTTTTATTTATTCACGTCGAACAAAGCCTCGTCTATTATTAGTAGAGTACATTTCAATCTATAAATACGGGACATTTCCAGGTATTTCTCACATCGTATGTGATGTGTTTTTTTATAGAAATAATTGGAAATATCAGCATCATTTTGTTAAATGCTAATTAAAACTCAAAACACATTGATAAGTTTGATTTAATTGAATAGCATTATTTTTGAATTTATCCTGAATATTGGTATTGGACGTTTTATAACGATTGTAAAGTTGCAGAAAAAGACCTAAAAAAATTTCATCGTGGTCGGTTCCGTGGTTTAGGTGTTAAAGCGTAACAGACAGATAGACAAACAGACAGACAGAAAGTGTTACTTTCGCATTTTTTATAATATTAGTATGGAAGTATGGATTTCTCTGGGGTACACCTCATATAGTAGAACTTTTTAAGTAATAATTTTATATTGCATAACAACTAATAGCATAAACCTCTTTTCGCAGAATATCGCTTGGCATAAACTCATTTTGCATACTTTGAAACCCATAATTTTGTAAGTCAGAATCATCTGTACGCATAATTTTTGTATCCATAATAATCACAATGTATAACCATCACATCGCAGAAAGTTCAAAACCAGATTCATCTTTTGGTATATATTTCTTATCCATAACTATTTAAAAGTATCATTTTTACTATTGCTATTAGTTGGAGGTAGTAATCACATGAATCATTATTAGTTGTTGAGTCGGGGTACTCTGTGTCGGGGTGTTAACAACTATCTATTTTGGCGCTTCGCCGGCCGCTGCCGCGGCACGCTCGCTTCGCTCGCTCGGCTCGCGCTGTTGGGGTCACAGTTCTAACCTAACCTAACCTATCCGAGTCGGAGTACTCTGTGTCGGGGTGTTAACAACTATCTATTCTGGCGCTTCGCCGGCCGCTACCGCGGCACGCTCGCTTCGCTCGCTCGGCTCGCGCTGTTGGGGTCACAGTTCTAACCTAACCTAACCTATCCGAGTCGGGGTACTCTGTGTCGGGGTGTAAACAACTATCTATTCTGGCATAAGAGGTCACAGTTCTAACCTAACCTACCCATTTTTAAAGAAGAAAGTAACCCAATCTATATTATTCTAATTCAAATTCTATGCTCTTTATAGCTTGCCTAGTCAAATTATGCCAAATAATCTGTACTCTAAATGAACGTTATGCTAAATGAAGTTATACAAAATTTTAACTATGCCAAAGGTAATTATGCCAAATAAAATTCTACTATCTTAAATGTATGCCATTCTAAATTCGGTCATAAGCACATTATGCCTAAAAATATTTATGTCAAATATTTTTAATGCCTAATAAATGATCGATTAAAGAAGTTTCTGCGAAGTGAGTTATCCCAAATAGGTTTCGGAGTATCAAGTTTCTACCAAATAGACGGCACCCATTTCTCTGCTTTGTATGCGAGATACAAATCCACAAACTCAACCCGCGCAAATCCGACATAGTCGTCGTAACATAATTATGTGCTATTCAGTTTGTTTAGTTTCCTTTTAATAGATAGGTAAGTACTTATACGTACCTGGTTGTAATATACTTACTTACTTATCTATCTGTTATCAATTTAAATTATTTTTCTTTTCATGCACCGTCGGTCCCGCCATCTATGGCAGTCACTAAATATAGTTAGTTGGAGCCCTCAAAAGTCTGACTAGTCTAACTATAAGTAGAACTTCGATAGATGTAGAGGTCAGATGGCAAACGCTTCACAGAAAATATCGAAGTTCAGTTAGAAGTAGAGATCCGCATCACAGTTAAACTGGAAAGCCGACGACAAAACTGATTAGAGAAAAGGTATGAAAAATGAAGATGATGATGAAGAAAATGATGAAGATTTTTCCTTTTTTGCATATTGTTTTTGTCGAATACATTATCCGGTAAAGGGACTGCGACACCCATCAGCATGTTGTCCTTCGTTTCTAGAAGAAGATCTAGTCCAGTGCTGATTTAATCAGACTTACCTGGTTTTCTTCCAATATCAGCTCAATGATGTTAATATTTTAAATTCTGCATCAGTACGTAGTGAACAGTCAAAATCAAAGCCGACGTTCGCAGCTGCATACAGTTCGAATGCAAATGTTGGGTGGGGTGTGCTGTGAACGCGCAGTTGGCTGCATTGTGCTGGACTCCCCCTCCCCCACTCACCGCGCCTCACCCCCGTGTGGACCTTGCACATCCCGCGAGAGTTTGTTTTTCGGGGCAAATAGCTATAGGCTTGATAATGGCCTCGCGGGTGGTGGATATGCTCAGGATGATGCTCTATC
The DNA here is from genome assembly GCA_914767945.1 of Eilema depressum. NCBI lineage: Eukaryota > Metazoa > Arthropoda > Insecta > Lepidoptera > Erebidae > Eilema > Eilema depressum. The sequence goes on along the minus strand of OU612026.1, from coordinate 13,122,866 downwards.
AGAGCTTGTAAAAATATTAACAACAAAATGAATTAAAATGTATTTAATTATGACTTAGTTTTGCAAAAGAGCTATTAAAGTCAATATTATTCATTATGTTTAACAGTAAAAAATATTAATTATAACTTCAACGGAAATTCAAGTTAATTTTCTTGCTAACCGATTGCATGTGAAAATCATCTGAATCTATCAACACTAAGTAAGTTCTTGAATAACGTCTGTGGTGAGTAGAAGACTGATGGGGAGCAGATGGAGAGTAAACAGAAAGATATTATGTCAGTGAGCTCTGAAGGTGTCTCGCCTAAAGGCCTTTAAGATTTTTTTAATAGATTTTTTTGTAATCATTTGCTAAAAAATGTATTCAATATGTTTATCTATTTAGTAAAGAAAAATAATAAAAATTATATACATACTAGGCAAACTCCATGGATATTTTACATTTGAAGTCATCGAATAATTATTGTCTACTTTAGTATGTCCCACAACGTGAACCGGGCTTGCTTAGTTTAAGGGTTTACGTGACCAATGCGGGATTCTTCACGGTAGTTACTTTTTTGAACAAGCAGAATGTACAGTGTAGTGCAGCTACACGTGTAAAAGTTTAGCGTGTGCTCTACTTAGAATGCAGGTAGGTAATTTACTTGGAAATATTATCGTATTTCTGTATACGACTGCCTCTGTGGCGTAGCGGTAGTGAACGCGGCCGCTACGCAGGAGACGCGGATTCGATTCCGGTTCTGTGCAAATATTTATATACATAAGTATGAATATTTGCATTGGTCTGGGTGTTTCTATGTATAATATGTATGTTATATGTATTTTTTTTTTTTTTTTTTATATAGGACACGTCAATTTGACTTTGCCTCGCCTGATGGTAAGCTGAAGGCAAAGTCTCTGAAAAGAGGAAAAAAATCTAAATATGTTTATCCGCGTTCTAGAACGCATAACACAAGCTAGTTAAGCTATGCTTACTTTGGTTCTAGATAGCGTTATTTAGAATGTGATACAATATTTATTTCCAAGTAAATTACCTGCATTCGAAGTAGAGCACACGCTCCAGCGTTTCACATGTATCGGAGTGGCGGATGGGTTTTGATTTTTGTAGTTTCGTATTATTTGCGTATTTATCCGCCCGCCGCCCGGCAGATACATTTATTTGCGCCAGCGTCCACCTCCCCATACTCTATCCCCCTTTCGATTGATCGCGATATCATTGCGATAATAGGAGCGGAGCGATCGACGCGCGGTTCCGTCATGCCACCAGACCAGGAATATGGCGAACGAACCACTCGACCGTGGTCGCGTATGTGAATGTCCTGCTGTAAAAGATGGGTCAGCTCATGACTGTTCTTGAACTACAAAGGTACAGTTGTGTTGAAGGTCAAGGTCAATCTTTAAGAAATAAAGGTAAGTAGTTTACTTGGGGTAGATAGCGCCGTGTAGAGTGTCCTAGTATATTTATTTATTTATTGTTTGGTACACGTTAGCAAAAACAGTCACCACTGACATAAAATATTTCTACGTAGCGGAAATCATACCTACGACTGCTACCGTAGCAGTCGTATGCTTAAACGCTACGCCACGCTATACATATATAACGTTTAGTTACTTAGTTTTTCACGACACTGTGTTTAATTGTTGCCTAGATAAGATAAATACGAGTAGGTATTTTATACGTCTAATAAAGTTCAAACTTATTCATCTTAATAATTGTTCTTCAACTTTAGGGTAATATTTAAATATTATTGGACATAATGTTTGCAAAATTACAAAATGGAACTCGATCACCCAGGTATGCTGTAAGAAAAGAAAAGTACATTTCTTTCCAAAAAAAAGTGTACTAATTCCTTACATTACAAAATTATAACGTTATAAATGGTCTTTATCTGTCTATTTCTGCAATTATAATGCATTTCGTTTTGTTTTTATTTGAGTTCAAACTTACCATGCCGTAACCAATTTTTTCAGTGTCATTGCTGCTAACAATTTCCAAACAGAAAAACCAAATCTTAAATTCTGAAATCAAACCCAAGACCGTAGCTGCACAACTGCTGTACAACCAAGGTATAATAATAACAGCTGATTTAAAATGCAAAACTTACCAGAATAAGCAGTAAATAAATGGAGTCATTCACCATCTCGCGATCGTAAAATTCGCGAGCGCGCGCGAGTTGGCAATTTTCGATTTTGAATTATTTTTGTGTCATCAACTCGCGCGTTTGTGAAAATATGACGTATTTGTGTACAGTCAGCTACAAAAACGTTGTAATAGATTACATTAGGTACCTATTTTAAATGTACAAGATATTTTGGGCTAGCTTCACATGTAACGCGCGTTAACGGAGGTCAGTGGTTACTCGGGACATTATATCTTGCATCTAAAATGTGTCTTTTGAGGATAGCATGTGGTGCTACGGCGGGAGCCAGAACCTCGTTACACTCGTGGTTCAGGTCTAAGATACGGGTCCCGATCCCGAGGTATAAGCGGTACCGCGTTTTGCGAGAGTTTGTCAGTTTGTTTCGGCAGAGCTTAGAAAATGGACGTGGAAGAAGCTATTATTTTGTCATTATGTTATAAAGAAATGTATAGAAAAATATAAAATTTAAGCATGCGTTCACGTACATTAATTATTTGAAAATGCGTAACAAAATTTGGCCATCTCAATATAGATTTATACGACTTGAGTTTGAAGTAAAAGCAAACACAGTTTTTGAGAGAGATATAGGTATATAATTTAAAACAACACGGCAAAATGCTTATTTTTCTAATAATAACTAACAATATTCAGCGAATCAACAATATTACAATGACTCAAGAATTTCGTCTGTTACTTATTAGGTATGTGTATTGTCGAAAGCTAAGTAAATAAAACAAAAATGGTGTATATCCACACCCCAGGTTAGGTTAGGTATTTTTTTAACGTTAATAAACAAAAACGCTTCATTTAATTTTTTTATCATTTTGCCCAAAACGTATTTACAAGGGCATAATATGAGGTATAAGGTGAATAATGATTCATACTGACCGGGAAACGTGATTAGAAATGAAATTTTATCAAATTGCCCATGTGAAAAGGGCATTATGTATACAGGCCGGTCACTTTTCATAGGGACCAGATTTCTCAAGTTGCCTGTAACATATATACCTACTTTAAGGAATGCACAGGTAAAAATACTCCTGAAATCACTTTTAGGGAAGCGTGGGAAATAAACAATCGTTTTTTATAGTAATCGATTCATCATCATCATCATCATCATTTCAGCAATAGGAAGTCCACTGCTGGACATAGGCCTCCCCTATAGATCTCCCTATTTTATTCTTGAAATATAATAACTGTCTAATAAAAAAAAGGTTGTGGAAAATATACGATCCTTGAAAAAGATACGAAATTAGTTTGGCATAAAAAAAACCCTACCATCCGACGGCGCAATGCCGCCCGTCTTTTGGGCACTTTACCAGTAAAAATCGATGAGGAAGAATTATTCGATACCCGAACTACTTACCCCAACTATTTATCCATTTTTATTCCAATAAAAATAATAGCTTAATTTAATATTTTTACAATAAACATATAGATTAAAACACTACACTAATTTAAAATGAATTACAAATATCATAAAAAAATTATGTAATAAAATAAAAATTACAATAAATTCTTTTTTTATTCGCGTAAATATTTTAACTAGTGTTATATTATATGTGAAACATTATGAAATTTATCTTAAATACAGCCTAAAGTAAAAGATAAGCGAAAAAAAAATCTAATTTCATACGACGTATATTAAGATAACATAGCTACTCATAACAGATATCATAATATCGGCTGTGTCCCCCTAGTGGCCTAGTCTCACTTCGCAACTCTATATCGAAATCTAAGATGAAAAAAAAAAAACATTCGCAGCGCATCAACCAATGCAGGTAAAGACGCGAGTATACATTAGTTTTCTTTTTCATGTTTTCTTTGATCCTTTTTTATCTGACTGTACTTTAGCGTGCGCGCGAGATAACGACGAAAAAATAATTCGAAATCAAAACTTGCCAACTCGCGCGCGCTCGCGAATTTGACGATCGCGAGATGGTGAATGACTCAATAAATGTTCAGTCTCTTACTATAATTTCACGCATATCATATCGTGCATTTATCATCTACGAGTTCATTAAAAACCTGTCAAAACATCTTGTTTTACGAAATGTAAATATCATTTAAGATCAATGACATCAATCAATCACACCAAATCTACATTTGGCAAGAAGCAAACTGCAACAAAGGCAAAAAACAGGCTGAGAAATGGGGCACATGCAAATCAGACAGAGACATAAAAGTACTAAACAGTGATACGGTTAAAATTTTAACCAAATAATATTGAATATAAAAAAAGAAAGAATATTTGTCATGTGAGCCGCGCATACGCATGGGTAGGTTATCAATTTAAAAGTCGGCATTATCCGCATAATGCCGCTGGGGGCTGAAATAAAACATTTCAATTTGGTGATCCGGTTACCCGGCCCCCGTTTCAAATCTGCATTGTGGGTCTGCGGGACCCCATATACTAGTAGTTTTGGGTACTGTCGCGTGCGTAAGCGTTTGAGATATAACTATTTTTATGTGTCATTTTTACTGTTTAAATAATTCGTTTAATGAAAAGCTTTCTTTGGAAGCTTTTAATAAATTTGTAGCAGTCATTGTCGTCGGAATTTTTTGACATTTTGTATGCATGCTTAAACCCAATTGCAACGGACCCTGGAGCCCTAGATTGTAGACGAGTAGTTTACCGCTTTTCATACTTTCTTTCATTTATGACCATGATGCAAACTTGTCGAGTTTGACTAACACTTTACCCGTAACCATTACAATTTTTATCCAGATTCATAAGTATTTCCACATTTAAATTTTTATCAAATGCATAAGGCAATAGCTAGCAATCAATGATTAAATATATTGTAACAAAGCATCAAGCCATTTATTTATGTCTCCGTTTCGATTCATAAAAAAATCACTGCCAACTAAAATCAAAGCCGACGAAATCACTGCAGCACTCGTCTGTACCCACAGTGGGTACCCCAAAACGCAGTGTATGCTTGGTTAAGCCCGCGCCTCCCGCGGCTGCCCGGTTTACAAGAAAGGGGTAGTTAGCCGCTATTGTCTCCGGCCCCAATACGGTTGCATCCCTTCTGCGCAGCGGCACAACTTGATAAGTGACATTTTTTAAATGTCAAAATAAGTATTATAATTAGGTGCTTAAGTAGTTTCTTTCTGTGGTGGTCCCGAGGTTTACGGTTACAAAATGATTGAAAGACGTTCTGTGCTTTTTATGGACATTGATAAAATCTTTTCGTTCAGTATGAATGTAGTTTATAAGCTAGTGAGTAAATATATAGTTACGCAGCTGTTAATAAATGATTGGTAGGTAATGTTGAATATTATGATGTCGAGAGTAAACAAGTTTATAAATTAAAATAATATTAATTTTAATAAATTTTCTACAAGTAATATTTCTATCCGACTTAATTGTTACTTTTGTAAGCAGCGATAGCTATGGATTTGTAATTTGTAAGGTAAATAGGTAAGTAACAAATCCAAACGCAGAAGAGGAGGAATGGTATGAATGCCAATAGTCTTATTGACATGGATGCCCAAAATCGTGCGAAGTAGAGGAGGAACAGTCAAAAAACGGACCCCGGGCTCCGATGTGAAGGCCTCGGATGCAATCGGAATGCAGTACCAAAGTTATTAACCACTCTTACTAGGGGGTTTCTACATATTTGGGTGGTTGAATCAGATCATAAGAGTGTAATTTATTTAGATTTTAAAGTCTTTGCACGCCAAAAAGATTGGTGAAACACATTGCACTATTAAAAATGTAAAGTACCTATCTTATTTTATTTATTTTACGGATGTTCAAGATCTCAAAGCTACAAAATAGAAATTATCAGTTTTATAACCGGTGCCATTGAAGCGTAAACCATAATAATAGTAATAAATAGTATTATTAATCACGTCTCTATACCCCGTTACTATTCTCAGCAGTGGGGTTGCACGTAGTCGGTCCCCACAAAGATGTGCTACACGGAAAACACTTAGCCCTGTTGACACTACACTTTACACTGATTCTACTTCAAATTCACCCCGACACTTTGATTTCACACGATTGTCAATGCGTTTTATTTGAACGGTTCGATTAAATCGCAACAGTCGTAATTAAAGATTTAATGAGCTTTTTGAAATGTCTTTGATTTATTTTCTTGGTATTTTGTTGTTGGTAGATTTGTATGGTAGTAGTAAGCCTTAAAATTTGACATTCATCCAAAATGCGATAACCATTATGTGAAAGAGTTTTAAAGTACTAACTAAGGATAAAAATATAAGTTTTAGGTACCTAGTGCTCAAAATCTTTAATTGTGCTCAAACCTTTTTTTTAAAAAGACGCATTTGCAGGAATGCACTAACTAAACAATCAGATATTAATAAGAACATTGTTGTCCTTTAAGCAAATCGGTCAAGTGCGAGTTGACACGGAATGTGTTACTAAAAGTTTTTAAATACTTTCCAAAAGTAACAAGAGAGGCAGTATAATAATATCATTTCTTAAACAACATTGTTCATGAGTATGGGTTATTTATTTACGGTTGATGAGAGATGCCCACTGACGACCTTTTTTTATGTAAGTAGGACACGTCAATTTGACTTCATCTAGCCTGATGGTAAGCTGAAAGCAAAGTCTCAAGAAAAAGAGTCATTACAGACACGTAAGTGGACACGTCATTGCAATGGTAGATACTTTTTCACGCCCTTCTTAGAGGACCCGGGAGTGTAGGAAGAAGGAAACACATGAGTTGGTAAAGTTTTCCAGGTCTTAATGGTGCGGCAGAGGAAAGAGTCACGGAACCGCTTGCAGCTCTCCATACGAGGGCCGCAAAAAAGTTGAAAAATGCTTCTTCTATTAGCTAAGGATATTTATCCACTGAATTCCAGATAAATTATTATTATCGATCCAAAAAAATAGTAATGAGAAAACTTGACATCAGACAATAGTACCTATGTAGGTAACAGATGTACCTATTCACAGAAATATTCAGTTGATAAATGATGCCCATTACCATTAATCTCCGAAAACAAATTACAAAAACGTTACAATAAAACTTTAAAGTTCACGACAAACAGTAGCGTAGTGTAATGAATGGCCACAGTATTATAACCGGACTGCAAATCTAGTTGCGAAGGGGACTGCGGAAAGTACGGTGAGCCTCCATGGCCAGACGCTCACCACACTCCGGCGTGTACTATTCCCGCATTACACATTTCTAAAAAGCCATAAGATCATCTACCAACATATTCAATACTAAACCGAAACATGTTTAATTAGAGTTGAAATTTGTATGTTCAACATTTGTTAGTTACAATTAATCTCTATTGAGGGTCATACCAGATCGCTATAACGTGTTCTTTGTCGCTTTAGCCACGTCCCTCTCACACAATGGCATACTTATTAGGGATTTAGTCCAGATATTAGTTGGGGATGTCGGCATTGTTTGGATTTTAATAGAATTCGGCTTCACCCCGGGCGGTTGAGTATACTTAGGTGTTTGTTGTTGTACGTCGTATTCTGCACGCGGTACGATGACGCATGTGCTTTCAATTGATTTCTGAAAAGTTTTTACTCAATCATTCGTCTTGATATGTTAAATTTTCTTCGAATGAACTAAACTTCATTCGAAGAAAATTTAGATTTATTTAATAGAATATCTTTGGTTCATTACATTGAACGATTAGGTTGACACTGAGAGGTATGTGTTTAGGAAAATAACATCAATAATAATAAAGAACAGATGACGGTTAAAAAGAGTTTTATTATTTTTATGTTTTTTATTTATTTATTTTTTTTATTATATACTTTATTGTACACCATTAAATACATCATATAGAGTATCAAACTACGGAACCAGTACAATGGGCGGCCTTATCGCTTTAAGCGATTTCTACCATTATTTATATAATTAAGTGCAACGAAATTCAATAATTATTATCAAAACTTGAACAGAGTCAGGATTATTTAGGCCTGAATGATTAAGAACTTAAAATTAATGTATTCCCATTACATCAAGTATTTCAAAGTGGCTGACTTCAAAGTGCAAGATTTAGATGAAATCGGTATTGAAAAAGCTGAAACATATTTCACATAGCACAATCTCAGTTGTTTATTAATCAATCATATTCGAAGTACACCATCTAATCTGAATATTTTACCCATAAAAACAAATGTGCGTGCACCCGTACATATATTCTGCAATAATAGCAGCATACATAAAACATACATCAACATTGATAAATATCTGTGCATTTCCTTCAACTTACTGTTTACTAACTGTGGATATTTATAGTTGGATGCACACCGCAGAAAGGAAGCTGAGTGATGCATTCGGGTGATGTGCCCCCCGTGTGTAGTGCTGGATCGATAGATGCCCCTCTATCGCGCCCCTTATTGAAAATTATAACAATGGCACACCGCGCGCTCTCCTACGCCCTCTTAACACTCACTGATTTCGGCAATGCACTGTGGATATGCCGGCAATACAATATTTATGAACGGTAATAAACTCCGAGCTCAGACTACGATGGTTCGACAGTAAAATTGATTTCAATTGAAAATTTTCAGGTTTTATTAGGAGGATTTATTTTGTGATTGGGCATAAGGGTGAAAGCTGAGGTACGTATGCCATACGTACCTTAGCTTTCAACTTTATATCCAATCGCAGTCGTCTTCATGAGTCTTTCTATTCCAATGGGTACTAAAAAAACAATATTACTCACTAGTAACGACTAAATCTTGTTTTATTTTAATAAAACAAGATTTAGTCGATTTAGTTGTTAATAATTTGTTTAGTTTAGCATACTAAATGCTTCAAAATAATCTCAAATCTTGTTTTATTTGCCAAGAGCACTATAGAGAGAATCTATGCAATATCTTTAGCTATCGCTTATGACTATGACTGTTTGCAAGTCGGTAAGCAAGATGTTACCGGAAATAATGCGTAGGCATATAGGTGTGGAATAAATAAAACCATTATTCATTTCTTCACTGCTAGTATAAAAAAATCATTAGTTCACTATTATGAAGAAAAAGGAGCAAGGACAATATGGTGAACCAGAAGTAAGTTATAGCATGATAAATCCATATTAAACTCGTAGAAATATGACGTCAAAGAAACAGAGTCAAATAGCACCCGTTCACGTAGACATGATGCATGACCCCATCGACTCTCTCATCATCAGTTTTGTAAGGAGTTTTAGCAAAGATTTAAAAACAAAATATTTAGCATATCCATACACAGATGTATCGAATGTGGACGTGTTAATATATCGGTCGAATCAAGCAGAGGGCGGAGGGCGGCGGGATGCAGGGATTATAATGAGCGCAGCAAATATATACTAAGTATTTTCGACATGCGTCGCCGTCACCCGGCAAACATTCGGCGGCCTGGGGATAACGAGTGCAGCTCGCATCGCAAATTACACGCGCTACCGGGACGTTTTAATGTCCATGTCATAGGTCATTTGGGTACGTAAAAGTCTATGGAGGTGGCTGCCTGGCTGGTTTGTCAGGAATCTTATTTGGAAGGGGAGTTTAATTGTGGCACTTTACTTGTTTAATATGTGCGATAAAGTTGACTAGGATCGGTAATATCGTACGATATTAATGAAGAATATTTTGTAGTGAAGAAGTACTGTAAAATCAGTACTTTTTTTTTCAAAGAGTATTAGTAACCGAAATTACTAATATTGCCGTTAAACCATCCAACTAAGCTGAATTTCTTGTGCTAGGAGTGGGTTCACGTTGGTAGTGTAATGGCCAGGATTCGAACCCGGGACCTCTTGATCGCAAGGCCGACTCCTAAACCACTAAGCTACCGACGATTCTGTAGGTATATAGAGGTAGAAAATAAGTGGTAAAAAAAAGTAGAGATAGAGAGGGTAAGTATTTTCGAGACCTCATCAAGATGTTCGAGGCCCCAGGCAATCGCTCTCATCAAAGACAAAACAAACCAAAATTAGATATAAGAGAGCAAACTCCAGTCTGCAAAGCGCAAGATTCGAATGTAACAAGAATTGGCGCTATGTTGATTCTACAGTTGGGAGGATGTTAGAAGGAGGAATGAGGAAGCCTTAACCACAGATTACCTAAATAGTTGCCATAACCCTCTTTCCTTCTTACTTAATCTTTTTTTGTTCCTCTTCCTGTTCTTGTGCAGTTAACAAAAAATGTGCAAAACCACCAGTATTGTAAGCGTTCATCTGGTACTAACAAGGGCTGTACCTATTTACTACCTTAGTGGTATAACAATTTACGGTTTCTGTAAGCAGATGCATTTCCATATTCTGACGTCAGTACTATGTCTATTTTGTTTTTCAAACACAGCAATAGTAATTCACAAAAATGTGTAACAAAAGACATCTAGAACAGTTGCAGTATATTTTTTGTAATACATTGAGTTGTTACTGGAAGTTAACTAATAACACGCTTTAACATTCGAGGCACGCGTATCGCGTTTTTTAGTCCAACTATCGTCCTAGTTTCACTCGCATTCGAAGAATTGATACACCCATAGAACCCTGTTGGCAAAATAGTGGAACTAATGGCTGTTATGGTGTCGCGTGGGTGTCGTAAACGTCCCACAATGCGGCTAGTTTCAGATGTCATTAGGCAAAGAATCTGCCATTGTAGTGATGTACCAGGAATGTAAAAGTCTTTGTATCTTTTTTATATTGTCGCATTGTTTTTATTTTCTTCATTGTATAATTGTTAGGGAGTTAAATGCTGTTAAGACTATTGTTCGTATTGTGTTTTGATTTCACGGAGCTACGTGTCGCCCGTTGGGTGTAGTTGCATAGAATTGGGATGTTTATTAGAGACGACGGGGACCTGTCGTAGTGATTGAGGTGTTTGTTTATTAGTCATCAGCTTTGTAAGGCTACATTACATCCTACGGTGCGATGATGTGTTTGCGTTAGGGATTCTGCTGAATGCGAAACGGGATACTTGTTGATTCTACGGTTGGACTAGTTTTTTTTTATATTTTCCTTGTATTTCCTATTGTGTTGTAGTAACGTTATATCTGCACTACAGTTTTGAAACAGTATTGATGCTAATTGACTAGCATGCGTCGCGCTAAATAAATCAGTGTTTCATAAACTAAAATTATTATTTCGTAAAAAGCATTTTAAATCTATAAGTAGTTTCCTATGGATTTAAAATGCAGTTAATATAGGATTTTTTTTAATTATTCCAGAATATAACTTAGTTCTGAACCTTGATTTATCTGAGGACGCCCCTGGTGTTGCATACGTCCATAGGCCACGGTAACCACTTTCCATCAGGTGGGCCGTGTGCTTGTCTGCCACCTAAGTGGTATAAAAAAAAATGGCGGCGTAGACATATCTCTTCGCTTCCCTTCGACCAATGAAGTTGATGAGCAATGTCTACATCATGACGATTGATCCAGAGATCAATTTTTCAGATTTATCGAACATCACACCTTCTTCTTCATCCTAGCGTTAATTCCCAGTCACATCTGAAGCTTTTACCTCGGAGTCTGGCGTCCGCTTTACCAGTCTTAACAGCGGATTTGACTAGACCTTGCTATTTTCCGTGAAGCCCCTGCTATCTGACCTCCAAAACCCAATGGTGACATTAGGCGATATCGAAGCATTGCAGCTAGACCATTGTTATTGGACTTATTAGGGCCCGAACTACCCATGACGACTGCTATAGACATTCGTATGGCAAACGGGACCGACGGCTTAACGTGTTCCCTGAGGCACGACCAGACCAATGCAAACACCCACATTCATGCATACAAATTTTTGCACTGAGCGGGGATCGAACCCACGCCTCCTGAGTAGCGGCCGCGTTTGCTACCGCAGCGCAAAGGAGGCTGTCCTTTAATAGATAACAGATTTAACATATCCATTATCATCTTAGCTTCAGGATTTCCACAGCTAAACATAAGTTCTAAGGTAGGTCTTAGATCCAAGTGTAGGAATATGCATTACGTCATTTTCCGATTCATTAGCTTTTTCTTTTATTTTCCAGCATGTCCAAGGGCTGCAATAGCATATATTGTCCTTTTCAGTAATGACTCTCTAACAAAAGCTATTAAAGCGGTCATGTTTTTACACCGCTTTGTCAGGACAGTGTTGCCAATTTAACAAAAGGAAACAATACAGGGTAACACCAGTGGCTGTACAAAGACAATATAATTTATAACAACAGAAGCTGTTTGACAATAAAATTATGAGGCAAAAAATCGGTGACGAAACGCAAAATTTTCAAACCTTTTTTCATCGGTCGTATAGCATTTTAAGGCTACATAAAAAGTAAAATGATATTCTAGAGGTGATATCTAAAGTAGAAACTGGACTTCAGTAGAATACCTACTTTTAAAGTAATATATTAATCAATCAATTAGCCTATTGCAGTCCACTGCTGGACGTAGGCCTCTCCCAATGTGCGCCATTTCTGTCGATCCTCCAAAAACGCATATATATTGTTCAAAATTACAAAACTAAGTCCTTATTTTCTAATTTTAACTGTTTAAAAGACAATGAAGTATTTATATAACAGTTTTGTTAACTAATCAATACATTTTTTTACAACCAAACTTTAAAAATAAACTGTAACTCTCTCCAAAGAATCGTCCATAAATCAAAATAACGGAACATCTTTCTCCAATTACTCAAAACTGTATTTGTACAAACATTAACTGTATCGGAACGGAATCTGACGTCACGAACGAGATCCATACCGTTAGCCATAAACCTAGAGTAACGGGTTTGAACCATTTTGAAGCAACCCTTTCAACCTATAATTACACAAGACACCGTAATATCAATATGCAGTTATACAAAGAGTAATGTTAGACGGTATTGAAAAAGAAAGTACAAAGAACTTTCTCTGTGAAAGGGTTTTGTCACTTCCTAGTTGGGCATGGCCAATGGAAGTATTGTGTGCATTTGAGTTACTTTAAATTGTAGCACAGTTACTTTACGAGTTTGGTTATAGAAAGTGATCTTGTATTCTTTATATTTGCGGAAAGGGTTGATATATTGGTACAACGGGGTTGCGAATATGTACCAAAACAGTTCTATATTTTGTATCCTTATACTATTGTTCTGTATGACTCACTACAACTTTGAAACTAGGTAAAAATGCGAGGATATTGAAATCGAAACTTTTTAAGAACATTCCTCTAGAGTAGTAGTTCAACCTCGATAATATAACAAATCGAAGGGAATAAAAATTCGTTATAAAGAGGTTGTTTGTGAAAAATGTCCGCAATGTAAAGGTATATTTTACATTGACTCATATGGACAATTCAAGGGGATTACGAAAAATAAGTTAAATCGAGAAATTCATTATATCGAGGGTCGTTATATCAAGGTTGCACTGTATAACGTTATTTATTAATCTTTAATAAGTGATAGGTATATAGGTATTACTTGAGTTCTACATCTACATATAATCTACATAAGATATCTACAGTCAGATGACACACAGACGAATAGTGGAATCTTAGTGATAGGGTCCCTTTTCACCGATTTTTGGCCCAAAAACGAAAAATAGATAAAAAATAATAATTTTAAAGCGATTTATTACTGAAGTTGGTTTTTTTTATACCACTTAGGTGGCAGACAAGCACACGGCCCACCTGATGGAAAGTGGTTACCGTGGCTTAAGGACGTATGCAACACCAGGGGCGTCACAATCGTGCTGCCGACCCTAAAAAAACCTTCTAATGCCCTTTTTGAAGAACCCCATGTCCTTGAGTTGAAGATTATAATTATATTTACACATACAGCCCATGACTGAGTGCCCGCTTGGCGGCAATTAGGCTCACCCCCTACTACGTGGGACAGAAAATCATAGTTGGCGAAATGTGGGCGATAACACACCTCTGCCTACCCCTTCAGGGTTTTACATGCGTTATATTATATCATATGCCAGTACCCGCCTCAGATCAATAGCCCAATTCAGTAGCTCATACCACTAAACTAAGCGCGTCACACGCCGAGCTTTAACGCCTATACTGTGTGGGTCGAACATAATTAGACACGCTATCAAGTCAACTCTATACACGCTGTATGTACCTATAGGTTTGTTTTAGTTTGACAACAGGATTAGCAGGAATTAACAACGTGTTTGCAATGCGTCTTGATGACATTTTAGCAGACAGTATAGAGACAGTAGGGTTAAAATGCAAAGTGACATAACTGGAACCAAAAGTTTTTTTTGTATACCACTTAGGTCGCAGGCAAGCACACTCACCTGATGGAAAGTGGTGACCGTGGCCTATAGACGAGTGTAACACCAGAGGAATCACACTCGAGCTGCCAAACTTTTAAGAACATAGACATTCTGTGTCGTCAGCGAATAAGACAAGCAGGATAAGCTTTTGGTCTTCCCACTGACAGCACAAAACCTATTTTACTACGCAATATATTTCATACATTTCAATTTAGTATGTCTGTACAATTATTTGAGACTGGTCATCAAATTATTATTTCGTTAATATGCTTAACTATAAACCTACCTAAATAGCATTCAAATCGAATCAATTCGATAAATCAAAATTATTAATTTGTATCAATGATCTTTGACACTTAACTAAATTAAAAACAGAGCAAAATAGCAACAACTCCTTAGCTATAAATAACTCGAGATCAACTCCTCACCTCAAATTCACAATCATTATAAAATGATGACTCACAAATCCTTGAAACCTCTTAATAAAAATGATTAACAGGAAATTCTTCTTGCGAACAAGAGGGGATCATGTCGAGCCAGAGCGCAGATTGACTGGGCCTAAACTAAACATAAGCCATTGAGTAAGACAAAGTCGGTCCTTAATCTGTTACGTCTATGCACCATCTCAGCTATTCAGGGAGAGATTTGAGGAGATTAAATGGTCCCCATTTATGTCTACGAGATTCTTTTTGCCGTAAGCCTGTTGTGATTTTACTGTTGTAAATGCCATGACGTAATGATCTTGTTAAGGACTATTATTATTTTATTGGAGATTATTTTTATAAGGCCCTGGATTACGCAGGACCGTAAATCTTTTTTGGGGAAGATTAAATTTCGAGTTGTTTCAGTAAATGATTCTATAAAAGGATTATGTCTCGTCATTATCATTATTTGTGAATAAATATGCAAAATGTTATCTTAACGAACTGAAAGTATTTTTGTGTCTGTTATAGTTATGAGGTTGAGGATTTGAATATAGTTTTAAATACTTAATTTGATAGCCGTTTTCGCTAACTATGGGAACAAATTGTAAAGATGAAAGAAATCTATGTATTATTCCAGACTATAATCGATTCCTGTTAAAATTTCAGCTAGATGCGTTTAGCCGTAAGAGCGTGAGTGAGTAACAAGCATGCAAACATTTCGTCACTCAGTTGGCCTTACGATCGATAAGTCCCTGAATCAAAATTGACTGTTAATAAACTTTTAATTTACCGACGTAAACTCACTCCTAATACCTACAAGCAATTCAGTTTAGCTAATAATATTACCTAATTTCGGTACTAGCACTTTTAAAAATCTACCGTAGCAATACCATATATAAATATCTACCTACTCGTACAGATTCCTAATACCGCTGTTCACTGGCAAAGCCATTTAAGAAAATATAAATTGATTCTTCCATTAATTCATTCTCAATACGCTTGACCTCATTTGATATGGAATGAGTTATTGCTTGGGACATATATCTTGGTCCTATAATGTGCTCAAACGCGCAATACACGTTTCTTGGGTGTCTTTTGAGGATAGCACAGGGTGCTACTGCGGTGGACGAGCGCAAATTCACCAAGCAATTTAGGTCCAAGATACATCCCGAGGTATATGTATTTTAGAACAGCTCGAGATTCGTAATTGGACTTCAGATCAGTCTTGAAAGTTGTCGTTCTATATACAGAACAACACTAAAGTGAAATAAACAAATACGTATAAAATGTTAAGTCATTAATAGTCCTTGGTAGGTAAATACAACAGACTGCCATCTGTGTCCTATTTCTATAATAAATCTATTGTACGAGTAATAAAACGAAAATAATAATTTTATGCAAGGGTCGTACTGATTTCTAAATCTTAAATCGCGTAAACTGTTTCTCTGTTTTCTGTTTCCTACTCCAACATCAAACCGGGTCCTTGGTACCATATTAATACTTTGTCATGTATGTAATATACATACTCGAAATTTTATCAATATTGGTTGAGAATATCTGCTTCAAAATCGAGTTGTCCCGAATAAATTACATACATAAGTGCACTGACGGCACACAATCTCTCTGTTCTCACAGGGTCGGCAGCACGATTGTAAACTCCCCTGGTGTTGCACTCGTCCATAGGTCATAGTAACCACTTTCCATCAGGTGGACCCCTTGTCTGCGAGCTAAGTGATCTAAAAAAAGATAATAAAAAGCTTGCAAAAAGATCGAACCTGCGATAAAAATATTCAAAATTACAAGCACCCAGCCCTCTGAGTTGATCTGTTGTTCATAATATGCGCTGGTTGATTCATATACCTACGTCATGTTAATTTTCCTTTGCGTCCGGCATGGAGCCGCTACTAATGAATTTCAATTTGTGGCCCGCGGACGTGTGCGTGGAAAAATCGCAGTTAGGAGTATTAGGGTAGACGAAATTTTTGAATTTGGAATTTCGTCGACCCCCGTGTGCGTTAGTACCACATGTTAATTTCAGGTTTTTTTTATTGAGACCAACTTTATTGATAACCTCTGTAGCGGTAGATCGTTCGACAGCTAAGTTAGCGGTTGCGGGTTCAATTCCCGCCGGGTACAATATGTGTGTTCATAAATATGTTTATGTTATTCAATATAATTTTATGTATTTATAACAGAATTTTTAAAGAATATTAGTAGCTACATAACCGGAATTACTAGTGTCGCCCCTAACTCCCCCAGCTAAACTAAATTACTTGTGCTAGAAGTGGGTCTTATAGTTAGTGGAGGATTCGAATCCGGTACTTCACGATCGACACCTTAACCATTATGCAATCAACGCTTCTATTATTAAGTATATTCATCCGCAATCTAGAAAGCACACACAAGCTCGCTGAGGTCCTAGACAGCGTTGTAATATGTCGTAAAATATGATTTATTTCAGCGTTCTCTTCAACAATAAAAGGAAAACTCTTCATAATACACTCAAGAGTTTTCCGACCAGTACATATAAAACACGCAAAAGAATTTGGTTTTTTTTTCACCGCAAATGCGTCGAACCACGAAGCTTCGCGAACATGCTCATTCATATTCGCGAACACACCTGTTAGCAAATTGAATAATGGAAGGTGAAAAGAAACTTATCATAATGTGACGAGTGGGACTGTAGGGCTGGCAGTTACTTGGAGAGAGGGTATAGAATTAAAAAAAAGCAAAAACAAAACTTCGATGTCACCAATTGCTTGTGGAGGCTTCTTGAAAAATATTGAGATTTATCCGCATCACTGACTGGATAGCCGACCCCAACTGGGTTGCGGAAAAGATACCAGGATGATGAATAAACACACTTTTCGCTAAAATTTCATTGAAAATATTTATAAGATCCTAAGTGCACCATCTAAGCTAAATTGCGTATAACTAGAAGGTTTATGTTAGTAGTGTTATGATCAGGATTGGAACCCGAAACAAGGCGAGGACGACCTCATCTGCAAGCAGGTACACCTGCTGATTGACAGATGAAACTCGGTCGTAGCATTTCCTCTCAGGATAGGGAGGTCAGATAAATAGAGAAAGTATATGCTTACACAGATTAAGATGGTGGACTTCGGACCCTAATGATTTGGACGCTTCAACAATATCTGATGACAAGGACTTTGACCGGTTCCCTGTCAGCACCGGCATACGTAGTAGCTACGGACTCCCCATTGGAGAGTTGGCTAAAAACCGTTATGACGCTGATAAAAATCGGGCGATACCGTAGTAAGACAGTGTCTTATTATTTAGAGTTCTATCGATGATACTTACCTACATATCTTGGTTTATTCGAGGTGGTTGCGGGCGGCCGCGGTCGGAATGTTCAATTGATTGCTTGTTCAACGTTAAGATTTTATTGTGTTTTATTGGATATGAGGTTTTAGCATGTCTAGCCAAATACTTATAAGTAGTATTGTTTATAATTTAGTTTTAGTAAGTAAACTAACGATATACTGATAATAAGTGAGTACTTAACATATATTTATCACAGCAAGGAACAGACAACTGGTGCTTTCCCGATCGAATCGGTCTATCTGTTCTGACAACTACATCATAATAAGGTATAACGAGGAAACGATTTTGGTTACGCATTAACTGACCAATTTCTGAGTGATTATATTTTTGTCACTTTATTATTAATGTCAATTTATTTATTAGATTTTATTTTTGTATCAGTAGTTTGTCTCGACAGTGGTTACGACTAGTTGCAAAATTGCATCAATTATATTTGTTGGTACTAAGATTACATTAAATTTATTACTTTTACTGACGAGAGTAGTCAATTATTAATAATTACCGGTAAATGTGATTTATTTCTCACTTTTACTATGAATTTTGGTAATTATTAATAATTACCGGTAATTTATTGATAACTACCAATTTATCACATTAATCGTATGAGACACCAAACTACAGTTACACCACTAGCGCTTTCGCTAAAGTCAGTAAACAATAAATTCAAATGAATAGTAAAACAATAAAATCAAAAGCCTGAGGACATAAAAAAATGCCCGTTACAGATATTTTTTACTTAAAAAACACTAATGATTTTTAGGATAATAATTTCTAACTGCATTTCTTTACTGCGAACCGTTATTGTGTGAACGCCAGCTCGACTTTTTTTGCAACATTTCTTCCAGTTTGCCCCATTAAAGTTGCATAATATTTACATATTTTTAACGGTACTGGCGAAAGGACCTTTAAAAAAAGTGCTATACATTTGGGCTCTACTTTTTACCGATTTGGGGCAATAGTTTTATGACTGATTTTACCTAAGCAAATAAAGACATTTTTATTTGGAACAGTAAAATTTTGCATTTATAATTTTTACCGTTACTCGAAACAGCTTCTAACACTGATTTTACTACTGCTATTTTTAACATGATTGTAAAACTTGTAGTTTAAACGAATATTACAAACGATACCAAATATCAAGCACTTTTAGGACATTCTACACAATGCTATCTAAAGCAATAAAACATAACAACCGCGTCGTTCCCGGCATGGTAGAAATTTGGGCCACCCCATCTCTTCCCTGTTTAACATCAGACAGATATATACCTACAGCTTAGACTCAACCTCAGATGTATGGATTGAGTCAACCATAGTGCCCGGAATACGGCAATAGCCTCACCCCTCATTACGTGGGACCTAATAAGTACAATGATTGTGACATGTGCGTATTATAATACACCTCTGCCTAAACCTCCGGGGATAAAGGCGTGATTATAATATGTATGTACTCATAGGTACGTAAGTAGTAAACATAGAAACATCAAAAAAAATAGATATGATATTAAAAATAGACTTATTCGGACATGTGTGTAAGAATAGAAGCAGATGAAGAGGTGTAGTCTCTGCTTACCCTGAAAGGACAAAAGCCTGAGAATATGTATGTAATTATGTCTGTACAAATTTTTGATAAGCGGACTCGAACTCACGACCTACGACGTAGCAGTCGAACACTGTACCGCTACGCCAGAGAGGTCATAATATACCTATTCCATACACATTTAATTCTCTTTTTTAATATGTAAGTACTTACAATGAAATCAGCTCTTCATCACTCCATTAGTATAAAACACAATTCCCAAATCCGTAAAACATCAACCCTCAAAAGCTACCCGAACTTACCAACCCAACCCTCTTTGCTCAATCGTAAATCATAACAAACATCTTGCCTAACCCTTCGGTTACCGTCGGGCCAGTTCGCTGGCACCCAAGTGCTGTTAATTGGCGACCGGTTGGGGAAATTGGTCCGCTGTACTTGCTTCCGTGAGTTAATGACTAGCCGCCCAGTGGATGGACGCCGAAACCCATTTAGGCGTGTGCAATTTGCGTATGTGCAGTGGGGGGTTAGCCGGGCGGATTTCGGTGACGTATTTATAAGGTAAAGGTTCTAAGATTGTTTGGGTATATGAGATTGTATTAGACTATGGGGGTTTGGTTATGGCGTATGTGGTTCACCACAAGGTTATAGTCACGGAGTGTAGCGGCTTATGGTTGTGCGGTATTCATAGTCAATAGGCAGTTGAATTGATTTGAAAAATGGCTTCAATGATCTCAAAGTGGGAGGATTCTAAAGATATTTCATGCAGAATTTCAGATTTGTAGATAAAAATAATCAGATTTGGTATTCAATAAAGATTTCTAATAAAAAAATTATTTTGAGAAAATAAATTACTATGAAAGTTAAAATAATTGGAAAATTAAAAAAAAACTTTAAGTTAAAGGTAGATATCTAACACAATTATCGATTAGGTGATCTGCACTGTATGTGCAGTCAGTATCAAACCTATCTTGAGTAGCTAAGTGTCAAAATGATCTATGAAGGATTTATGTAAGATCTTTTCATACAAGTTTACATGAAATGATATTTTGTTACAATAGGACTGCCATGTCGTAAGATAAAATTCCTATAAATAAATAAGGATTTAAAAAAAAATTAAATGATATTATACTATCCTTCCCACGTAAGTGCTTCATTTATGTCTAGATGGCGCTGTGTGTATAACAAAAAAGTTTATGTAGACAAAAATTATGGTGCAGTCGCTTTCAAAAGTAGCTTGATACTTTATTTATAGAAAAAATAAACATAAAATAAGTACATAATTTATTAAACTTGTTCTCTGTAGCACATTTTTAGTATCAATTTCTAATTAATTTATATTTATTATTAATATTTTTTTTTCGGAGTGGTTTTTAGTCATTCTAATTTCTGATTTTATTCAAATCAAATCAATATCAAATCAAAATAATAATAATACTTATTTAAAATCATATAGGTATCATCTGTTATTGATATTCTAATTTCATGTCTTGCATGGTTTTTTGATACGGTTATTTCTAATAAATATTTCTATCTACTTATATAATGTGTGTGTGATAAAATAAATAAATTATTTTATGTGAATTATTATTATCATTAAAAACTATTCATTAAAAATGTTAGTGTT
Source organism: Eilema depressum (assembly GCA_914767945.1). Taxonomy (NCBI): domain Eukaryota; kingdom Metazoa; phylum Arthropoda; class Insecta; order Lepidoptera; family Erebidae; genus Eilema; species Eilema depressum. The sequence goes on along the minus strand of OU612026.1, from coordinate 13,101,634 downwards.
TAGCAACTACTGAAGGGGCGACTGTATCTACTCCTATACTGCTACAAAAATGGATGTAGAAACCAGTAGCTCACATTCAACCAAGGGTATATTTTTATAACTCGGTTTAGTTACGGGCATTATATAAACAATATTTTCGGTTCTTTTATTGCGTTGCCCTTTCAAGCCGCCGCCTGTCGGCTTGTTTACCGACTTTCTTTGCAGCATAAACCATGGCGGCTTCCTTGTCCCTGTAACAATTTTAATATTGTTTTACTGGCTACCATAAATCCACAGATGTTTTTTCTAATAAACATTACGTTTTGATTTCATTGGTGTACCTGAATTATACTGCTTGTAAAACTAAACGCAACACGATGTACATACTTTATATTTGTTGTGTCTAAAAATGATAAGAATATAATATTTATACTTCTCGCCCCTTATTACGTGGGAGTGAAAATAATAGTTGGCGAGATGTGGGTGTTAAAACACCTCTGCTTACTACTTCGAGGATTTACAGACGTTTGTGTGTATGTATAATTATGTTTGAAAAGTAAGAATTTAGGGGCTGATGATGAATGATGATCGTCGATCGTCATCTCTAACATCAGTCCCTAAGTACGCATATTTGAAAAGTATAGGCAAACCATTGTGAGGAAACTCTAAAAGTCCTCTCAAAGATTTGTAAAGTCTGCCAATTCTTTCTAAGCCAGATTGTTTACACATTATCATATATCATTTAAGTATACACATATCTAATATTTGAATCGTCGGTAGCTTAGTGGTTAAGGAGTCGGCCTTACGATCGAGAGGTCCCGGGTTCGAATCCTGGCCATTACACTACCGACGTGAACCCACTCCTAGCACAAGCAATTTAGCTTAGTTGGAGGGGTTAACGCGAATATTAGTAATTTCGGTTGCTAATATTCTTTAAAAAAAAATACCTACACGAAAATTACGATCAACGAAAACATTCGCGACATCACAACAGCCCCCTAGGCAAGAGGCAATTCGTTGCTCGGCGTATGATGGAATAGAATGACAAATGTATAGGATTTGACGTTTTTGACAATCGTTGACGCCTGTCATATACGTCAAATCCCATACATTTGGCATTCTGATCCATCATACGCCGAGCAAAGAATTGCCACTTGTCTAGAGGGGCAGATGTTTGTTCTTCAAGAAGGGCATTAGAAGGTTTCTACAGGGTTGGCTGCACGAGTGTGACGTCCCTGGTATTGCACACGTTCATAGCCCACAGTAACCACTTTCCATCAGGTAAGCCGCGTGCTTGTGTGCCACCTAAGTAGTACAAAAAAGGTTATAATTTAAGTATATAGCATGTCGAATACGGTTTACACGAGTTAATTCTCTCAAACACCTTCAAAGAATTTAATCATGTGAACGCTGGAGCGTTCTATCAACATATTTATCAGATTCATTAGCCGATCGGAATGTTTCACTGAGATTTATTTTTTTCTCCAGTTTCGGACGGAAAGAACGAAATAAATATTAATAATAAAAGAGGGTTTGCCTTCAAAATTACGAAGAGGAGGCGCAGCGTGTTGACGACTCCTAATTTGACGTAATTTGCATAGATTATGCCGGTTCGTTGAGTGCCAATCTTTTTAAGTGGCTTCTTCTACTCATTTTGTGTTCCTGCCACGGCCCAATAAGGAATTTATTATATCCAAGTGCTTTCTTTACGAATATTTTATGTGTTTCATAAGGTAACTTCCCGTTCCCCGTTTGTTTTAAGCAGAATAAAAAAAAAACATTTTTACAATCGTATAGATTGCTTTATTTTTGTGGGGGTGCCAATGAAATGGTTTTAGCTATAGTATCAGTTTGGAATATCTTATGTAAAATTGCAAATTTGAAACTATAGCCAAACGTATATGGTGACTCCATGACGAGACACGGGAAATTCATAGAGATTGTTGCTTATTTTACATGGGTTTGATTCCTTTAGTGATAGTTTTTTTTATATAGGCCACCACAATTTCACTTCTCCTCTCCTGATGGTGAGCTAAAGGCAAAGTGTCGGAAAAGGGGGTCACCATTACAGACATGGCCATGTTACAATGGTGGTACCCAGCTTTACGGCCTCATCAAATGCTTTTTAACGCCCCGTTTATAGGACCTGAGACTGTAGGAAGAGGGAAACACGTGTACTAGTAAGGTATTCCAAGTCTTAATGGTGCGTTAAAAAAAGGAGTCGCTGAACTGCTTGGTTCTTGACGGAATATTCTGCACCGGAGTCCTGGTATGGGGTTCTATAGGAAGCTTTCACATCAGTACGAGCGAAGCCATGGGCAACAGCCAGTTAATAGTAAGGATTTTAAAATCATAATTTTAAAGAATTCCCACTATATTATGTAATTCCTTTTATTAATTAATTTGTTCCATATTTGCCTTGTCTTCCAAAATACACAAATAAAGAATGACAAATCATTGCAAAAATAGTATTCATTACTACTCCATATAATATTTCAATTACAATTTTTCTCATTACTTTTCAGCTCTTCATTTTAAAATACAGCCGAGTGCTGACCTCATACTTTAAAGTGTAAACGGCAGTCCGGTCATTCTTTCACCTCCATCCATTTTGAACGCAAATATCACCTAATCCAGCCCTGGCCCCAGTTTGTAAGCCAACATTATCTCATGTTATTTTTCGATATTACCCTGTTACAGCGGCTGGGGGCGCGTAAATCAAATTTATAACCTTTTTATACAGGCATTAAAATTTTATCAGAGAGATTTCTTTTTTGTATTGTCCAGTTTTGTCGCTCTTTTTGACTTTCGGGTGTGACTATGCGGGAATTGCTCGTTGAGTTTTCAAATTTCTACGAATAAACATACTATGCTCTTTTGTAACTACGTGGTACATAAATAAATTGAGATATTACAGGAGAGAGATGACGACGGAGTGGAGAGATGATGACGAATTCCGTGGTACGAATTTTCAGATTATCAAAATTTTAACCAGCTTTGTCTATTTCTCACTAAGCCGACAAATAAAGTAGGTATATATATATATACGTGTACCTGATTGATATATTGGACAGTGATAATCAGCTGGAAATTATCATTGCCCAATAATCATTCAGGTACACCAAGAGCCGGTACATCTACTGATAGGTGAAGGAGGCTCTGGCGCAGGCTATCTTCTTGGAATTGGGGGTCAGACGGCAGTCAGCTGATGTTGATGATGACACAAGCCATTTTACTCGAGCTCGACTGGTCACTCGCAGTTGAATGTTGAATAGACAAAGTAAACATGAGAACGGGCAAAATTCACAGAGAGGTTATTAGTTATTTTCACAAAGCTTACGATAGGCAGTGATTGTCCTCCAATGGCAGCCAGTGTGCATTTGACCTAGGCCATTAATAAGGTTACGGACGCAATGCCAACATTATACATTAAACGTGAAAGCGTACCATTGAATTGAACCCAAAATTATCCAACGAAAATTTTCGATAATCAAAAAACGTAATGGGTCCAAAGTGGTCACACCTCTACCTCTTTGCTGCGAGTACATTCATGAGCTTCCATTTAGATTTTAGCGAGCCCGAGGCGTGTGTGTCGGGTCTTTCCGGCCCACAGCCTGAACAATAAAAGCATAGGTGGATCTTACCGATATCGATATGTGATGTCGCTCGCTAGCCAGCGGCAGGGTTTAAGCCGCGGTTCCTGCATTGCGACGCGGATTAAAATGTTTTTTATTTCAACGTTACGTAGACGCGCTTATAGAGGTGGGCTTTAGGGAATATTGTTCGTATATTTGCAGAAATACTGATGAAAAATGTAAGGCATAAAAATTGGACGTCGAAACCGGCCTGACGGAGTCTACGCCAGCACAGCAAGTGTTGATAGAAACACGCAAGAAGACTATATACACAAAATCCTTCCAAAATCACCACCATATTTTAAGACAATACTTATACAGGTCTTCAATGCCCAAGCTAATCTCATCTGCAGGCGTTTCCTTTAGGCAGTCTATCCTGAAACTTCAATTTGACATCGACTACTGGTCGAGTTTTGCGACAAATACACAAAATGATGCAGTCGTACCTATAGTATAGATTGAAAATGTAGAACTTTTTGCTGTTTATCGCTTCTTTGGATAGCCATTTTTTCTCTAATGCTCTCACTTATTATATCCCTACCCACATAAGTAAATACCTGCTGAATCACTGCTGAATTGAATGCATACGCTCATTCACTCAAACAAAATTTCAAATTCAGAATACATACTCACTGACGTGAGCTCGTCTGGCCACAAGTTTTTAATACGACCAAATAGGATGGTTGTACAGTCGCCATCAGATATATGAACAAGACTGAAAAGTATAAAATGTAAACTGCCAGATTCATCATAATTAACAAAAAAGCTCCCACTAAAATCTATAATGTTCAGATGTTTTTGGTTAGTTGTGTGTGTAGAATTTATTGATAAGCATCTCTCGCATATCAATGAAGTTTTTGATTGTTCAGATATGGTAATAATACTGGTAACTTAAAGTGTATGGAAATTATTGATATTAATTTTACATATATATTAAATATTTAAATTATAGTATTTGCTCACCTTATTTGCTACGTTATATATCTGATGGCGACTGTACAGTGTATGGGTTGGATTAATGCTTGGTATGGGGCTGTGTGCTCCGAAAAGTAAGTCATAACGCTGAATCAAAGCTTGGTATAATGAGGTCCTATTCAATGGGATGAATGCACGTGACAAGTTGGATGTGTTAATTAATATTGGAGATAAAAAAAATTCTTTTTTAAATTCTTTTGTTTTCGATTGGAATTAATATGTAATGCTTGTTCTGTTATTGATAAATTACAATACCTACTCTTATTCTGATGTGATAATATTTAGCTGTGCCTACTAGTACCTACCTTCAGGAATATTAAGTTAGATATTTTAGATACTAACACTCAATGAGCACTAAGCGGATGGCACATAAAGTATATAAGACACTTGCAAGTGGGTAAGCTGGTGGGGTTGGTCTAACGGGTTAAAAAATAATGATGTATCGATTAAAAAAGGCAGTTCAGAAGCTCTTACATCATCGCAACCGGCGGGCTTGAATGAATGGTTTATAAAACAGTAAAGCTCGTGAAGTGTGTAAGGACAGAAGTAGATAACGGGCAGTGTCTCTGCCTACCTCTAAGGGTAAAAGGCGTTAGCATATGTGATCGGCAAACGTGGTGCATATTGGCAGAGGCCTATGTCCAACAGTGGACTGCAATAGGCTAATTGATTGATTGATATTATGTGATGTAAACAGACCTAAATTGAATTAAACTAAACAGAGATAAATTGGGAAGTAGAACATTAATAGGTAAGTACTTATGTTGTGTCAGTGATTTCAAAATAGATGAATCTCTATTGAATGAAATTAAAAAAAAATAGAATGCTGACTATTCAAATCAAAAATTCAAATCAAATCAGATATTCAAATAATAACATGTAACCCCGCGTTTACATACTGCCGCTCGCATTGCTCATCGCCTTGCCGGCAATATTCACGCGAATAATGCCCTAGCATTCAAACACTCGCATCATCGCGATGTTCATCGCGTTGCCCAACACTCACATCATCGCGATGTTCATCGCGTTGCCCAACACTCACATCATCGCGATGTTCATCGCGTTGCCCCGCATACAGTATTCGCCTTGCGATGGAGATGGACGACTTTAGTTAAGTGGACACCTAACCGAATGCAGTATAGGCATTTTATTAGGCTAGGCTATCTACTTAGATACTTAGCTAGTAGGTAATCAGGCTAATTTGGTAGGTAGGTAGGTACCTACCTACCTACCTATTTTAATTTGGTAGGTAGGTACCTACCTACCTACCTATTCTAGTTTGGTAGGTAGGTACCTACCTACCTACCTACCTATTCTAATTTGGTAGGTAGGTACCTACCTACCTACCTATTCTAATTTGGTAGGTACCCTAGCTACCTGTTTGGTAGGTATACTTAGGCTAATTTGGTAGGTAGGTACCTACCTACCTACCTATTCTAATTTAGTAGGTAGAGGTACCTACCTACCTACCAAATTAAAATAGGTAGGTAGGTAAATTAGGCTAATTTGGTAAGTAGGTTACCTACCAAATTAGAATAGGTAGGTAGGTAGGTACCTACCTACCAAATTAGCCTAATTACCTACCAAATTAAAATAGGTAGGTAGGTAGGTAGTACCTACCAAATTAGCCTGATTACCTACCAAATAGGTAGGTAGGTAGGTACCTACCTACCTACCTATTCTAGTTTGGTAGGTAGGTACCTATCTACCTACCTATTCTAGTTTGGTAGGTACAGGTACCTACCTACCTACCTATTCTAATTTGGTAGGTAGGTACCTACCTACCTACCTATTCTAATTTGGTAGGTACCCTAGCTACCTGTTTGGTCGGTATACTTAGGCTAATTTGGTAGGTAGGTACCTACCTACCTACCTATTCTAATTTAGTAGGTAGAGGTACCTACCTACCTACCAAATTAAAATAGGTAGGTAGGTAGGTAGTACCTACCAAATTAGCCTGATTACCTACCAAATAGGTAGGTAGGTAGGTACCTATCTATTCTAGTTTGGTAGGTAGGTACCTACCTACCTACCTATTCTAATTTGGTAGGTACCCTACCTACCTATTTGGTAGGTATAATTAGGCTAATTTGGTAGGTAGGTAGGTACCTACCTACCTACCTATTCTAGTTTGGTAGGTAGGTACCTACCTACCTACCTTTTATATACATATGTATTACCTATATTATTTAATTAGATCCGTAGCAAGCATTTCAATAAATTCTATTGATTTTTCGTTGGACCATTCGATTGGTTGCGTCATTGTCATGATAATAAATTCGAAGTAATCCTGTGACTGTGACACGCGCGTACACAACGAGCGCTCGATGCGAAGTGTGCGCGACGCGAGTATGTGAATGCTTCATCGCGCTAGTATTGCCGCTCCTTCTCGCGCCGCCAAGCCGACACTCGCAGCAACATACGCGGCACTACTCGCGGCATGACGAATATACCATTCACACCACGTCCCTGCCCACTTCTCTCGCCACTTCCCTCGCTCTGCCGCGAGTATGTAAACGAAGCATAAGGGAAAGTTCGAGTGCCGCCGCAGCGAGAACTGATTTTCCTATTTTAATAGAGATGAAAAAACATTGTTTCACAAACATTATGCACTTACTGCTCCGCAAACAATTTACCTGCTTCCTATCCTCATTCTCGATTCCCAACTGCAGGTAACAAGGTGTAATTGACACCTCTGGTATTGAAAGCGTTCATAGTTGTGGACTATAAATGCTTCGAATACCAACAACAAAATTTCAGTAGCGAACCCAGATAGATACCTTCTGTGGGCTATATGCCGCTCAACCTGAATGTCTTCAAGTTTATAATGTACGCATATCTATTTTTAGGATTCCGTTTCTCCAAAAGGAAAAGCGCAATCCTTGGAAGATCAGTCTCATGTCTGTCTGTTTGACAAACCTTTTCCTCAACAACATGTGAAGGTATCAAAAATAAATAAAAAATACTCAGATCTGAAACTTTTTGAACCTGTGTAAAAATCAAACATTGAAGTCAACGCAATCAATGGATAAATTATATTAGTTTTTGCAGCTTAAATTATTAAAAATATTGTAAGTAACTAACATTCGAATTTCACATACGAAAAAAAATAATGGAATTAGTGCGGAATGTCAACATTTTACCAAATTATTCACTAATTTGATTTCATCATATAAATTTTACCAACAAAGCATACTGCCATTAAAATTGGGATCCAGTAAATCAGTCATATCCACGTTTTCACATCCAGGTGTTGTTTGAAGAGTGCCGTAACCGCGGCACGGGGAGGGAGATGGCTGCAATCAGCTAACCGGATCAGCTTGGACGCAAACACAATTGATAGCACCCGCTACGCACCTCTATGCTAATGCCAGTTAACTTAGATCCCTATGTCCTACTAATATTATACCTACATGTGAAAGTTAGTGAAGATGTTTAGATAGTTAGTTTAACTTAGTGACATAATAACACCAAATAAATCGTGATAGAATCAGCTTTTTTAGATCACATACCCGTATTAGATACATACAGTAAGCAAGCTTCGGATGCGACTGGGAATTAAGGCTGGGATGAAGAAATGAAGAAAATTTAAATAAAACTTTTCATAACGGATTCCATCCTATGCAAATAATAAATCCAATTATAAACGATGTCGTGAAAATGTGTGAGAAAGTGAAGATATTTGGATGTTTGTATGGCTCAAACGGCTGAAAGGATCTAGCTGTTGGTACAGGGATAGAATTAGTTTAAAACCGATTATTTATACATAGCAATATGCATTTTAGAATACAGTCAAATAGGTGCTAGCCCTAAATAGGTGTTCACGCGATTGTACCTACATCAAAGTGGAAAATCATTTTTAGGAGTTATTTGGTCAAACAGCTGAAAGGATCTAGCTGTTGGTACCTATAGAGATAGAATTATAGTTTAAAACTGATTTTTTATACATAATTATTGATTTGCATTTTAGAATACAGTGAAATAGGTGCTAGTCTGAAATAGGTGCTCACAAAGTGAAAATCATTTTTTAGGAGTTATTTGGCCTTACCATTTCGTGCAGTTGAGTGCATGTTTATCATATTCACTTACATAGTACTGAAACATTCAAACGATATCCAGTTATATTTTAGAGCAACAAGTGTTCAGTTTCAATACTGCTAACAGAAATGTAAGTGGATGATATACAAGCCTTTTAAATATCGATCACACTAGAGAAATGGTCACGTTAAACTCTCAAAATGCAATATCGCGTCAATTTGTACACATAGGTACATCATTTCGTCAGATAAAGGGATTGCTCTTCTTACAATATTCCCTTAATCCGATGGTAAACGATTACTAAATCGTGCAATACTGAAGGTGTCCCTCCAGCATTGCTGCCTTCAGAAGAGATTGCGGCGAGAATTGAAAGGGTTTCAGGTTCACAGGTCCAATATAAATGCTGTGTTATTGAGGCTATGGTAACTATGTGGTACACTGAGGTACAATGCTTATTACAGAAATATACTGCTACTGTATTTATCTCACACTAATATAGGCTATTCACGTTGCGTCAGACGCTGATCAGAACATTGACGCTGAAGTAAAGTGACGCAGACATTAATTAGGAGAAAATAGCCTAAATCAAAGTCGTCTTCTGAAAATCAAGTCTCCAATATTATAAGACTGGATTAGTTTTGTTATTTTTTTCTTATGCTTTTGTATGCAGCACACCGGTAGGTAAGGCAAGCAATGTAGGCTAAATTACTTCTGTAGATTTCTATTCGCTTCACGTAACCAGAGGTGTACAATTTTCTTTGCCAAAGCTTCAGAATTGCCATTCAGTCTAGCAAAGGTGATTGCCAGGCGGACATTCACAGTAATCATAGTCTTGTGTGGCGTAGTAGTTAAATGTTTCACACTGAGGACGAGGTTTGATTCGCCCTTCGCAAGGTGTTTTTAAGGATCTAGCTAAGATATAGGAATATAATTAAATCACAGATTATGCTATCTTTTCTCCTTCTATTCTTATTCCTACAACCTGGAGCTCAGACTCTAGTATCCCACTGCTTTCCAGATTTAGTTCATTTTGACTTCTACGGGGGCAATAGCCACCTGATCTCTATAAATCGAGAGAAAAGCCTACATAGCCCCGTCCGTTATTCAGCAGGTGTACTGACTCGTAGAAGAGAAGGTTGGCTTGAACTTCTGATTGCCTGGTAAGGCTGCATACGCCCATAAATAAAATAAGTGACTATGCATAAAATAACTAGTCTATAATTATAAGCATATTTATTAATCTGTGGTATAAGTATCCACGTTATAACAGCTACTACGTCGAGTCAATGGAACGTTCATTGTTTGAATCCAATTGTTTATAACCCATGGTTAACAAAACAAAGACACGTGCATTGCACATGGTGTCCGTTTCAAAATGCTTCTTCTATGCACTCAAGTAAGTATAACGAATGTCGATGATAATAGTTTGATTTCGGTTTGTACAAATGAAATTTATAACGTCAGAATAAAAAAATAGAAATACACTTACACAGAGCGCATTCATGATTATGTCACATCAAATAACCCGCCACGTATAGGTAATTCCCGTCGCAAAGGTGCCCATGATGCTGGCAGCGTTGCCTTGTTGAATCGCAATAGCGTCATTGGAGTACTTTGCTAATCAATAATTAAAGCAAAAATCAATGGTAGTTACCTCCTTTTTTGCTGATCACAAGTCTCTTCTCAGCATGATAGGGTTAGCCTATCGTTTATTGCCACCACATTAGGGTAGTGTTTATTGCAAGATTCAGAAACCTGAATAGTGGCAAGGAGTATTCCACCCTACCAGCAAGTAGGTATTTTAATTTACCTGCAAAGAACCGTGCTAATCTTCACCTTTTTTTTTTAAATTGTCTATCACCGTGGAATGTGACTATGATACTTACATTGATTTCTACTACGACTAATTGACATTAGATACCCCAAGATCTCGTCGGTCAATTTGAAGATGTAGGCTTATAGTTGATAGACTTGGGTTTCGAACATTTCTTTCCTTTTACTCATTCAACTGCCTAAATTTCCCTTACCTTCATTTCTCCTTTACAGATTGCGTGTGACACCTCTAGTACTGTAGGTGTTATTAAATCAAGGTAACCACTTACTATCGAATGAGTTGAGTACTTTACCTTATTATTATTCAAAGGTACTGATCTTCATTTACTTTATCCATATAATACCGTAAAAATTACGAATTATGGGTTGTAATAAAATACTTTGATAATTTCTTAGATTTTTTCTTTTATCTTCGTATCTCTAGATATAGATATATACATTTAGATTATACATTGCCAATTGGCAAACATTTATTGTACATTTCGTTCGTTTAATAAATACCCTTTTACACTATTTACAATAATACATTTATACTTCTTATCTATTAAAGTAATCAGTCGTTTCTCGAAGAATATTAACTACATTTACAAATCTATTTACATATAAAATACGAAACGAACGAAGCTTGAACACATCTGCAATAAAAGTAACAAATAAATCTATTAACATTGCTGGTCTAAACTCTAATCTAAAATCTAACAATAAATAACTGATATAAAACAAATCACTTGTTTTACATCTATGTTATGTACAAGCTCATTGGTTTATCACATTTTAACAAATCCGCACGCGTCCGCACGGATATTTAACTACATAAAGAAGCACTAAAATGTCAGTAATATTTTTGCCAAACTGATTTGTATGACAAAATCGCACTGTATCAAATTTTGATATACTTTGGACTAGAGAAAAGTAACTGGCGGTGTGCTGTGAAGGTGTTTTTATTTCTGTCAGCAACCTTAGGATCTGCGCGAGTCTTTCTTCAAATCTTACAGTTTCACATTCATAGCCCGTATTTTCTTAACCGTTTCTTTGTCAGAATCTTTACTGATCTTCGAGCCTTTTAATACATTTAACTTCATATATTGGTTCGGCTTCTCTCCTACCTCGCCTTGCATTAAACTATCTTTTTGGACTGCTATTTGCTGATGATAATCTTGAACATGAAGTGCCGAATGGAAATGGAATTGGAAGATATATAACAATTCATTTGTCCATACCTATTATGTACATTTTCATTTGTTTATCATATTTCAACAAATCCGGATGTTCATTATACAAACTAGCACTTAATTTCAAGTGATATCACACAGATGTTGGACTAGAGAAAAATACACTAGTGATGCACTGTGTAGACGCCTTCAGATCCTTCCTAATTCTTGGCCTGTCAGCTACCGGAGTAACTGCAACTTGAACCCTGTTTAACTATGCAAACTAGCACTAAAATGTCAATATGGCCGCCAAACTGATTTGTGTGTCGCTATCGCACCATTTGAAATTTTAGTAGATGTTGGACTGCTAAGTACCCTTGTAGGACGTTGCGAAGGTGCCTTCAACTCGTTCTTTACTTTTGGCCTATCAGCTACCGTAGAATCTGCAGCTTGAACCCTTTTCAATTCTTGCAGTTCTACATTCGCTGGCCGCGTTGGGTGGAATGCAGATTTTACAACCTCGATTGGTTCTTCATCAGACTCGTCAGTGATGGTAGCGTCATGTATAGAATTAACTTCAGATTTTGAATCAGTTTTTGATCTATCTGGACTGACATTGATCATACTTCTAGGGCTCCCACTTTGTCTGCTACTGGTTGGTGATAATCTTGAATTTGGATTAATATGCAGGTGTGTATTCCTTAATGACAGTTCTGGTAAAATCCCGTTTGGTGGTAAAAATGGATTAGGAATCAGTCCAACTGGTGGCATAGTTGGCTGGAACGGAAATAGGTCTGCTCCTGGTAGTGGGACCGGTGTAGTCAAAGCGCCTGCACCATCTAATAACAAAAGAAAAATAAATTATTAGTAATATAATCGCTTGGATTAAACAAATTAGTATCACAGATATATCCTATATTTTTTCAATCTGGCTACGGGTGCATGATTAGGGCGTTCATTATTTTAAGCTATTTAGTGGTTTCTTAGAAGCTATATAAAAATGTAATGGTTGTTAGACATGTCGAAGTCAAAACTATTTGAAAGCAGCTACCGTCGGCTGATTTGCTAACATGACGTAATATGAGAGACGAGCCCCCGGGGATAGCCCACGGCGCACGGGCACTTCGTCTATTCCCCGAACAACGGGGGTGCATAATCGTACTAAGGATAATGTACAATCTGTAGGCGTTTAAAGGCGGCATCACCGAAAGGGATGTTTTTTTAGAGAGTTATTGGGAGGGTGAGGGTGCAATATTTATTTATCCGAACACGACGTACTTCTTTACAACGAACACGGTATTCCTCCATAATTTTATACTGTGCAGGAGTCCCTGTGACACAGAGTCTATGTAGGCGCATTACCGATGCAGAGCACGTGTGTAGATGTTGTAACAGACACGTGTGCACTCCACAAAGCGAGAACATCGCGATAAGGAAGCACACCTCTATCTCTGTACACGTCGGACAAAGCGGGCTCCAAATGTGAAATTTTCATTAGCAGCTGTTTCAAAAAGTTCTTTCGGGGAAGCTTTGATTCTCGATAGCGTGTAAGAGAAGCTGGCGTATAAAAAGGACACGATGTAGGCGCAGATTGGGCCACAAAGAGCTCGGAGGTGGTGCTACTGTCGTATCCCTTTTGTATTTTTTCCGTTTGCAGCAGTGGCAGTGTGCAGACCACTTTAAAAGGCAACGAGGATGGGAGGGGACGTAACTAGGGGGTAATTTGGCGAGGAGGGAGCCAATATCGGCGTCGCGCCTGATTGAGGTGATTCCCGATCGTTGAATTTGATTCTGTTTGGCGTGGGCCGTTATTTTTAATTAGTATTTATTGGGTTAGCTGTGATTTTATAAAACAGGATAGAAATTACATAAGTTGATTAGCAATGTGCGCAGGAACTATATTTCATTAAACAATATTATGCCTTCATCCATGGAATCCCAGACCAGTCCGTCAAAAGTTTAAATTTTACTCTTTGTATATATCATAATTAAAAAGGGTAGATCAACGTTCATTTTCAAAGTAAGTACGTCCCCTGCATGTCAGTAGGTACCTACGTAGGTTTAATAAAAGTCTGTAGGTGTTTGAGTACATCGCTTCTCGCGTTTCAGCGTCGGAAACAAAAAGTAGCTGGTGGCGCGGTCGCCTACATTGGAATAAAATTGACTCCACACTCTCTCGAACGTGAAGGCAGAGCTTTTTTGTACGTTTAGTGAGCACCCCCCACTTGCCCCCGTGCACCGTGGAGCGGACTTCAGCGGGTGGTTTTGCTTCGGTCGGTTCGATGTTGTTTTGCAGTTCAAGAGTCGCTTCTTTTATTTGAGCCGCTTTTGTACGGCCTTGAGGGGCGGTACTGTTGCAAGCAACATGTTTTTGAGTGTTGTTTGCTTACTGGGGAATTTTTAATTTAACAAATACCTTTACAATAACGCTCAATCAAAGTTTAAGAGGATTTGGAGCTTGTAATGAAAATCTATGTTGAATAGAAGCGCATAGTTCAAAGTTTAATAACGAGTGTACAATAAAAAGTATATTACCTTTTAGCAGGCTGACAGCTGGATCTTGTATTTGTGGTGGTCGTAGGTACCCTGCCCACGCGTAATTTATGTACGCCGCATCCAGCCATCCAGGGAAGAATGGACTGAACGGTCCAGGGTGTCCATAACCATAATCTGAAACAAAGAAATAAAATGTTGTAGAGTCATTGTAGCTCAACATGATGATTCAGTTCGCCGTCTCTATAGAGTTCAAACAATATCTATTCCAATTCTAGTCAAACCAATAACACAAGCTGACCGACCGACAACATAAAGTCAACGTATGTCAAAGTCAGGATCTACGAATGGCTTTTGAAGTTATCGACGTGGCGACGTCACTAACGTCTTGAGCCACGTCCGCAAGCACTAAAGTCACAAAGGGTGGCCGTAAAGGCGGCGACACACGGGCCGCGTACTGTTTACCACCCGACGACTATAACAAGGGTCTGTATACAATACGAGCTAGTTTACTACTGCAGTTAGACGGCTCCTCTGTACCATACGATTTTATGACATTCCAACGTCACGTTGCCTTTCGCCTTTCATGGCGATTTTTTATTTGTTTAATCGATACTGAAGACATCGACTGAAACTATTTTCGGCTTTTTACTACATTTTTAATCCAATAGAGACAGGCCAATTGACGAGATCAGGTGTAACGTTTTTATTACAAGATTAAACTGTTTACGAGCACTTCATCTACTTTGTTTTGAACTTTGTATACGCGGTACTTCTTAGACTCTTTATTAGAAGTTTGTTGTTGCAAGTTTCATTTGGCTATTCTTATTTTATCGCAGGCTAAACATTGCATGCGATGAAGCAGTCTTTTAACATAAATGATGTTGTTTATCGCTCACTAAAATGTTTACGGAACAATTAGTTTATTTACGTGAACCGTACCCCTTTCGGGAGATTAGCGAGTGTTTCGTGAGAGCGTTTCCCAGATCGCGGGTATTTTAAATTAAGAACTTGATGGATGGGCCGTCGCGCTGTCACGCGGCAATCCGGAGCGAACAGAGGAGCTCCAACATCATGGAACAATAATAAGTTAAATGTGGAACTCGGAAACGGGCCGCTCCATTTGTTAATGCCAGTATTCAATTAAATTCAGTTCCCCGACCCTTTACACATGCGGGGCTCTGAATATTAAAGCGGTAAAGAGAGCATTTCTAATGTTGAGAAGTGCTATATGATTACTGAGAGCTCGAATTAATATTAATCTTGGTAAGTGAGAACATTAACCCGCTTAATTATTTATCGGGAATGCTTTTTAAATTGATTACACTACATTTTAAAGTTAGAATTACGGAAGTTGAAACTATTTTATCAACAATTAGTCACGTGAGCGAGTTATTTCACAATTCTACATGAATTCTGGACGAAAATACTGCATCGCTTATAGTGGGATAGTTTTCTGTGTAAATCTATAAAGTTATTTTTGCGTCCGTTAATCACTGCGGCCTAAAAGTGTACAATGGGAAGAAGAATGTGGCTCGCGTCGTATCAAAAGTGGTCGCGGCCAAATTTGTACCGCTTGAGACAATAAACGGATGATACGACGCATAAGTGTCAAAACGAGCATTAAATAACTCGGACGAGATGAGATGCGAGCCTTGTCACTCGTAAATTGCTGTTAAGGAGTCGTCGTCTTTAATAAATGGAATCAGAGTTATGGCTCATAATTTGGACGGGGTGGAGACGATGTCCCCCAACTAACACCGCATTTATAATGTCTTCGCATAATTGTCTACTTTATTGTTGATTTATAGGTACCTACATAAAATTTTAGATGTGGATATTATTTCAAGGAAATTAACGCTTAAAACTTTGAAATAGGTTCACATAAAAGGATTTATAGAGTCAGTAACGTGCATGAGACAATGTTCATTGACAATGGTCATAAGAGTATATTAACTTGTTTGCTACCATCATACAAAGTCATTTAGAGCAAATATTTTCAAATAAGTTTTGCCTGATTGGACGATCCATCCAGTGTGAAATAGCATAGAATTTAATATAGGAGGGTTGGATTTTATTTAAACAAGGCCCACAATAATGCTATGCAGATGCGAATTAACTATTTCATGGTGTACTAGGGACACTCACGAACCTACGAAGTTTCCTATGTCATATTGCAGAATATATCTCTCTAGATCCGTTTACCCATTCTGTTATGACTCCCAAACATCCATTAATCAATCAAACTCTTTTCGCATTTAAAATAGTAATAAGATTTAAAATCTTCAAGGATACCCAATCCTTGGACAGCTTTAAGTCCCGTTTGGACAAATGGCTCGAAGCTAATCGTTAAGGAACAGTGAGAAACATATCAGCAAGTTGCTGCTAGTCCATTATGAAATAATAATAATAATATTCGAGCATCATCCACATTTTTACCTTCTATTGCGCAAGCTGCTCAAAAAGCCATGACATTTAACCGCATTTTAGATTCATATCCATATCTATCAATTCTTCTGTAATTCCTTTGGTAAATCATATATTTCTCAGTATTATCACATCATACAAAATGTTGCTAATATAAGTTCAACCATTTGGAAGTCCAGAAGTAGTGTCAATAACTTTAAAGGCCCAAATTTGCCATAAGCATCTTAATAGCTTGGCAAAGTCCTTGAGCCTTGGTTATGAGGGTCGCTAGCTGTGGATGTGCGGTATTTCAGCAGCTAGCAGAGACATAAAATCCATATTTTAGAGGCACCGGCGACGGGGTGCAGGCGGGGAGATCAAACGGGAGTTTACGACGCGGACGGAGATTGTTTACATCTGTTACGCGGCCGAACCACCGTCCAACTTGGTAACCGCTGCACACCAAGTAGTGGTATAAGCCGTACTACTAATAATCTAGAAAGTTATGCTAAATATAGATGAGATTATTGTCATCTATAAGAAGAAGTAGATGATAAGAAACCGGAATAAGAATTGGACGGTATAGATAAGGTCAACAACAAAAGTAATTCACATGCTGGGACATCTGCGATTTAATTGAACACACAGATGTTTTGATGAATTGAATCATATGTTTTTGTATAGTTACATTTTTTGTATAGAGACTGATACGAGTAATAATGAGACTAATTTACCGTTTGACGATGATAATGATGATAACGATTTTTATATTGATTGGAACAAAAAGAGGAATTATAAACGTGAAAATTCAGGAATCTTACAAATATTATGGATGTGAAAATTTATGAAGACGCTTAGTTTAGACGTTTGATACTAAATTTCGCTCAAACGGCTGAACATATCTGGCAGAAATTTGGCATGGTTAATTGTTATAGAATAACGCATAGGCTATTTAGATTGTTTATCCATGGAATAGGTTCCCATGGGTCTAGTATCCTACACGGACGGAGCTGTGGGCATCAACTAGTTAAAAATAAAAGTTAGAGCACGTCAAAGACGATTTATGTACTTTCATAATGTATCTAAACGTAAGCTTGTTTTACTCCACTGCGTGATAATTAGAACGTCGTAACGGCCATTAAGACAGCTTCATTGATCGCTTTATTAACTTGCCTTTGAAGTTTATGAGCCAAGGATGTTAGTTTTTCCACATACTGCATTTTTATTATTGGTTGAAGTTTGGGCGCGACTGTTTGTTTACACAGTCGTCTCGGTACGTTCTAAAATAGATTTGTGGTGTCAAAACATTATAATTCCAGTTTAATTTGTATGTTGCTTTGTCTGATCCACATGCGTGCCTAAACGTTTAACTTTGATTCAAGGTGACGTTATGAGAATGTATTGGTTTTTAAATTTCGTGTAAAACTTGTGATTTATTTTAAGTGGGCTTATAATTCATGCTGCCAGAGACACAATTTTTAATGCCTACGATCTATCAAAGTTTGTAGTCAAACATTTTATTCAGAAATTATTTCTCATTAGATATGAAAAAAGACTTGGATGATCATTTTTGATGTTCTCTTGCATTTTGTCTGAAATATATATTATTTCGTCGATGAATCAATTTTGGTGGCATTTTAAAAGTGCAATACCAGTTCCATCACTTATGGAGCAACTGAAACGACGGAATATGGAATCAAGGCAAATTATAAAACATCACCAAATAAATCAAGATAGAATCTGTTAAAATACTTTTATTTCAATAATATATCGCCCTGCTAACAAAAGAAAGGCACAAGTGAACTTGCGTCGATTTTGTTTTTTGCATATTCGTGTAGAGATACGCATGTTCTGAGCAAATTTCATAAAATATGTCCAATAGTGACTGAACTTACGATACGCTTCCAGGAATAGGGCGATATAATATTCGCGTAAACTTCCAACTATGTCATGTAGTATCATTATTAAGTGATCTTATTATTATAATAACAAGTGACCTTGACTTGTGGCTTCTTAGACGTAGTGTTGCAAGTCCTAAGCCCGCAGGACCCACAAGCAGCCATCCTGCCGTTGTTTTGTGATTGAGTAGCAAGCAAAGGTATTGCCCGGTAGCTCAGTGGTTAAAGCATTCCCCCTGTAAGGGACTGATCGCGGGTTCGAGTCCTGTCTGGGCGATTTACTTTTTCCATTGTTAATCGATTTGAATAGTTGGCATACTAATTACTTTAAAATTTCATTCAAGACTAGCAATTAAATTTACAATATCTATTTGAAGGATTCCTATCCATTTCTCTTCTAAGACTTCTGTTTTCCGTTTATGTAGGTATTTTAATTAATACTTTTCTTGTTATAAGAATATTATATACCCACCACATACTTTTGAAGTCGCTTGATTAGCTGACACCTGATGCGATTAACTTCATTTTCCCTTCTTTTTTCCAAACTGTCACTTTCCTTACATTATGATTACTTATGTAAAATCTTTAATTACCTTCCAAATGACATGAATTCTGCCCACACAAATATGTTATAAATATATACACTCAAGTTCAAACCCGTGTTTGTTGTAAACCCAATAACCATTTATAAGCTTCTGTCAAAACATGACGCTCACTTAACATTAACTCCTTGTTCAAAATGTTCTCGTAAAAGCACACAATCAGTTTTATTTCGAGAACCAGCAGTCTTAGTTGTAATTCGTCGAGTAGTGAGGAGATTAAACTGAGTAGGCAATTAATGTCTTTGTGATTGACTGTTGCACACGGCTGAGAACAATCACACAGATGCTAAATCGGTTGCGGAGATTTTAGCGGCGAATCAAATAAAAAATATTTGCTTGATTCAGAAATAAACGCTAAAACTTTCATTGTAATTTTATTTGAGAGCACTGTTTTCTCGAGTTTAGTTTATGTGGAGCACGTTGATATGATTTTTCTCACCTGATGGTAAGCTAAGGAGAAAGTAACGGAAATGTGGGTCACTATTTAATTGCAGAAAAGTACAAATAGGTAATGCTACTATTTGACGCCCTCATCAGTTGCTATTTCACGCCCAGCTTAAAGGACACAGGATTGTATGAAGAAGGAACACGTGTGATGGTAAAGAATTTCAAGTATTTATGGAGAAGTAATTAGAGTAGTGTTTACATTACTAGCATTACTTAAAAGAGACATGCACAGAAGTAAGTGAGAAGTAACTTGTGGTACTGTAATAACTTGAAAGGAGAAGGCTTGAGAGTATCCGTACTCTCAAGCCTTCTCCTTCGATATACCTGGTGGCACATTGCAAAATTTGTACACTTTATATGCATGTTCTAAACTATAGAAATTATATAAAAGCTTTAAAGTAAATGAAATATCAGGTAGAGACTTGCGTACCTATCTACCTGAGAGTTCTTCGTAATATTTTCATTTGTTTGTGAACTCAATCAAGTCACCGAGGTATAGACTCTCGCAAACTCTTTGATAATACTTTTGTATGGCTGGCTATATTGAGGTAGGTTAAAGGTACCAGTGTTGAAAGTTAGTATGCATAAAATGAATAGTAAATATATTTTACTAGCTTTTGCCCGCGGCTCCGCCTGCGTGGATATCGGTTATCGCGACCAAACATAGCCTATGTCCTTTCTCAAGGTCTAACCTACCTCTATACCAAATTTCATCAAAATCGGTTCAGCGGTTTAGTCGTAAAAGTGATACAGACAGACAGACAGACAGACAGAGTTACTTTCGCATTTATAATATTAGTAGGGATGACACAGCGCTATTTACACCATAACCGATGCAAATATAAATTTTTAAGTGCACTAGAAATTAATAAAGTGCCGATAATTGATCAAAGTATTATAAATTGATAAAATTAATGTTTTTTTTTTAATAGATTTTTTTATTACAGATGCAGATGGCGAGCTAACGTCCCTGCCTACCCCGGACTTTATGAACGTATATGTGTATTTATGTAATAGATCAGGTAAATAAAACGTCCAACAAATGTAACTGAATCGCATATAAATATTACCTAGTTCTATAGAAAAAAATACAATTTTATAAATGTTCATTGAACGTTGATATCTTGTGAACGTTGAAAATATTAGATTTTAAATGGTTCAGAAATAAAACTAGTTTCAATGTGGTTGAATGTTGCGGTGCCGCAAAATCGACCTCGGCTCTGTGGACTGGCGTCGCGCCAACGTAGAGCCGCGCACGCGCATCGAACAAATGGTTTTGATGAGATTCATACATTTATTGTTTTAATGAATGCTGATAAATGGCAGCATGCTGATATAAAGAAGCAAGTATCAAGGAAGCTGATAATAATTCATGCAAAAGTGAATGGTTATTTTTGAATGTTGAATGATGAATATTTACGATTTCGATTTTTTTTATTCGATGAGGTAGAATCTGTACTCCATTCCTTACAAATTCTTTAGATAATATAATTACTCTGTAATTACTCTATATTTTACTCTAAAGTTTTAACGTGTATCATAAAAATCTATAG
This sequence comes from Eilema depressum, assembly GCA_914767945.1. Lineage (NCBI taxonomy): Eukaryota > Metazoa > Arthropoda > Insecta > Lepidoptera > Erebidae > Eilema > Eilema depressum. Next base: position 13,080,624 of record OU612026.1, on the reverse strand, counting down.
TGCTTGTAAAGGTAAAAGCAATTCACAGGTAAGTATAGCTTTCTAATAAATATGTTCTAGGTATCTACTCTAAAATATAAATAAAGGAATTAAAAAAATATAAATTTACAAATAGTCGCATAAATGAGGAGAAAAATAAATAAAAAAAGTTAGAAAGAAAGTCAGTAGGAAACTTAAACTTACTTTGCTTGGTTCTTGGTTCCCTAGGACCATCCACGGTCACTTTGATGGCTTTCATGTACGTCGCCACTTGGCTGGGGAACGTACTGATGGTGATGGTGAGCGAAAACGACTTTCCTCGCCCACTGCGGCCCACGAACCTCAAGTCATTGAACTTAGCGACTTGATTCTTCATAACCGCAGTGCAGTTCCTCAGTTCCGCCATTGAGTTCTCGTCGTTCCCAGCTTTGATAGTGACCAGAGTACCATCCTGCACATCATCCAGTGCGACCACTTTAAAAGCCACCGGTAGTGACTTATTGGACCTCCAGTGTCCTGGTAGCGCCGAACACAATACTGCCGGGGAACCAGTTTGCACCAGTTCACCATGGCTCTGCCGGTAATACTCGTGGATGTGAGAGTAGACGTCCGCCATACTTGGGGCCGTGGGGCTCGCGTGCGGGAGGTGCATCGACTTCAGCCTACCCTCAAGAAACACCGCACCGATCGACGACACGCCACTGAAGTAGTAGTGATAGTTGTGTAAAAGTTTCAAAACACGCAACCGTATTCCAAACTCGCGGCGAGTGGTGTCGCGTGCGCGGAGCACTCACAAAGTTGTTTAAACTACGGGCGCGAGACTCCGTGTGAGCCGCGAATAACGTCTACACCACTTGTTGGGCGCGGACGGCAAGACGCCGGGCGGGGGACTCGGGAAAAATAAACGGGCGGCCGTGTGACTCGACACCGCAAGCCGAAGACTCACGACGCACTCCGAAGTCGTGGCGAAGAGACGCGTGCTCACGAGAACTCGGTTTCAACTGATGACTGTGATACGACGCGACTTTTTCCGATGGTCAATATTTTGCGTTCGCGCGGTCGCCGCCCCCACCCGGGTGGCGGCCCCTACGTCTCGTAAAAAGCGGGAAGGAGACGAAGGGTACGGGTAATGCGGTGACGCTGTGGGAACGAGCGGGACAGCCGCGGTCGGTCTCTGCGTTTTTATAAAAATGCGGGCTGGAGTGGGACACCGTGGCACACCGCCGCCTAGTGGGAGAGGGATGGGTGGATTTTTTTGAATCACCGCGGTGACGTATCGCGAGGCGGCGGTAATTAGGCCGCGGGGCGGCGGGAAACCGCGGCCAGCGCGAAAACCTATCAACGAGCTCATGAAAAATTATGATTTTCATGTATGGAATTGGTGCCGCGATCGCAGGGTGGCACTTCATTATCATTGAAACGCTTGGAATTTTACTGATAGGGGTTTTAACTGAAACTTTTAATTAGGTACGGATATCGAATCTACTGATATTAAAAATTATATTTAGTGTTTATTCAATAAGTAGATACTTAATTGAATATTTACTGTCACTATTGTTATAATTAGTTAGGTCAGTTCTGTTTATGAAACTCAAGAAAAACTTTTAAACGAAACTATGTTGCAGAACTTAGGTGTACTAAAAATATATACGAGTATTCAAATCACTACAATCATCCCTTTATATGACTCAATACTCGTATATTAACTTAGAACATGTTTCAAAGAAAATATAAAGAATTAAAACAGAAGTCGAAAAATTTGCGTGTACAAAGAGTTGATACGGGTCGCGTCCGCGTGCGGTTAGCCGCTGTGTTGCGGTGTGAGCGAGACGGACGCGGTGCGGAAGAGACGGTGGCACAAGGAGGCGGAGCCGCGGGCGGGCCGGGAAACTTGGCCTAAACTTTCCTGAGTTTCCCGCGCTTTTCGCGAAATGACGTTCGCCTCTACGCGGTACTACGTAGTTCTACATATTAGTTTTGACTTTCGTTTTTTTAAATATACATATAAATAAAATATTCACGTGAAAAGGATTTTGTGATTTTATTTCACAGTAGTATAGCGCTACTGTGTGTGCTTAGTGTTATTTAAGAAGAATAATTATTATAAATTGTAATTTTTACCACTTACCACTATCTTTAGAATTTTTTACTTAAATAATCCTTATGAATCATTAGAACGTTGTTATTTATTATACACTTATATATTTTTTACGTACCTATTTATTTAAAAAAAGTCTATAACATTTTTAAAACTGAACTATTATAGTACATATTAGCATTTCTTCAATCGATAAATAAGTGTTGACTAGATCGTGAAACTTAGTTTCTGGTCTATTGTAATTTGTAGTAGTCAGGTAAGTAGATAGGTACTAACCATAAACTTAATTATATACCTAGGTAGGTACTGTACTATACTAACATAAGAGGGCGGTAAAATATAATTTTTCCTTTATTAAAAAGGCATTTTGTTCATATTTATAAAATTTTACACCCCATATTCCATTATATTAATACGTTAGTACCTGTGATAAGAGATAACCCAGTTATCTCTTATCACTCGTGTATATGCTTTACAAGGTTAAACAATACCATTGTTATATAATAGTTTTTATTGTTATCAGACAAAGGGGGTTATTTGAATGCCTCTTCTCTTATCAATGCAGATCACTTTGGATAATGGCATGGTAGTTAGTTTTACTTTCAAAAAGTAATAGTAAATATTCTAAAAGTTATTGGTACTATTAAATATTCAAAATTCTGTGAACAAAAAAATTTGCGTTTATTTTTGAAATTATCGTAAAATTTGTTAAGAATGGGGGAATTTAATGATTTTATTAGGGCAATAGGTATTTTGGAAGAGGTTTATATTGCTTTATTTCGTGTGAACTTAGGGTAGGTAGGTATAATTTTCTTTAGTAGGTATTATACCTAAGTAAGTACCTATTTGAGTTATCTGTGGCAATGTACAGGGTCCAACCAACAGGATATACAGGATCCTATCAACGTCTTTAACTCAGGACAAAAATAAGACAGAACGTATAGAAATAGCGAGTGAAGCCGCATAAAGTAATACTAAAGTAATACCATCTCGCTCGCACTCGTGCGCACACACAAAGAGTGCGAGCGTGATGGCAGCTGACTGACTACTTTAGTATTACTTTATAAGGCTTCACTTGCCAGTTCTATACGCTCTGTCTATATTATTCTTTAGGTCCTTAAGCCTTAAGTTAAGGGGCTGTCCATTAATCACGTGAGGCTCAACAGGGGGGGGGGGGGAGGGAGTTCAGAAAACATCATGAAATATCACCAGGGGGGAGGGAGGGGTATATTAGGATATCATGTGTATTTATTTTATTTTTTCTTATAACTGATGATTTTTGTCATGATTCTTAGTTTTCTAGCATTAAATAATAAATAAAAAATACACGTGATTTTGGCTAGGGGAGGGGGGGGGGGGGGGGGGGTAGTCTAAAACCTCACCACGTATCACCATGGGGGAGGGGGGTTAGAAAGTTGCTAAAAAAATATCACCTGAATAATGGAGACAGCCCCTAACCTCATCTGCTAGACGGTGCACTTGCTGAACAATGGAAGAGACTCTGGTACAGGATCTGGCTCTTTGTTACCGGGATACATAGAGGGAACACTTAGTTTACTTTTATTCCTGAAATATGTTTCCATGGTTTGCATAAATGGGATTAGGATTAAGGACGGGCTGAATCGTGAGCAATAACTGGGTTTGCAGCCTAAAATTCATCCTCCAGAATAAAATCTGTCGACTCGGCTCCTATTACATATGTACCCATTGGCCTCTCGGTTAACCTAATACATTACATGCATATTCTCACGTCTGTTAATCCCTTAAGGGGTAGGCAGAGGTGTATTAACACCCACATTTCGCCAGCTATGATTTTCGGTGGTCCCACGTAATAAGGGGCGAACCTATTGCCGTCAAGCGGGCACTTATACCCGTATTCACAAACAACACTGTGAGGTCTCATAGTGTGCTCGAGCGCATAGGGCTGGTAAAATTAATTCACAAACATGACGGAGCAGTATCTAACGCAGTGCGTTCCCTCAACGAAGTATAACTTAAGTGTTGTCTATGAATAAAAAGGCTTGCCAAAACGAACGCACTGATAATTTATCGTTCTTTGCACAGTTTTTGTAGTACCTACGCATAGCGAAGTATTGTTTGTGAATACGGGTGTTAGTCATGGGCTGTATGTTTACTGTTGGATGGAGAACAGCCTTATCCCTTAGTCACCTTCTACGACACCCACAGAAAGAGATGGGGTGACTCTATTCTACTCCACCGGGAACCAACACGGCCGTTATCTAATACCTTTTAAATCCATATCCGCAAATAAATAATTGATATAGGTACCTAACAAAAAATGGCATGTATTTAAATCGATATTTGTATAATTATTCCCTTTTTTTTAACAAAATATTTCAAAGTTATATCAAAAATACTGACTTGCACACTAATTATGCACACTAACTAAATCAAATTAAATATATTGTTTAATTAAATTTACAGAACAATTCCTTTGGTTAAATAAAAAAATAACCACGAAGGCAAAGCGGGAGCTCCGCTTGGCTCCGCTCTCACATTAGCCTTCTAACCTAATCTATCCACGTCGGATTGCGCACCTTTTTCAATAAACCTATCATTTAATTTAGTTAGTGTGCATAATTAGTGTGCACGTCAGTTTTTTTGCACAGCATTCATGTTTCTGGTATGCATTCAGTAAATTAGTGGAGTTACGTAGTTTGCTGAAAAATTATACAGATGTAGTTATATTTAAAAATATCCCATAAAAAATATTGTATCTAATGTTTACGGTATGGTATTTTATAAGGTTTGTAAAAATGTGGGTGGTCTAACTTTGTTTTTTTTTGTCTTTACACATTAATTTTTTTGGTAAGTATGCAGATAATAACATTATATGAATGCCCCCTTCTTATCAGGCAGGTACTGCAACATATGTGCTTTATTTTTACTCTCGAAGTTTGAAAAATATCAGTTAATGGGCTATTTACCTGGTTTTTTACTCTCGAACAATGACCACTTTATAATAATACATAATATAATGAACTGCTTAAGTAAATCTTACAACAAATAGTTCAAGAAAATTGATTTAAAAAAATCTAATACTGGCGGCGGCGCCCGATACATACAGAATCGTACCTACTAGCAAGTGACGTCACACGCCAGTATTAGCGTAGTGTTGTCACACGCTAGTATTAGCGTAGTGCAAACTAATGGAGAGCAAGAGAACATCGCATTTATCTCAGTCTACGTTGCGTTTAAACGTATGTAGTTCATAATAAAATTAATTTGAAGTTTAATGAAGAAGTTAAACTGAATTTTGATTGTTTATTTTTTGACTTACTTTGGGAATTAAAGCTAATAAAAAATCTTCAGTTTCAGTTTAGTTAGGCAATATCTTATTTCGCAAAGAATTTTTCAGGATGAACTAACATATTAAGTAGTATTAGCACAGATTAATAAATAGTTACTACGGTATTAGGAAGAAATAAATAGGTTTTTCGTATACAGAATTGAATGATCTTTCTGGTGACCCTGGTTTTTCCTAGGAATCTTATCATATTAGACACCGAGCTTTCTTGGTTTCTCGTTATTGATTTTGGGATTGGTATCAGTACCAGGCCCTCGATTCTGCTAAAGCACAACCACTGCCATACCACAGGAACTGCAAAAAATGGTATTAAATTTTAGACCTTATTTCTATACGCATACAGTCAAAAATTAAATGAAAAGAGTTTCATTACACTCTTTCATTCACCTACAAAATTTTATTTTATTTTGCCATTTAATTTTAAACTTAAACTGCATTACTTTATAGGCTAGAATTAAATGGAATTTGTCGCAGTGGCAGTGGCATGACAGTGGTTTTGCTTTAGCAGAATCGAGGCTCAGTATTTTAGCCTTGCAGCATAGCCATTTCGTGTTCTCGAATTGAAGACGTGTCTAATGATATACATAATAATATCTGATGTAACTATTTATATATCAGATAATGGGTTCCTAAAATCCATGTGGCACAGCAATAGTGAGTGTGCATGCTACCCTTAGTACGGAATGTAAAATCAAGGGGAACTGCCTTTGCAACTTATCGCTGTTGTGCTACGATGCTGCCAATATACCTATTCAAGAAAATTTGCATCGCGGTTTCACTTTTAGACTTTTTTCCCTGTTGAAAATTATACCTAAGTATGTACTGGTACAAGTTCGAAAAAATACCTACATGAAGACATTCATACATAAGTACATAAGTATAATCAGGCTTTAATCCCTGGAGGGTAGGCAGAGGTGAACTAACACCCACATTTCAAAAATCATTGTATTTGGACCCACGTAATATTTATTGCTATATTCCGGCACTATTGTTAACTCGAGCCATGCGTCTGAGGCTGGGTCACGGCTGTATATATCTGTCTGATGTTAAACAGCCCCATCCCTTAGTCGCCTTGCACGATAACGCATGGGAAGAGATGGGGTTGACTAAATTCTACTCTGCCGGGAACACTTTGAATTGGTTTTTTACATAGTTTATGTTACCGACTTGCTAGTTCACTGCTACCGAATCGAACTTGTACTTGTACTTGTAAAAATAATCATTTGTAAAATCCCTACAACTCAGCATCACCACCCAAGAGCGGGGTATACAATAAAAAAGCGTAACGAAAATTATCATTAAAATAAAAAACTTGACAGAGATGTCATCCCCGAGAACGAACTATAAAAAACCAATTGTAGAGCTTTATCAATAAAAAAAAATCATAAAAATTAGAAAGTTCAACTACGAGGGCCGATGACATCGTTCTCACAGGGAAAGACTCAATTACGGCAATAAAAATAATATTGTACGTAAACATTGAATCTTTGAAGTCAGCGCCGCGTAGCTACCGAGCGGTTTTGTGCAAGCGCACCAACTCCGCCGAACAATGCTCTCGCGCACAATACCAACCCCGGCTTCTTAGACTTCCCTTTATGTTGGCACAAACATTGGTATTGGCGCATTGTGTTACCTTTTGTTGGCTATTTACCGACTTTTGGGTTGTTTTCAAGGGGATGCTGTGTAAAGCCGCTTGGGAGAAAAAAAGCGCTCCGAATTCAAATTTTATTTTGTGAATAGACTCATAGGCGACTTAGTAATAATTTAATTGGGTTTCGTTATTTAGCGTAAGTCGGTTGTAGTTTGGTAAGTTAATTTGAAAGGTATTATAGAAATGTAAACTTGATGGCGCCGTGGTAATGTTGTGATTAGGAGTCCGCGTTCGATTTCTGAATCGGACAGTCTTGCAGTTACTTTTCAATAGCAGGCTGTTTCTTTGGAAAAGGTCCAGTGGATGGCAAATCGTATAAGGATCGAAAAATATTATGGCTAAAAGTTTGTGTTAATAGATATCTTCTGCCGAGTCAAAGAAAATTCATTGGCAATTGATATTGTAGAATGCTGAATACATATATATGGGATTTGACGTAGGTATATGACTTACTTTGACAACTTTCATAAACGTCAAATCTCATACATTTTATTCTAAAAGGTTATCGGTAAGTAGGTACTTATATATTTGTTACATCACTGACATTAATCTGTATCTCATGCCATCTAGCGAAGTCAAGTAAAACTACAATGGTAGATTACTATTTATCGTTTTATTTCAAGCATATACATACACCTTATTGTTTGTTTGTTATTTGTTAGTTAGTAGAAACACGCATCAATTAAACTAGTAATCCTGTATCAAAGTTCTCAGGCCTACTAGCTAATTTGTTCAAACACATTGAGAAAAAAAACTTTGTATTTGATGATATCTGTGGCGTAACGGTTGAACGTTCAACTGCTAAGTAAGGGGTCGCGGGTTCGACCAACTCTGCAAATATTTATTTTATATGCACGAATATAAGTATATTTACATTGGTCTGACTCAGTCTGAGTATCTCTGTGTAGGTATACCTAATCTGTATCTATGCTTATGAAATGTATTTACGCATATAACAATCCAAGCTAGTTTGAATAGAATTTCCTAGAATACAATTTTTTTTAAATTTGTTTATACATATTTTTATTTATTTTAACTCACAATCCATTCAAATTCAATAGTGGATTACCTGACAAGAGTCCGTAAAAGGAGCATATGGTGTAAGTTGAAAGCAACACGGTAATTGTCGGACGGATGTGTAGACTGGCCGTCGAGGGTTCGATTCTGACAGTAACGATCGCTTAATTGTGAACAAATGTTCTGAGTCTTTCTCAGAAAAGGGTTGAGACATTTGTAGTTCTTAGGTAAGTACGGGTTGTTAATACTAGGTATAGCTGGTGGCTTCACCTGTGTGAAATAATAGTCCAACTCTCGCGGCCCATAGAAAATTGTTAGGATACTATTCATGGGACGCAATTTATTAATTGCGTACCATATTTAAAATAATAAAGTTTGTTTGATATGAATAAAAATAATAGTTTAAAAAGATACTAGTTTCGTTTTTCACTCTAAAGGTATGATTCTGTAGCCGACCGCATACGACAACTGCCGACGCACGCAGTAGATGCGCTTTGTTCATTTCGGCTTCTCAATGGTTCCCTTTATTCGTATCGGAGTTTAACAAGTAATGGGTATACCGTATCTGCTGCATGCGTCGGCAGTTGTCGTATGCGGTCGACTTCGGAATCATACCTTAACTCTGTTTTGTTCTTTATAATCTCAAACTCCGAATTCTGAAGAAGAAGAGAATCCAAGCTTATTTCTGAACAATAGATATTATTATTTACTTTTTAGTTTCACCTTATAATAATTAATAATATATTCTTCTAATAGTATGAGTAGGTACTCGACAATGTTACAGCACTTGAAGCCTGTAGTAAACGCCCTACAATTAAGTATAATAACCTAATAATACCCTGCATTCCAAATATTTACACAAAAAATAAACATGACGATACACAATACTTACTATCATCTAACTATTCTAAATATTTTCCCATCAAAGAGTACAATAAAAAAAAGTCGTTGCACATTCACAATAACTCTGCATCAATTTAGTACTTAAATCGCGTCGTGCTGTTCTGCTGTGCAATCATTCCGCAGTGTTGCTAAACGTTCTGTGCTCACAAAAGACCAAGGGCCCTCAGCCCTCGAGTACGTACAACATACGTAGACCAAACGTAACTCAGTAATTGGCCACTTGAATTTTAAGGGAAACCTTTCCGGTTTAGACTATAGAGTTATGAAGCGATAGATGCGGTACGAATTTATTTAATTAGAAAATAAGTTTTGATGTGGTTAATAAATTGATACAGTCGAGAAAAGAGATACGGTTGCACTTTTCCATGCAACTTTATATATGAAAAAGTATGTATGTAATATAGTTAGATACGTACACACCTTCACATATAATTTGTATACCTGTTAAGTATGGGCACAGGAAATAAATAAAAAAACTAAACTTTTTAAAAAATCAGTGCAGCTGAACAATTTTATAGTTATGTCTAAAAAGTTTAATTTTAAAGTATGACTTTCTAAATGCCAGCGAACTCTTAGCAATATTGTTAATGCGTTAGTGATTAAAGGTAACCTTAGAGCTAAGAAAATGTTTTTTTATCTATTTAGTGGAATCCAAATCTCTAACAATACTTGCCTACCTCACGTGAATAGTGTAAACTTGCTATTGTAAAAACACACAATACGTTATAAAATGGGTCAGGTTCATAGAATACTAAATATTAAAATTATTAGTTTATTCTAATTTATTATATTATTTACTTCTTTTTACTACATACTTACTACTACAGCTTAGCATCAGGCGAGATGAAGTCAAAACAACGTGTCCTCAATTTTTTTTTTTAAATATTCATTTATATATCAGCCAGCTCTGATAGAATAGTAGCTCTTCAATCTTTGTCAGCACGGCAAGTATTGTGCAAATAGAGTAAATCCGGTAAGCGCCCACGGCAGTCCCAGTGCAAACTCTTGTACCTACTTACTTCTAAACAGGTGAAGGAACTGGTCCGAACAATTGATGAAAGAAGTGCATTAAGGAAACATTTTACAGCTATTAGTTCTGATTAGCAGATATAATAATTGTTATGGATATTGACGTAATTTGGAGAAAAAATAACATAACATAACATACCTAACATAAACTCACGCCTATATCCCCGAAGGGGTAGGCAGAGGTGCTAGCATCCATTTCCATTTCGCCGTTTATGTTTAAGTCCCAATGTAATAGGTGGCGAGCCTATTGCCATTAACCGGGTACTTATAAATCTAGATATATGGAGAAAAAATATTATATAAAAATTACAAATAATGTACAAGTTTTATGACCATCTGATTCTTACATGTATTATGCAAATAAATAATTTGAATTGAATTGAATTGAATAAAATTTATGGGGCTACAATATTTTGACGCTATTTTTCGTCTGATGTTAAAATTATAAGAATTATTATTAAATAGCGTATGTAAAATAGATATAGCCATTGATTTTTTATTTTTTTATTCTATTTTTTTTATTATAATAGTGCTGATGAAGGTGCTATGTTGGTACTTAACTTAAGGTCGCTTGCAGCTTGTTACTGACTCTACAACGAGGGACTTCATATATGAAATAATTCAATTATCTCATAGATTTCTGTATACCTTCTATCAATCAATCAATCAATCATTTAGCCTATTGCAGTCCACTGCTGGACATAGGCCTCTCCCAATATGCGCCGCGTTTGCCAATCCTCCGCCTTCCGCATCCAGTCTGTCCCAGCCACCTTCTGCATACCATACAATAATACATATTTTTATAAAATTAATTTAATTATACATATCATTGTACCATACATATTTGCAAAGTCAATCACCGAAAATACGTAACATACCATAACAAAAGCATCGTCGAAATAAAGCGCCGAAATGTATGAGTGTGAAAAAAATGTGACATCATAAATCCAAATAATCAGAAGTATGCGTTGTATGTGCGAAATTCCATAGTAACGCAGGGGAGGTAGGGGCGTTAGGAACTCATTACGAGCACGTGACACGGCCTCACCGCTCCCGCCGCGCCGAGTCCCGCTCAACCCAATACTGTTGTATTTCGCCAATGAGTTATTGAGTAGGTACGCCGAAAGCTCATGTGTTAACCGGCAGTATTAATGCTTGACTTTGATGGAAACATTAAAAATGTACACGTTATTTTGTAGAAATATATATTTCAGGTTATAATTTGAAAGATTATTATATGCGTTATATTGCAATATGAAATAAATATTAACATTATTATGTACTTTCGTCAGCTATTTTATAGCGAAATATTTGATAAAAAAAATTAAATTTATATTTTAAAAAGAATACTATTTACCTTTGAAATTTGTAGTCTGTTTAATAAAGAAACTGTAGGGATACTAATTCAACAGCTTTCATTGTTAATGACGTTTGATTGATGATGCAATACAAAATGTCCAATTACCCTGCAAATGTGCCACTCCAGTGAAACGACACCAAATACCGTTTTTCACACAACGCCCGCCATATTTTTCTAATTGAATCATGTGTGATTTATTATTGGTCTGATGATGTATCATTCTTTCAACAACAGCCGCGGCTCACCCCATGGGCTTGCGGGCCAAATTATTGCTACAAATGTTCACATCCGCGCTTTTTAACTGTTCCGTTTTGCCCTGCCCTCCCCTTTGTACGTTTTTTATTAAACTGAGTAATCGATTTTTTCGGCTCTTTATTGACTATAGAAATAGTAATAACATTAAATAAAGACGCGGTGGCAGAAGCGTTTGTAGAAATTATTAGTCTTGATAAAATCGTACAGTAGTAGTTAGCAGACTACTACGTTAGGGATCGCGGGTTCGATTCCTTCTCATTGCAAATAGTATTTTGTGTGTATGGACATAAATGTTTATGTGTTACTATGTGTAATATGTACCTAATGTACTTATGTATTATGTACAACAAATTGTTAATGTGTTTACCTATCCACATTCTAGATTCCATAACACAAGCTAGTTAAGCAACACATGCATGGTTCTAGATTACACTGTATAATATGTCGTCGAGTATTTATTAAAAAAAATAGAAAAAAAAGTAGAAATAAATTAAAAGTAATGAACCTATCGATCGCAGGTTCAAACCCTGGTCATGAAATTACCAATATAATTATAAAGGTGGGTAAAGTACCTACCTATAAAAATGATGGAACAAAAATTTATACGATTTAAAATCTCTATCATCATTTTCAATATTTTAGCCGTGGCCTGTTTAATCCAGTCACACCTACACATAGCAGCGACTTGTCAAAGTGCCCCACACTTTCATCTCGACCTCATCAGCTAAGAGTTGCTGATGTTTCCACTCGGCGCGCACTTTGTCCACCCTGGTTTTGTTATGCGCCCAGAAATGGATGAAACACAAAATAGTGTGCACACAAATGTTGGAAAAATAAGATGAGGTAGGCGTCCCCTGGTAACTCCTTAGCTGTGTAGGTACAGCTAAGGAGTTGGACTCCTTCGAACATAATCAATGAGTGAGTTATTAGTAGATTTAGTTATAGTATACATTTCAGCGTGTGAGTGAAAAATCTCGGTGAAAACTTTAATCACACCTGTGCCGTCGTTCATGACCAATGTTGCAGGGATATGAAAAGGTAAACAAAGATATATTATGTTTTGATCTTCTTGATAGCAAGGGATTCATTGACAGTTTTGTGAATCATTTCAGAAGAATATCACAACTTTGTAATAACAATAATCAGAATGATTGTTTTTTTGCAAATATATCATCGGTTGTTGAACGGGCGTGGCACCCCTAGGGTTGACACATACAATGCCCGCGCAGTTTCCGCGTCACTGGTCGCCAACAAAACTTGCAGAGTTGCAGCACACGGATGCATTGACACCCCTAATGTTAATGGTAACGTGTGTGTGGTGTTGCGCACTGTGTGTGAGGTTCGAAGTCTTGTATGAGCAAACTGACGATTAGGGTTGGCACACACGTTTTAAAATAAAAGGTGATTTTTTTTAAGATTGTGTTTATTCTGATTCTTTCAGTTGATAAGCCTGCTATAACTATTGGTACCACATGAATGGTTTTTGATTCTGGTGTCATATCCTACTAAAATAAAATACCTACATAAACTATAAATATACAATAATTATAATAATTCAAAATAAATAAAAAACAGGAAAGTTTGTGAAGATGTTTGGTTGTTCAATCACGCTCAAAAATTAAAATAACAGTATAATAGTAATGTGAAAGTAGAAATTTTTATATCTTATTCTGTAGTGTTATTATGTGACCTCAACGTATTTTTTTTTAATTTTGTTTTTAGACAACCCTACTGTAATGTGGGCAAGCGCGGCGACACCCCGTGGCGTCATTGTATGTCCGCACCGTATGACGTCACGCCTTTGAATGTGACTTTTGTTTTGCACAGCCCTTAATTATCTTGATTAGGAGCGTCGAATTTATTCAGATGCGACGCTTTCATACACTTTCATGTTTTGCTTTTAATGTAAAACTGCATTTTATGTGATCTATACACTACGGCCACTGGGACTCGTGTAGTTACGTGTATTTGTATTTAAAAAAGGGGAGAATACGTGGAACAAATTGAAGAAATGAGAAGACGTCAAGCATTCTATGCAATATTTTAACCTTTGAGAAGAGGTATAATATAATTTGGTGGTAAGTAGATACCGGTACATGTAAACATAAATACCAACATTTTTTTTAAATTATGCGAGTTTCAAACTGCTCTTTTTAGTTAAATAATATACATACCTAACAGTCATTGTAATTATTGTCAACTTTACATGTTTTTCTTACCAAGGTTGTAAACAAGCTACCGCTGATACCGACAAGGAAGCTTGCAGCTTGGTTGAAGAAAGAGGAGGGTAAAGAGAAGAGCAAGAATCGTAGAAAGAAAGAAAGGAAGTTAAGGTCTCTGGCAATATCTGTCTGATGTTAAACAGCCCTATCCCTTGAAAAATAACCACGACCAATAATAATCCCATACCAACCCCAAAGTTCATACCTGGGTGGTAAAATGAAAATAAATAACATAAATTGGTGCACTCGCAATTATACTTTAACCGACACAGAATGGTTCATGGCAACGGTTAATGATACGTGACCATTCTGCCACGCTCGGCTGCGTAAGGGCAATTAATAGTTCCATATAAGAAACTATGTGGTACATAACTGTGGGGGAGAGTTAAGTTATCGAAGACATAATGAGAAAGGTATTGAGATACCGATGCCACAATATTTTGAACGCCATATTGGTTTTGATTTATATATTTTTTTATATTTAGTCTGTCTTGACTGCACCCCGTGAGATGGTAAAAAGCTGGGTGCAGTCCAGAAGATACTGACCACCTTTTCTCATGCTATTGGTCCCTAACTTGACGCACGGCCTTGATAGATGCTTTTTCACCGGGACTTTAGGAAAAGGAAAACACGTGCGCGAGCAGACTACTTATAATTTTGCTCATTAGACGAATCGTTAAATAAAAAGGGTAATAAAAATATTTCGAGACATTTTACACAGTGTAATCTAGAACCAAACATTTACGGTAACATTTGAGTGGAAAACGAACCCAAGATCTCTGAGGTGCAATTGATTATCCTACTATGGTGGTAGAGCATATCTAGAGCTCCAGAAAGTTATGTGTAGTTGTAAGTTTTTGTATGTACATACTTAGACGTTCGAATCATGAGGCGTTTAGGTGTTTCAACCAGTACCGATTGGTGAATGTTTTCTCATAGGAGGCTTCCATGGATCTCATAGGAGTTCTAACATGTGCATGCTTCACCGGCTAATGTGTTAGAACATGTTAGAACTCTAATTGAGTTTCTGGTCATCTAACAAGAAATGACCATATTCTTGAAAACCGGTAGGAATCGTGTTCCGAGCCCTCTACAGGGCCGCTGCAGTCGTGCCAGGTATTTGGGAGCTCAGGGAAAGGGAGCTGTCGTCACCAGTATCCAAGGTGCACAGCTTGCAGGTTCCAGGGGCCCTTAATTGGTGTGCATGACAACAATTACAGGGTCCGCACCACACCTACGTAGCCTGGCAATTGTCGCAAAACGTGGAAACACCTAGCAAAGACAACTCTCATGCGTTATCTCTGCGATGTCACGGACATGAAAGTTTATTTTAATTGTAATAATTGTTTTAAATATGCATATTGTTACAAATAAAAAAAAACAATTTAGCCTAATGCAGTCCACTGCAAATATCAAACTAATCATATCAAACAATTTGCTGTACATAAGCTTCTCTCAATGTGCGCCACAGCACTTGATTCTCCTTCTTACACATCCAGTTTATCCCAGTCTCCTTTTCCTCCAATTCTGCAAAAAAAAATATAAGCCTAAAATAATTCGTAACAGATTTCTTAACGACATTTTTTTCTTGCCAAGTAGGTATCATATTTGGGCAATTATCAAACAAACTGCGTCGTCAGCTGCGGGGTATTAAGCGTCTCTATCGCATTATTTAGCAGTCGTAATAATAAAAAGCCAATAAAGACATAAACCCCGTATCTCCTGCGGCTTACCTAATGGCGGCGTTTACTTTAACCGTTCTAAACAAATAAAATATTCCGGAACTGTGAAATATAACTGATTGTTTATGTATAGGATGATTTTAATTACCTAAGATAAATAATTATTATAAGAGGAAGGATGCGGATTTAATCATTTTTTATATGACCAAATTGATTCAAAGGAATTTAATATAAGTACTTTTGCGAATGTGGGTGATAAGATAAGTGATAATACACCTCTGTCTAACTCTTCGGGGATTGGCAGGCGCCAGGTATGTATGAATTTTTGCAAGTAAACATATGTTTTGACTTTCAAAATATTTTTCTATAAAAATTATAGGTATTTAAGTTAACGGAGTACAGTTTGTGTAGCATAGTAATAAAGCGTTCGATTAATAGTATTATATAAATAATTTAAAAAAAAAAACATAATTATGACCGTGGCATACATTGGTAGCATAAAAATAAATTACAGTTACAATAATTGAAAGGAAGGAACAACTCTCTACCTTGCGTTGCTGTCTTCTGTTAGAAAACAGCAACGCAAGGTAGAGTGACCTTGATTTCTTTAATGCATAATTTGAATATTCACTATGCTTTTAGCTAGTCATCTCTCACGCAATCCTTTCGACCTTTTCCAAACGACTTAAACTCATCCTGTATCTAACTGTAACAGGTGGATTACCGTTTTTATTTAATGTCAGTTGGCACAACCCTAAGCAATTAACGACGATTAACATTTAACCTGCTGTTACGTAACAATTTATTATTAGTTCTTTTTTTAAATAAATGTTTAAGTCAGTCTTCAAAAGTAAGGATATTCTTAATATGTGCCGGTAATTAATCGATCTAATCCATTCTTACTTTTTTAAGAACACCCCTACGAGTGCACAGATGTCACTTACCTCTTTGTTTTTTTTATATATTATCCTTGAAGTACCAAATAAGTGTAACTGGTGTGAATGGTTAATATGTATAGCCTGTAAACATTTGCAGCAGCATGTTGCAAGGAGTGCAAAAAGATAAGAATGGGCAAAACGGAAAGGAAATCGAACCTCTGCTCCGGTTGAATACAATCAATCAATCAATCAATTAGCCTACTGCAGTCCACTGCTGGACATAGGCCTCTCCCAATACGCGCCACGTTTGCCGATCCTCCGCCTTCCGCATCCAGTCCGTCCCAGCCACCTTTCGCAGGTCATCAGTCCACCTAGCTAGGGGGTGTCCCACCTTCTGTTTACCTTCGCGCGGTCTCCACACTAGGACTCGTTTGCTCCAACGGCCATCAGTCCTTCGGCAGATGTGGCCAGCCCACTGCCACTTCAGCTTGCTTATTCTGTGAGCTATGTCGGTAACTTTGGTTCTTTGTCGGATAACCTCGTTGTTAATTCTATCCTTCAAAGAGACTCCAAGCATAGCTCGCTCCATAGCCCGCTGCGCGACTTTTAGGTCACGGACTAACCCTACCGTCAGTGGTCACGTTTCGGCACCGTAGGTCATAACAGGCAGGACGCACTGGTCGAAAACCTTTGTTTTGAGGCATTGCGGCAGGGGGGAGGAGACGACCCGGCGCTATTTGCCAAATGCTGCCCACCCCAGTTGGATTCTTCTGGCTACTTCTTTCTCGAAGTTGTTTTTACCGAGCTGGATAACTTGCCCCAGGTAGCAACAATATAAAACTTTTATTAACTAATACTAATTTACTGCTGTGTTAATTAGAAACTGATTTTAATGTCGAAGTCGAAATTAAATCATTAATGCTGTACTTACCTATCTTAGATCAGTAAACGTCATAATTTGACCAATGTTGAACAAAAATGGACCATCAGTTCGTGACGCGGATCCCTCCTGATAGGACTCCAAAAAGACTGCTCCTCTAATCCTTTTTCCTAGCGCACATCATCATTCTTGCGGTAATTCCAGTCACATCCAAGGCTTTCACCTCCTAGATAAGACTGGATAACCGGGACCAACGCGGCGACGGCTTAACGTGCTCTCTGAGATACGAAACCACCAGACCTATTCCTATTCCAGACCTATACCAGATATATTCATGCATACAAATATTGGCAATGAGCGGGAATCAAATCCACACCTTCTGCGTAGCAGTCGAATGCACTACCGCCACGCCACATAGGTTTTTTTCTAGCACTGTATTAGTTTAAATATGACATGCAAACGGATTATAGATGCAACTCACACAAAAGTAGCAGTGTCATTGGTTTAAGAAAGAGGCTAGATAAGAATATCACCCACGTGAATCGGAAGCGGTGTCGCGGGAAGCCGACACCGCACCGCGCACTTTATAACCAGGGAGATAGGGTGCAAAAAAATACAGAAAAAAATACACACGATAAAAAAAATATAAAAATGCATATATACACTGTAATATACCTGTATTCCCTGAAGGAAAGATGTATTAATTCCCAATGGTAATTCTATCCCGATGGTAATAATCTAGATTAGAGGCATATTTCATGTTTCGCCTGCCTATTTAGTCCTACGTAATGAACGACCAGTCGATTACGAAACCAATGCTTCTGCAGCAGAAGTCAGTAAAATTAAAAGATTCTCAGCAGTATGAGTGTAATGTTGTAAGTATACGTCTATAAGCCACGGTAGCCAATTTTCATCAGGTGGGCCGTGTGCTTGTCTGTCACCTAAGTGGTACAAAAAATAAAATAAAAGGGAGGCGACGAATCTATGCTATAATTGGGGTATTTTTAACATGTTTTAAATCAGTTTCTCCATGTAAACTTTAAACATTTTATAAAGACAAATAGCGAATAGAAAGGTATAGCAAGTCAAAAGATATTGTATCTGCATTTCGTGAAATGTTATTGTGACTGTATATATGGATATATAACTTTAACAAATCTCGCAGCATAATATTCTTTAAAAGTCATATCCAATGTTATCGCTTCACGTAGATAATAATAAGCATAGATCCAAAAGTCATATATGCCAGACTGAATCATAGACGCAATTTTGAAAACACCTTAGCTCCTGTCCTATATATCTGCTAACTCAGCTCGTGATCCTATCAGCGGCGTCAATTGCCCGTGCCAAATGCCACTTCCCTTTAGCCCTCCCCACCCCTATATTCCCCGTTTAAACCCCCAGTGTCGTCTTCGAAGGATCTTATCTCGGAGTAGAGGAAAAAGCGAGCGTGATTGAATGTTTCCGCTGATTTCACGAGACAGATAATCTTTGTGTGGAAACGCAAGACGACAATGATGATTGGAATACCGATAGCAGATATTGGGTTTCAGGTTTGGTGGCATTATGCTTTGGGAAAAAACTTTCGTTTCAAACCCATACCTTAATATGGGTTTCGTTTTGAATTCCTTACAATTGTCACGTCTATATATTCGCTTAAGGCTAAATAGAGTTGTATAAACACTTACATTTCACTAACTAGGCTTTTAGGAGGAGTCGATTTTTCGTGGGCAATATTATCGTCTCATAAAATCGTCTACTGAAAGATGGAGAATAACTTTGACACTAAGTATTACCTACACTCTCCCAGAGACTTGTGGCGATGGCGGAAAGGGTACGGGAGGGATCACTCGGAATATTACACTCCAAGTTAAGGCTGCCTGGTCACGATAGGAAGTGCAAGCCTGGTGGAATCCTAAGAAATTCCTTCACACGGTATACCCCCGAGTATACCGTAAGATGTTAGGTAGGTATGTGATACTGTGATACGCAATAAGTTCTTGATCCATGATTGAGTATGATAATATGGTAAACAACACAACTAACACTCAATAAACCACACATTCAGCACACCATTCAGTGGTATCCTACACAATTATATGTATACTTCACGATATGCAAAGTATATCAGAAAAGTTTCATGTTATGCGAACGCAATGAACCAAGTGTAGGTAGGTAGGCACTCGTACGGCAGGAACAACGGTTCGAACTAACGGAGCGTATAATTTCGACTTTATGGCATCATTAGGCGGGAACAGGCCAGCCAGACTTTTTGTTTAAACGCATCGCAATTAACCCGTGGAACGATAATCGATCGTTCCTTGCAGACGCGAGCCCAATTCACGCTGACACGCATTCATTCTGAATGACGGGAATTGCATTCAAGTGTTGCCATGTATATTTATTTACTGTATTTTGATCGATCCAACGAGTTACTACTTTTACTTTACAATTTGTAGTACTTTTTACTTAGGGTATTGTATTGATCCCATTAAGATCTTCGAGGCTCACAACAATTCTGTAAAATTTATTCTGCACGTGTAAGCATTTAAGCACTAATAAATAATTTACGAAAAAGACAATCGCAGTCGTTTCACGGAAAATATCGAAGTCGCATCACAGTTAGACTAGAAAACCGACCCCAACTAAGTTAGCAACAGGCTCAGAGAACTATGATAAATTTACAAAAAAAGCAACTCCTATACTAGATATATTTCTGTATCGGGAGTAGTTCATAAATATTCAATAAACTGAACTGAACGGCACAGAGTACAGGCTAAAATTAAAGTTTTGTTGTCTAGTTTAATATACTGAAGTCGGAACAACTGTGAACTACACAAAGTAGTCACACATGATGAAGTCAGAGCGGGCATGTATGCAATGCAATAGGTCAGTGCCTAACCTAACCTAACCTATTGCCTATTCCCGGTGGAATAAAATCTTACCTCGTAAAGAACAACCAAGGCAATTTTGTATGAAATTCTCTAAAATTTCTGATACTTACGCCCAGTTTAACATAGCTCGTTAACCCACACGATGACCAAATTAAACTATTTAACCATGTTTCTAGCAACCCAATTGCTACTTGATAAGAGATTTAACAGCTGATTAGTTAATTTGACGTTGATCAGCCTTTCGGAAACTGGGCGTGAATTTAAGAGATATTCCGTTTCAGAGAATCCATTATATAATAATTTATTATAGTATAAAATTAAGCATCTTTACGACGGCTTCCCTTTGCGGAGCTGCCGGTAGGAATCGTGTTATAAGGACCCCTTGCCACTGCTAGACTAGTATAACTTTCGTTTATTGTAAAAGGGACACAATATATGGAATGGTTTAGCGACACTATTTTTATAATTTGAGGCTTAAAAGAAAACCCTCTCTATTTTATGTTCCACTGATAAGTTTGATGGCTAAATTGTACACAAAAACTCGCTATTAGGGTTTCGTATCCAACAAAACAGTTTAATAAACGTCTATTTCCGGATAAAACCCCTTTATCAATCAGCCAATAACCCAAAGAAATCTAATATAAAACCCAGCACGTTAACATAATGTTATAGCAAATGGGGCAGCGCCGGCTTTCGTATATTGGAAGAGGCAGTCCCGTGACAAAGTTGTTTTATCTGCGGCGATAAGGCTCAATCCCGTTTATAGGATACAACTACCATGAGTTTACATAAAAACGCTAGCGACTGTCGAATAGAATTTAAAAGTACGCCACAGGCGTTGCAGTGCCAGATGGCAATCGCTCTTGTAACAGTCAAAATAAATCATACTCACTGGTACTGAAATGTAATTGGTGTTGTTTTCTTTTAGATAGAAGAAGGAGTGGGCCGCTTGTTGAAGGTGAATGGTTAATAAATTAGATGCCTGAATCTACGCCACTATGATGTGCAAGACAAGCTTGTGACGTGTGTAACCGTAGAATGTACGAGTTGTTTATATCTGCTTAACCCGGAGGGAGAAAGGCTTGAGCAGACGTAATCAGAGAGAGCAAAGCGAGCTCTAACACTATCCCACAATCTGCGTATTTTGTGATACACCAATTGAAAAACTATCACGCCTATAGATTTGTGCTTTACCACAGTAATTTAAATTTAGATGTGTTATCTCTCAAAAAATATAAAATTATATTTTTTGTGTTTTTTTTATTATTGTATTCATTGAATAGAATGCAAAAATATGCGAGCCCTCACAACGGCTTTTTGCTAGTAATAAAACAAAAGGAATTGATAACTAATAAGATGCTTAACCGTCAACTACAGTAGTAAAATTAAAACCAATGGTAGGTTCGACAAGCAGTTGGCTAAAGCCGAAGAGTCACGGAGATGCCGCCCGCGACGCGACCGCGTCGCCCGCATGGTTTTATGGCTCTCGCAGGGAAATCGACGCATAAAAAACCTCGTAGGTGTTTGGAAATGTGGATAAATACGCGGATCGGTATAGATTGTAATTTCGTCGTTTTTATATCTTAGTTACTTAGGAGGGGTGAAGGGTAACACTAGATCTACATAAAAAGCCTTTTGCAACAATTATTACAAACTGGTTTTCGGTAACTAGATATCTTGAACGTAGAGTGAATAGGGTGAATCTTGGTGGTAGAGCCTACTAAATCTTCAGGGATTCAATCAGCAAAAATACCAGCTTGCAAGTGAGCTACTTGCAAGCATGTATATTTGCTGATTGGTAAACAAGAACATCTGGTGCAAGCCTTTCTTTCGGTGAAGTCTGACGGCAAAATGCCAAAATATACAGAATTAAGGAAAGGAAATGTGGAAGAGCAGGCTTTGGGTGCATGGTAGAGAAGGAAACTAACTACTCGACTTCAGCACCCACCCATTTCTTTCGTGGGATTAGTGTTGGATTAGTGGTGTGGTTAATTTTATCGTTAAATACGACTTAGTAATAGTATCAGAGAAGTTATTTAATAAACCTTCCGATTCACTTTCGAACTGTGACTCAATCATATTTATTTTAATCATCTTATAGTCGTATATATTACATCAATGTATATAAATGTCCATAAATCCCCGAATATATAGGAATCCGTGGCCCGCTTTGCTCAATCCACCGGCTTCGTTATCGGCGCCATAAAACCACTCGCAATGCTCGGATGGTAGTTTTCCTATTTTTTTGCGCTGACCACACGAAAATCTGGTTGATTTTTTTTTTCTGTTTATATTCTCGATTTTAGCTTCAAAGTTCAGTTTTGCTGTCATCTAAGTGGTTTTCTGTTAAAATAAATAGGTATGGATAGAAATAGAAGCATGAAATTATGATAAGAAAAAGTTGTGACAAGGTTCGTAGTAAATTATGGTTAAAAGGATGGTAGGTATATTCTTTATAATGTCAGTTGTAACCATATCCTACAAGTCATGCGACAATTTTTTTCTTCATTCATAAAAAAAACCGGTTGAGAATATCTGTTTCAAAATCGGTTGCCAAGGTAGCATAGCATAGCATAGTACAAAAATAAAAGTTTGTTAAAAGTAGAAGCATAGGCTCTTCTATACTCATACATTTTAACGCTTTACCTACGCCAAAAAGAAGAAGAACAAGGGGATAACACTTACAATAAATTGTCAAAAAAATAACGTCTGTGTCATGACAATAATACCTACCTTCATATTAGACCGCTTAACATATTCCAAATCCATGTACTTACGAGAAATAAGCGGAAACGTCTATAGGAAATTTAACATTTCAATCAAAAAATTCGCGCAGAAGCGTATATCGGTCCTCATTTTTTTAAGCAGAGTCTGAAACGTTTGACACGTATTGCCTTGCGCGCGAATGCCCAAACACTGCATAACCCTGATATGCACAATATGTCAGTTTGACGAAGGTCATTTTGGATCCACGTGCCGAAACATGGATACCTTTTTTTCCATCTTTTTTGGAAAACGAGAGCGTTATATTAGCGTGTAATGAAAACGTTTTTATAACGTAGGTGAGTTGATTAATTTGCCAGTTGCCACCATATTTGTAATGGCGATGTGGATACCTGGTCAAATTGATTGGTACTTTGTTTAACAGCACTGAGGCAACTGAGGGTAGTGATAGATAGGTAGTAATCTTTTCTCTTGTGCTTTTAGTATTTATTTCAAGATCTCACTCTCACAGTATAAAGTATTTATTATAATGTAATACCTAATCAAAATATGCTAGAGGCTATAATATACTTTCTTTAAAAGACAGTTTCAAGCTGCTACAGCTACTTACTAAGTATAGGTTGTTTCAGGTGGTGGTTAGAGGCATGTCCTACCTAGGCAAGTACTTACAATTCAATAGTACAGTACTACTGCTACCAATTTATCACAATAAGATTACAGTTTAACATGAGAAGGTTCGGTCTTAAGTTAATCCAGAATGGCACCAAGTAGATACTGATAGCATTCGATATGTACATTTCCGGGCCAACGATAATCTATTCACGCAATATTTCTATAACTATTTATTATGATTGCCAACCGTATTATCAAGCTAACGTAATACGTACGTCAAATACCTCGCTGACTCGCTGACCATTTTTTGAGCGCCATTATTCAATGCGGATCAGTTTTCTACATGACATTTCAATACGATCGTTCGCTTGTCGAATTTCAAATCTCGAACAGATGTTTATTCAACGTATTCACAAAAATTATCGCAACAACAAAATCTAAATCCATACACCATAACTAATTATATCCACCGTGTAATAGTGTGTCGGTGCTATTGTTCAAGGAACGCTTTTGTTAGAACCCGAATTACTAACCTACTTTTGGGGATATTTTTGGCAAAAAATTGCTCTTGAGATATCACGGTTTTTTGGTTTCGAATGCGAATTATATTTTCTTTTGTTGAAGACGGGTATTAGCGAGCGATATTTAGTTACGTTGGTGAGTTGGACTTTGCGTTTGTTATGCTCCGCGATGCGGACGGCCCGGTAGCTGCATCACAAAAGTTTGACGGGTGAGTCGTTCGATAGGGTATCGATTTAGCTCGGCAGCATTCGATTTTGTTATTTTATTTTTGACGAAATCGACGTATGTAGGTTTTCGGGTTTGCGGTACATCTGTGTCCAGTTATTTGTAGGTGGTCTGTTCGGATAAAAATTTTGTACGGTTCTTTTTTGTTGAGATTTTTCTATTTCACGTGTCAACAAATGCAATAGGTTTGTGTATTTGTACGTGAAGTGCAAAGATTCCATCCAACAGTGATACAATACTACACTGTTATGTTATGTTGGGTACGAACTAAGTAAACAAAACAAATAGAATGATGCTAGTGTACGTTGTTAATAACGAATCTACGGATTAAAAACAATGTTTTACGAGAAAAAAGGTTTGTACGGCAACTATGTAATATTATATAATAGGTAGAAAACTACCAAGTTGCTGCCAATTGGAACACCTGTCGATGCACATACGAAGCGGTGGGTACGGTAGGCTTTACCTACTCTCGGGGTTGAGGTCAGATGGAAGCACCGTTACGGCTCAAATACTACAAATAAAAATTAATAGCAGAAGAAAGTGGACCTCAAACTCCGTAATGAAACCCCGGATGCATCCGCTAAGCTGATAACGATGATGATTAGATGATAGATACATAAATCAAAATGTAAAGATTTATGTTTAGATAAAAACAATTTACTCATTAGCTAGGTATTTGTGTCTAGCAAATGCTGAACTAGAGCCTTTACTGCTGACGCGTGAGGTACCTACATAATTAATTTATTGAATGTTTATCTATAGTATTGTTATTTTTTTTATTTTTTTTATACCACTTAGTTGGCAGACAAGCACACGGCCCACCTGATGGAAAGTGGTTACCGTGGCCTATGGACGTATGCAACACCAGGGGCGTCACACTCGTGCTGCCGACCCTGAAGAAACCTTCTAATACCCTTCTTGAATTTTTTATACGTCGAATATATTTTTTCCTTAACACTTTCATTCAAATACGGAAACTAAATACTAGATAAGTTCTGTTGATTCTGCAAATACCTTTTCCAAACACCATACCTGCATTTACTAAAGGATTTCTTGACAAACACAGACGGTGGGCGACAGGGCGTATGTCCGGTGGGCTGATTTAATACAAGTGTATAAACCTATTCATTTTGCAGCGAGAGCTTTGTACAAACAGAGCTAATGAAAGCGGCTCCCCCACCTACCTAGCTACTCAGTAATTTAGTTAGGCCGGTGGCTACAGCTAACAATTCGTTTTTTTGCAGTCGTTAATGTCATTTAGTTTATAATTGTATTGTTTGAACATAGTTTTCATTTCTGATATATTAAGACAATGGATTTCATAATTCATCATGATTATCTATGCTTATGTCCCGGCCGCATCCGAGACCTCACCTCGGAGTTCAGAGCTCGCTTTTTTCCAGCTTAGCTTTAAAGCGTCTAAACTTCGATATTTTGCGTACATCAATTGTCGTCACCACAATCTATTGGCCATAATAATTATGAACTTTAATGTATTTAGATCAATTGTCGAGCTATTGAAGGCTACAACTACTCGTAAGCAGCGTGTGTTAACCAATTCAGTTATCGCTTAGCCACGAGCCCCTTCATCGGTTTGTTAAATGTCATGCAGGTATGGTAGGTAATAACTACATGTTCAAACATAAGCAGCTCAGGTGATGACTCTCCATCAGACTGTTTAAGCCATCATTCTGTGAACTGCTATTTACTGCTCAGGTTGTCTTACAGCTTAATGACACATGACTAAACACTCGAACAATTTAAAAATGGTAATCGTGATTCGATAAAATTTTGGTGCAATCTTTACGATTTGACTCTGTTTACGTTATTGACCAACAGATCGAGAATTTATGCGTTCATAATAATAAATCAACCAAATAATGTTCAATTACCATAAAACTTTTTTGTATGTACATAAGGAAGTTTCCCTGCCACGTATTCACACACAGGCGAGTTTTCAATAAACGGGATAAAGGTATGAATAATCATGACCACTCTATAGAGTGCGCTCAAAAAGTACATCAACCTATATTTGCAATACATAAACTGTAGCTACATACATAAACATGTGAGGTAGATGTTTAAACAGTTTTTCACTGGCTACAGGCCTGTCGTTGTAATTCACTGACAAACGCATATAAAAGAGTCCGGTGGCGGATAGCGACTGATGTGGAGTCGAATATTTTCAGGGTTATGTTATTTTTTCTAGCTTTATCGTATGTCATGAAAACCTTGACTTTTGGAATTAGTTTTAATTTACGTATAACTAATTTAAAAGCGAATATCAGAAGCGTATTGGGTTTACTGTTTAGTATGGTTAAAAAATATATAACTTGGGCGTGACTTGCTGCGCCAGTTTCAGTGAACTATACAGTACAAACAACATTTTATGATCAAAAATGAATAAACTGTGAAGTCGTGAGAATTTTGTAGGTACAGTTCATGCCTCTACTAAGTCTTCAAAAATATATATAAATAAATGAATAATAATTAAATAAATATCGTAGGACATTCTACACAACGCTATCTAAACCCAAAGCACAGATTACTAAATAGTTACTACGTAAACGCCTTGTACTACGTAGCTTGTGTTATGGGTTCTAGAATGCGGATAAACATACTTAGATATATTTTTTTTTCGTAAATACATACATATTATACATAGAAACACCCAGACCAAAGCAAATATTCATATTCATTGCACACAAATATTTGCACTGAGCGGGGATCGAACCCGCGCCTCCTGCGTAGCGGCTGCGTTCACTACCGCTACGCCACAGAGACAGTCAAAAGTAAATATAAATATAAAGAAATAGACATTATTATAAAATTCTTATTTTTAATGGAACATTTATAAATTATTTTATAGTCATATCAGAAATAACTGTTGATCTTCTTCAACCGGGCGCTAATGCCAGTCACATACAATACTCCTACTTTGGAACTTGGGATCCGATAACCTGTTCTTCCTTTCATTGCTTTCTAAGGATTTTTATGGGAACGATTACTGTCTGACCTGACCTGACTGGTAAGGCCCAGACTCCGAGGTGGAAGCTTAGGATGCGACTGGGAATTAACGCTAGGATGATGAAGAAGAAGAAGATTTCTGTCTGACCTCACAACCCCTTAAAAACCTGTACCAGAGAATCGTCCGTCCATCATCAGGACGGTGTAATGAGAATGCAGACGAGGTTGGGTTGGCTCCGAAGCAGTTGGTGTAGCCTTATAGGTACATAGGTGCCTACATCCAGGGATTTTTAGGCTTACTATTGTCTGTATGTAATATTATAGTAGTACTTAGCAATTATAATTTAAATTAAAAAAAATCCTTAACATTCAATTCTACTCCACGGCCGTCGCTGTCGACTGCTCGCGCTCGTGTACTCGCGGGAGGTAATTATGCATGGCCGCTTTTTAGCGCGTCCACCATCGAATAATAAAATATAAAGAGCGCCGCAACTAATGATTTCACGTACAGTTCACGTTATATACTTATTTTAATTTCAGTGCATTTTGTGCACCTGTATAGCCAACTAGTTGGAGCCCTAAAAAGTCCGATAAATGGTTTACTAGCAATACTTCGATATCGCCAATTGGTTATGGAGGTCAGATGGCAGTCACTTTAAGGGAAATATGGAAGTTCGGCCTCGTCGCAGTTAAATTGGAAAAAGCTGACCCCGGACTCCCAAATGAAGGCCTCGGATGCAACCGTGATTAATGGAAGGATGATGATGATATAACCAACTTCAGGTTGAACTAACAAAAACCTACTAAATGTGAAAGTTTGTTATAATAGATGTAGTGGATGTTAGTATGTATTATTTCTCCAAAAAATGGTTCAACAGATCTGGAAATGTTTTAGTACTGAGATACGTTATAGTCTGGAATAGCACATAGACTTTGTTTTTTGGGAGTAGGTCCCTAAGGTTGCGGGAAATGGAAAGCATAACAAACAGACAGACAGACAGACAGACAGAAAGACAGACAGACAGAAAGATAGACAGACAGAAAGACAGACAGACAGACAGACAGACAGGAGGAGGAGGAGGATTTGAAAGTGGAACACTTAATAACCTATTGTTTTCTTGGGATGGGAAAAACGAAAAAAGAATCTGAATTTGTTAACAGAGACTTCGACCAGGTTCGATTCCCAGTTATGTATGAGAGTTTGAATGTCATTATTATTAAATCTAAAATCGAAGCCATGGTTCCTAAGAACAGATATCGCTATCTCTCATAGTTTCTGACTTCTCCCTACTGACCCATTTGGATTGATCACCCTGTATACTCACTACTCACATCCGAAGGTTAATATTACGTGTATGGGCCGTTAAGATCTTCGGAAGTCTAAACAACCTTCTTTGCAAGTTGGTACACCTAAAGATTAACGAATGAGGCTCTGGCATAGACTATTCTCTCGAGATTGAGAGGTCAGATAACACGCGCTGCCATAAAAATCTGGATAAACAGAATAAATGACAGGAAAGAGGAGAAAGGATAGGAAACCGGTTCCAGAAGCTAACTTTGGCGCAACCGGGTTTGGCTGTCGGACGACTGTCATTATTATTTATTATGATAGTATATGATGTCTTTGCAGCTGTAACTGTAAATTTTTATTATTTAACCGGGTATATTCCCAACCTGACCAACTAACCTAACACAGAACCGGTTAAGTTCGGTTATTCTAAATTTTAATAATTAAAATTCATTTCCTGATCTTCCGAGGTCTGTTTTTCTTTTAAATCAGATTTCGATAACACTCCTTTCGAAATTTAAAAAATCTTAATTTTTATTTAATTTTGTAACAGTGCCATCTGTACAAAAATGTAGGAACTAGAGAGCTTTATTTGTAAGCTTGCACAGCGAAGTATTTCCGACACACGCGGAGGGCGCTGCGATCTTTTTAAATCAAAATTAGCTGTTTTCAGTGGGCGGGGAGGAAGGAGATCTGACTGATAGACTACTGGCCCGTGTAGAAAAATTATGGGTCATTTGAACCACCAGGTGACCTTTATAGAACGATATAAGAGCATAAAATAATAAGATTCAGCACTATGCCGTCACTTGTAAGCTGTCCAACTGAGTGCAGGTGAAGAAGAGGGGGTTGTAACCCACGATTACTTCACCATGTCGCATGATTTTTGTACGGCGTTGCGGAATAATGGATTAGAAGCAGTATTGAAATATTATGAAACTGATGCCGTACAAAATCAAATGACCAAATTTACCCTGGTAATGTCGGAAAATAAAATAAAAATTCCGACTTTGTGGCTCACCATTTTTTGTACAGCACTACGCGTTTGCTTGTTATTTTTCATGGATCTATCGATGGTAAGAATGCCGTACAAAAATATATGACCAAAATGTACTCACTCTACCTGTACTTTGTACCTGTACTCACCTGCACTCAGTTGGACAGCTTACAAGTGACGGCATAGTGCTGAATCTTATTATTTTATGTTCTTATATCGTTCTATATAGGTCACCTGGTGGTTCAAATGACCCATCATTTTTGTACACGGGCCAGTAGTCTATGAAGCATGGAGGCAGGTATCCGGCATTGTTGAGAATCGAGTACAGGGACCGGACGCGTTCACAGCATGAAATTACTAGGAAATAGGACGTTCGATTTTTACTTCAAAATTGTAACGAGCAAACTAAATAATAATTAATTGTATGATTATTTTATTTTCGTATGTATTTAAGGAGTAAGTATATAATTTACAGGAATATGTTCTTTTATTTTTTACATTTTCTGAACTGACTTTTTTTACTTTAACTATAATTATGATCTCGGGTCTTCGTTATTTCTTGATGTGCTGGAGCCTGATACATGACAAATGTTAATAATAAATTCGTTATACCTCAGATTTAGATAATACATTATTTGGTTACGATCACGACATCTTGAGCTCGATTCTCAAATCGGGGAATGTTATTAAGTTGTTACTTGAAAAGTCTTAGTATTTAGTAAGATTATACCCGATATAGGTATCTACTATAATAGACATTATTTTCTAATATACTTATTTTGTATTTTATTATCGTGGTTGTATTGTAATATGGGTAGGTACGCTAATTACTAATTCAGGCAAGTATAGGTGTGAACATACAATAATTTTGGGCAGGAGATTCTCAATAGGTATAGGCTATTTATGTTGGTACAGTATGTATGTACACGTGTACACAAATAGATTGTCATTAGCTATGTAAATACAAATGCTAATTGGAACAATCTGTATAGTAGGTACGGAATTAGATCTTACACGTGTAAGCACATATTAGGGACTAATTAGTGTAATTAATTGTAACATATTCGGAGATCACCGAATGCAATAATCTTCTATACAAATAAATGTAGGTAATAATTAATGCATCTGATTTAAATTATATATTGACGGTTGGATTTGTTTTTATTAAAAGATTTAGGCGCGATAATCGACATCCACGGACAATAGCCTTTAGGTATGTATCTATTTAGATAGATACCTTATATAATAGTCTAGATCTAGATAAGTCTAGACTAGTATATGATTGTAAAGTAGCTGTGTCTGTATATTGGAGATATTTAAAACAAAATACTTATTATTTGGTGGTGGGTTGTGGTGGTTGTTATTTGTTATTCTTTTTTTTTGGAATTCTAGTCTGTTTGTTCACGATGGACGCTGAACTGAAAAAAAAAACTACTGGACGAATTTTGATGCGGTTTTTTTGTTGTAAAGATCTTGATCAGTATTTGAAATCTTACGTTTGTTTGATCGCAATTGGTTAAGTAGAACCAGAGGTATAAGCAAAATTCGTTAACTGAGATCAGTACAAGTGGAGCAGTGGGCAACAATTAATTACTAGCTAGAACAAAAATCTCATAGTCTAATCTCAAATATTGACAAAAAACTACGAGTAGCTTATCTCCTATATTTAGCCACGTGTAGTAAAGGTGGCCGGAACTATAAATTTGGTGTAGCCCACCAAATCTGCTGGAGGAAGGATCGTTGGTGGGCCGCGGTCGAGGTGTCGGGTTCACTTCCCGGTTCGGACACTCGGCGTGTGTACGGATTTAACGTGTTTTTACATATAGAACGTTTTTTTGATGTTCACGTGTGCTTTGTTTTCCTCGGTTAGGGGAAAGTGATAAATGGAGATTTGTTTTTTTTTAGTATATTTTTGTGAACTTTGCATTCTGTGTTGAAAAGTTTTATTGGAACTAGTTCACTCGGAGTGTCGGCTTATTTTTTTTAAACAATAGACGCACGTTTAGCAACTAACTCACCTATTGGTAAGTGATGATATATGGTCGATGGCGGTGTACGTTTGGCGAGAAGGTCAGATGGCAGACTCTCCCATAAAAACAAAGATGAACCAATCAGGAGGAGTTGGAGAGAGGATCTCAGGCTTCAAAGTGCAAGCAATCTGTCTTGCGCTCTGATGATGATGATGATGATCTTAACTTAATCACAGTCATGAAATCTGCTCGCCACGGAAAGGGACTACACCACCATACGTTGCAATCGGCAACGGGTACTCATAGTGATGTATGAAAAGAACTTTATTCCGCGCATTCTCAAGCTGTATGATGAACATAAGCATAATGAATTCTCTGCTGTGGTTTTCCCAACCGAATACGTATGAGGTTCTTCAAGAAGGGTACTAGATTTTTTTAAATAATCTTAGCGCGTGTCGCCCTCGTTGCACACATCCATAAGGTCCCCGCTTCCCTACTGGGCCGTGTGCTTAACTGCCATCAAAGTAGTTTAAAAAAATCTAAATACTTATTGTTTAAGTATATCAGCAAATATTAAACGGCCTGTATCACAAACGGTAGTAATATACAAACAAATAACATAAAACCACGGCATTTGTTAGCCCAACCCTTGACATCTCAACGAGCCATTTGTCAGCAACACCTGAAATCACAGCCGGTTAACCTTTCCACTTCGGGACAGGAGCATTTCATATTTTCGCGAGTCCATCTCTCACACGCCGCTCAATTATTCACCCGGCTCCATCCGGGCACCCGGTCAAAAGTAATGACCGGTGAAGTCGAAATTACACGTGTAACAATGATGATTCTGTTTACCCCGGGTGGAGTAATTTTGGCCGGATACTGTTTGAAGAGCTGTTAGGATTGTGATCATTTTATTTAATGCACGACCCGGGTATTTTGTTGGGAGATGTTGTGTTTGTACATTGTTTTTGGTTTGGTGTTTTAAATCGAAATTAGACTGCCAGTAACCTCCCTCAATGAATTCCGAATGAAAATTGCTACTAGGAATTATTTCTCTGTCAAATGCTAATTTTATTTTACTGCTGCCTTTTGCAATGGATGCGTTTGATATTCACTAATCATATTCATTGGTCCAGTTAGCATAGCCCTGGTAGAAAGGGATTCAGCTAAGCTATGTTTTTTATATAGAAAGATGCCTGCTATGGATGCGTGCCATGGATAGAGAATAGATTCGAATTTTGAATATTTATAGAAAGTTTCATACGCTACATAGCACTGCACAGTGGAAACGGTGACCCTCTTTCCAAGACTTTGCCCTCAGCTTACCATCAGGCAAGGCGAAGTCAAATTGATGTGTCCTATATAAAAAAAACATAGTTTCATAGTTTAGCTTTTACATCCTCGTGGTATAGCTGAAAAGCACATTTCTGATGGAAAGGCAGCCTTATACTGTGGAACGATGGCACTTGATGGAACTTGCTACATTAGAATAGACACTTGTACTTTTCCACAATATTTTATTTCTTAACCTTACCTACCGGTTTCACCTCGCAGCATCCTCAAAGGCTTTTCATGAAATAAGACTCCGGGTTATAATACCTACATAGTGCTAGAGACCGATACTAAAACTAAATATAATTAGCGCTATAAATTGATTGCAAGTAAAAAATCATTATTAAACCGATTCTGATAATTATTTTACTTTAAAAAGGTTTTGCGTAGTCCCATAGAAATTTTGTAGAGAATGGATTATGAAATCTATGAATTACTCGTATACACATACCTACTCTATACTGTTATACTTACTGTTATGTAGGGTCTCAATTGAAGTACCTATAGAGTCTGAACAAGCTGCCCAGTTCCTACCCCTATTACATGACACCATATGCTACCTACCTCCAGTAATCTATAGGTGTGAAAGTATAAGGATATAAGTCACATTTCTTCAATATTATTTCTTCCTGTTGACAATTTTTTGTGTCTGTGGCCGCCACGCGTCCCAGTGTTCATGTTTGTTCACATGATCGTCGCGTGACCATATCCGGCTTCTGATTTATAGATCACATGTCGCATGTCGGCGGTAGACCATTCATCTCTTTGTTTATATTAGACAGACACAAAAACACGGTGCCAGGCTGTCTGCTGATTCGTAATACGATGCTTTTTTGCTATTTTAGTTCGATTTCGGTTTTAATGTCTTGGTTTAATGAGTGACATGTGAGGTTATTTGTGCTTTTAGATAGGAAATGTGTTAAAAATATTGTAATTATTAAAAAATGTTATGTGGACGTAATTCTAGTTACGAATTCCTGGGTACAAAATTGGAAAATCATCAGTTGCCGAACTCTTTGCAATAACTGTATAGTTATTACAAAATACCTGTAGGTAAAGAATGTTTTAAATAAGCATATTTTGGATGAGTTTTATTTAAATTTTTATTCTATGGAATGATGATACAATAAAAGAGTCAACATTATCTTATACAAACATCTTGATAACACTAAGACCGTGGAGCCATCTACCGAAACTCTTGGGAACTAACAAAATGTAAAAATATTTTAGGCAAAGTCAGCTTAGCATACATACCTACCAATTACTTAAAAACTTCATAGAATCTGTCAGTAGATTTAAAACAAAAAAAAGAGGTTTCAAATGATTTGAATTCAGATTCAAATTCGAATTATTGTCAAACCCGTCTAGCAATTTGCCCATACTTCGAGTACGGATTCTCCCATCCATAAACACAGTGTACCATCCTATAGAGGTATTTCCGAGACGAGTGATCGTAAGATGTTCATAACATTTGACGTATGTGCGTAATGAAGCGGAGTGTGTATTTATTAAGTTAATTAAAGCGTTCTTGAAGCCCGGGCTGGGTAGGGTCGGGGGTTCGTACCCGCGTTTTGTTTGCGTATAAAAGATTTCGCTTAAATTAGGCAAGTTATTTGATACATGGTATGAAAGAGTATGTTAGTGATGAAGTTTTAATTTCAGTACGGTAGAGATTTGCAGATTTATGAGTAGGTACTGTCACAGTAAGTATACCATTCTTCTATTATTTCTTACTATGCCATTGTTAACCTCTATGGGTTCGCATTAATTACGTCACACGAATTCCATAATTTTTTGACCTCTCACCCTATCCTTGTCACAGCTATTACAGTACAATTTATACCTACGATTATACATACTTTGCACTGTTTTTGATTTTCCGGTTTACCTATTGTATTCAGTGACCTAACGTGTATGCAATATTCAATGACTGAGTAGTTTTAGTCAAAAATACTCGACCACGCACGTCGATTTGATGACACATCGAGCGATTTAAGTCGGTTCGAGCTCGACGTACTCATCATTTTTTTTAGCTTTGTTGAGGTGAAGCCAGAAGGAGTTTTCACGTATAAAAAGAAAGGGTAAAACAGACAAAAAAATTAACTTTTGGTTCCATTTGGTACCATTATAGTTGGATTATAAAGGCATAAACCTTACAAGTAGGTATCTTATAGTCTGCGCAGAGGTTTACTCATCACCCTAATTTTATATAATTAATACCAGTCTCCAAACAACAAATATTTATAAGTAAATCTTCTTAACAGACTCATGCGAGGTCTTAATTTTAATAACGCAAGTAATAATGAGACATTATTAGGCGCAACTCTCATATTTAACTTTTGAACAATAATTGACGAGTCTAATGAAGGGGTAATATTTCATGAGTGAAATATGCATGTGTATCAGATTAAATTTTGTATTAGAATTTCAATGTGTTGTTCAAGGAAACTTTCACAAAAGTAAATAAAAGGTATAAAGGAGTAAATTGAATCATCAAAATACATAACAAACAACCAAATATACATAAAACATACAAAAACTATTGAAACTTATTTTACTCAATAATTATAAAAACAAAAATAAATATTTAGATGAGAATTCAGAAGAAGCAGGTCAATGTATTGATATTAAAATTGAACTCAAATTATTATACACATCAGGAAGTATCACTTAGATATAAACGTAAATCACTTTTAATAACTACTTCGTAGATACATCTAAATAATATCTCTCGAGAGCTCCATCTCAATTCGGCGCAATGTGCCACTCGACCCTAAAACATAGATCACTCGCCGACAGCCGAAGCCTTCGGTAATGAAGACAACATTTCTACAAACTATAATACCCCATCTAAATGCATCGTCGACAGGCATAAACAATTGAAATAATTATCAGGATAAGCTCGCCGGATCAGGGAAAGCCCTCGAGAATCTCAACCCTTCTTAGAACCTCCTGACAGGTCTTATGCAAATTCACAAACTTATCAATGCTTAAGCAATATTACGCAAGTTGATTTAACCTTCCATTCTAATATCAACCTTATCTGTTTTATGTAAAGTAGTATTATAGTTTAACGGTTGTCGTATGTAAGATTTTGTGATATGAGTTGATGATAATAGCCGCTCAATTGGCTCTTCTTCTATGATATGCGAACTGTGTTTTGTTTGTACTCTTATAGTGATAACAACTGCTACTTGAAGTACCTACTCGTATTAAGAAGTTGAAACATCGTTCGCCTCACTCAAACAGGGAAGGGAGATACAGGTACCGGTATTAAGACGAAGGAATTATTATTTTAAAATAATATTCCAGCACTACCTACGTTTATTTTGGTTAATGGAAGACGAACTACATTTCGCAGTAATCTTTAGCTGTAGACCGTTGAAGAGTTTCTTTATCTAGAGCTAATGCTACCCAGCATCCAACGTAAGCCTACGGAGTATTTGAGACGGAATTTAACTTACATTAAAAATTTTGAAAACAAGTTTAAGTCGGTGCCTAGCCCAAGGGAGGCCATACTTAAATTGATTGCATCATAGTAATGTAGTTCAGACACAACAAACAAAGATGGCTGGCACCGACTTCTAATAAATCAGTAAGTCTGTAAATTAAGTTATTTTTCGCTTTTCAGTGCCTCTTTTTCGTTTCTTGAAGTCGGTTAAACTTTTTTGTTAAAAATGAATTTATTTTTCTCTTTTTAGTCAGTTTGTACAGTCTCACGACTGTACATCGCATGTATTATAGTGACCTGACTGTACATGCGCTGCTGACGCTACACTATCTACAGATCGAACCGGCCACGCTAAATAAAAAAATATTAAAGCATTATTAAAAAAAAAAAAATTAAAATCAATGCATATACACCGGAAATATAGCTGAATATTCTGAACACTTCTGCGTACCCCTTCAAAGGACTCAGGCGTGATGTTATGATTTGTAATGGCAGAAACATTGCAATAATATGCTATTGCAGCAATCGCGGCTGATTTCCTGGTACTTTTTGAAGAGTTCCTTGGTCTAATCTCGGAAACCCATCATCAGATCTTTACGAAATTTAAATGGGACCACTTCGGAATAATCTACTTACGAACAGAAAAAGAATTTTGAAAATCCATCTAGAATTGGCTTCACAATCGCGTAACAAACATACAAAAAAAAATAAAAAATAGCCTACGAATTGAGAACCTCCTTTTTTGAAGTCGGTTAAAAAGCATAAACTTTTTAGAGAGAATAGATATTATGTTTGCTGCAGCGTACCCTTGTGAGTTGTCACCATATCACCTATTTAAGAATATACATCAATCAAATCCAAACTTATAACTGAAAACTGCATCAAAATCGGACGAGTAGTTTTGGAAAAAAATGGTAACATTGATTTGCAAAAACAATAAATATCCTCTCACCCCAAACGCATATACCGTCTCCGTTCCGCCTTGGCTAAAATTTCGACCTTAAAAAGAACATAAAACAGTCTCTTTACTAATAACGTGTAATAAACTGTGAAGTCGAGACGAGGCAAAGTCTTTACGTGTCCTATATAAAAAAAAAAGAAGTAGTAAGTACTCAGAGACACCGAGTACTCTCATCATAGTTTATTTTTCTGTCCTCATTACACGATTCCTTGCATCAACAAACTTCATTTGAATTTGGTTAACGCTAGTACGAACGTAAACAAAATTCGGTGATATGTGTGCGGCCGACTGTAAACTGCGGTCTAATAGATACACAGCCTAATATAATGTGTGATGAATGTGCGTTTATAGTGTGTAGTGTGCATATTATGAGAGATTGACGGTTCAATCCAATTTTTTTTTTAAAACTACAGAATTTCGATGTCGCCACTTGGTTGTGATGTCACTTCATGGCAGTCGCTTCAAGGAAAATATCGAAGTGCAGCCGCATCACAGTTACACTGGAAAGCCGATCCCAGCTGAATTGGATAAGGCTCAGAGAATGATGATGATGACATTTGTTAACCCTTACCTAATATAAATGTGGGTTCGAACCCTTATTGGTTGAAAGTTCGACACTACAGTCACAAAAAGCAAATAGAAAAAGTAAAGGAAATGCACAACTATTTATATAATATATATTATACAAAATATCATGAGTCTATCCCAAAAATAAAGCTCAAAGTGTGTACATATACGCATACTTCAATCGGATGTGGTTACATCAAAAAGAGATCTGTTCCGTCTTCGCAGCTCGGGCGGGTGCCCCACGGCTATGAAGTTATTCTCAAATCAAAGGGCGCTTGGGTGGCCAGCGATAACAATAATTGTTTGGACCTCAGAGAATTCGTTGAGAAAACCCCGACAAATATCTAATTGGAATTTCTAATTACGTAGAGTTTCGAAACGCGGCCTAATTAGTTTCCAATTGGGGTGGGTGATGATCAAAAAGGTCTATGTGCTGTTTGAATCTGACCGGCTTATGTCGGCGGTGTGATAGATAGGTAGGTATATTTGTTAGGCAGCAATAGCGATGCGTATTAATTAAATTGTTGCAATTTTCTAACAAAAGTGTTGTACTTTGTGGACTATACCGTCGCTTTCAATGTTTTGAGGCGTTCAGGGTTTTGTGTGAACTTTCATAAGTATTTCTATTTCAAAGTTGTTTTCTGTACATTTGAGATACAATTTTATAAAGTAATTCAACAAACAAATTCTACGCAAATGTAATAAGCATGTGGCTATATTTTTGTAATTTTACATACTTCGTTTTGGTAATATTTCTAATTTATTATGTTTTTCTAAATTTTGTTTTCATTTAAAAATAATGAAAATACCCATGGAACATATTGTTTACACAACCTTCAAATGCAGGCAAATATTACTTACTTTGATGAAATTGAGTTACATTGTAAGTAGTGGTTGCCATTATTAAAGATAATAAATCGAATCTCACTTAGAATAATTGTGTCGACCCTAACTCATTGCTAGCGAGCAATTAGAACTCTGCAAATGTACTTGAAATTCGGGGACCTGAAATAAAATTCTTTACCAGCACACGTGTTTCCCTCTTCCTACAGTCCCGGGTCCTTTAAGCGGGGTATGAAAAAGCATCTGATGAGGCCGTCAAGCTGAGGGCCACTCTTATTACAACGTAGGTGTTGGTAAATTAAGACCGTCATTCCTCAAACTTTGCATTCAGCTTACCAGTAGGCGAGGTGAAGTCCAAATGACGTGCCCTATGTAAAATACTCCTTTTTAGTGAAGTTACAAATCATACACAAAATCCAATCAATTCTTTTCAAGTCACTGACTTTATAATCCCAACATTGAATTTCGTTTGTTTGCAATATGATTTCTATAACACAGTTCAAAGCTGGAAAACAATCACAACACTTACCCAAAATTAGCGGAGGAACACGCGTAAACAAGAGGAAACAATTCTGACCCTTTCATATAAATTGCAAGTACGATTTCCATTTAAAACACACGGGCAACATTAGGGGTCCTTAGGCATGTCGGAGGGACCGCTTGACCGTGCGGGCTCTACGGAAGAAAGGGCTCATTTTCATTAGGAAACTAAGCGTCAGCAGGTTGTACGTAGATTTATGTATAATTATGGCACGTGGTTCTCAAAGAGTTTTATTGATTGTTTATAATCTTGTAGTTTTAAATTCTGAGTTGATAGCATAGTGGTGGAAAGTCTGACTGAGTTAAGTATGAGGTTCTGGGTTCGATTGTCGGGTTGAGTATAGATATAATAAAACTATTGCCTCAATATACGTCTTATTTCTCAGAAAAATGCAATATAATTTCTAAATATCAGTATGTTTCAAATCTTATAAGATTTTTTATAAATTGAATTTCAAACCTATTAAAATTGCAAAATATAGTATGCTTATAAGAATTTTAAAGTAAACCAAATTCCAATAAGAATTTTTTATCGATAATGATAGATATAAAATCTAATAAATTTCTAATTTCTATATTGGAATATAAAAATTAGAAATTTATTAGATTTTATATTTTACTAGCTGACCCGGCGAACTCTGTACCGCGATATTTTTTTCCTTTTTCCATATTTTCTCACCGTTTAAACCTTCCCTGGATATCCACGAATATTTCAAGACTAAAATTAGCCAAATCGGTTCAGCTGTTCTCGAGTTTTAACGAGTTTTAATTAGGAAAGACAAGTGCAGAACGGTGTTTAATGTGATGTGGTGGGAATGTATTATATAGGAAGTGAACTGACTGACATTAACAATACCGAAAATATAGGGGGTAACGAGTGGGTGTACAAAAACAATACACCTCTGTTTACCCTGTAGCCTAGCCACTTATACAGGAGTAAGCGTGAGTGTATACAATAATAATAAATCTGTCTTTATTCAGAAGGCGGTACTCCTCAACACGGCACGCATTGTGAGGAGGTTCCTCTTCCTAGAGCCCTAACCACCGGCAGTTTGGACCCTGTACCCGGTGCCGGTGGAGCACTATTTTTAGTATTCTTGAATGTAATATTTTCTGAAGTT
Organism: Eilema depressum; assembly: GCA_914767945.1. Lineage (NCBI taxonomy): Eukaryota > Metazoa > Arthropoda > Insecta > Lepidoptera > Erebidae > Eilema > Eilema depressum. The sequence goes on along the minus strand of OU612026.1, from coordinate 13,040,322 downwards.
TAAGCGAATATCACTCATTGAAATAAAACCACTCTATAACGGATTCTATCGCGATTTATTTGTTATTATTTACTTTTTAGCCCGACGTAATAGTAACACCAACGATTTATCATGACTCAGGTACTTTGAGAAAACTGATACTTCAAAGTATGTACAGTACAATTAAAATCAGTTGAACATTCGGCGTTTTTCGGGTATAATCGCCTAAATTTGGAGACGGAAATGACACGACATACATTACCGCGATTTCTTTTATGTAGCATTCAATTTGAAGTATCCTAAACGCAATGTATACCATTTGCCAAAGATGACATTACCAACCACAGACCTAAGAAAATTATAGAGAAGCGACATGAATTTGAAAATTCATTCGATATTTATTGAAGCTTCAATAAATAATGAATTTTGAAGATATAAGAAATCGCGGTAATGTACGCGATATTTTTTATTTAATGTATACAAGTATAGCTATACTTGTATACATTAAATAAAAAATACATAGATATGTTACGGCTAAAGGTAGGTGTGAACATAAACTTAAGATTAGCCGGCTAAACTTAGATTTATCTTCGACCAGGGTGTTAATGTTAGTTTCTTCTATCTTTAGCCGGCTAAACTTATGTCTAACCGCAGGCCCTTGGCTAAAAATATAGAAGGAAATGGGAAAGGAATAATCACTCTCATTTCAGCTTTTCTATGCCGCCAATAGTGCAAACATCAAAGTGTCCACTCGGCTCAATCAGACTTGGATAGATAGATATTTTTATGACCATCAAGAAATTGAAGTCTCGCAAAGCCATACTCAATTAAATATAGACCGGCAGCAGGCGTTGCCTAATCAATCATTTGAACTGAAAGGTAGAACGTATACATTTTTAGCCGTTTCGTTTCGGTTAATGTGCACATTAACCGGCTAACATGGAATATCCCGACGCAAACTAACATGTTATCGAACTTTAGCTGCTTCTCGAAGATAAACCTAAGTTCAGCCGGCTAATCTTAAGTTTATGTTCACACCTACCTTTAGTCGTAACAGATACAAGTCAATATTTTACTGTTTGATGTACATAAGTAACAGTACGATATTACATCGGATTAATAATAAATTGATAATAATCACCAAATTAAAAATTTAAGAAACCGGCTTCTACCGATTTTTGTTGATAATTTATCAATTAAAAAAGTAGAAAGTAAATTTTCTTCTTTTTTAAATAAATTATATCTATTCTTTATTAAAATAGTTACATACATTATTTACAATTTCACGAAACTGAGCAACTATTATTTTACCACGCTTTAAATTTGTTGCAGCCATGATACATAACTACTGTAAGTTAATTTTGATAAAATTTGATAGAATCGAATATGTTCACGAATGAAATTAGCGTTCATAATCATAAATGTATCTTAAACGTCAAATAAATCAATTATTTTTCTTATATTTCAATATTTTTGTGTTAGTTTTGAGCTACAAAGGAGGTTTTGTTGCTCATATCGTGCTTGTATTGTATTCATTATGACAACTGGTAATATAATTAAAGGTCATATCTGTAAATTGATAACTCTATGTAAGAGACGAGGGATTCACGACAATTACCGAGGTTGAACGAATTTTCAACTGGTTTTAATCGTACTGTACCAACAACCATCTCTAGTCACACCGTGACCATGGCTGCTGAAAAGTTGAACTAAAAGTAAATAATAACAAATAAATCGCGACAGAATCCGTAAAAAGTGATTTTATCCTTGAATGTATTTGTTTTTTTTTTTGTAAAGTATATTTAGAAATATAATTATTCATAAGTCTGTAAAATGAACAAAGGGGAATAATAATAATCTAATTACAAAAACTTTGAGAACCTCCGCCTGAGCTAACGAGTGGGCAGTGTCTGACCCTTCCGTTTGAAGCCGAGAGCACTTTTTGTGTGCACCTACATTCCAAGTAAGGAACTCGCCAGGCATGCTGCAAAGGCGACGGCGGAACTATGTGGAGCTTAGATACCTTGCTGTCTGGTCCTTGATGCTGTGGGGGTTTAAATTAAAAGGATAATATATCGTGTTTCACATTTTGTTTTGGTATTAGGAAGGTCAATCAGGTACATACATCGCAGTCGCTCTTGTAAAACTTAGACTATAGGAGAGTGCACCCCGGGTTTGCAGGTTTTCCTCTTGGGGTTGAGAGGTCCGATCGCAGTCGCTCCTGTAAAAGCTGTAGTAAATCAAATAAAAACTTGAGTTGTAAGAGAGTGAACTACGGGCTTAAAAATATAAAAAGTGAAAAACCGACTAAAACGCAAGCCGTCTGTGGATCGTAGGTTGCCGGAGGTAAGATTGTCTAAGACATATCTCTTGCACCCCAGCCGATCCAGGTCTATTTTTTTTGAGCTGGCCGACCAGGATTAGCCTGGTGATCGTTATCATTTAAAATTGATGTATATGTTTTATTCATCATTATCATCCTGAAAGCTATTTTCCAGTCCCGTCCAAAGTTTGAAGTTGGGTGCCCTATGTCCACGTATTGTTTTTGATTTATGTCGACTTTTTGGGAGCGACTACTGTCTAACCACACAACCGTTAATGCAAGTGAGGCACCGTGCACTTGCATGTAAGGTTGGTTTGGGCTCCAGGAACCTTGGCAAAGCCCTACACACAGTACATACACACCCAAATTGTATGGAGGCATAAACAAACACTCTTAATTCTGTTGGTAGTCCAATTGACATCAGTAAAGTGTCATGCAATTCTACTTTTTCTAATTTCATCATACACATCCATTATAGGTAGATATGTACAATCGCGAACACGTCCAAGCCATTATCCCCTACGAGTGAGTCCGACTTTTGTTTTAAAATGTAGAAAATTAAAGTTTCTTTTTTCGTTGGAACAATTCTAAACTCGACAACAACTTGTATTTTAGCGGGCCACCCTCACATGTTTGTGGAAGTTTAAAAAGTTCGCAACGGACTTTAAAATGGCGATTCTGTAGCCCCACAATACAGTTAAATATTTTAATTGGTCCGCCAGACGAAATACCTACCGGTGTGGTGCTCGTAAAAGAGATATAAAATTTATAAAGTTTCTCGTATCCCGTTTTCATGGTTTCTATACGAAATGTTCTAAGAAATCGTAAATTGTTAATTTAATTAAAACTGCAGGATTTTGTTATTCATCGTAAAGAGGCCAGCTATCCTATAATATATTTGTTTTAGTTTGAACACTAAATTAGATAAAGCTATATAAAATCTATCTATACAATAGTTTGGTCACAATCGGTTTAGTAGGACCGGAGATATGAGCAAAAGCCGCGTTTACCAACTATCACATATCTATAAAAATACTAATAATGATTTGAGTTCACTAAATCAAAGTAAGAATATGATTGCTTACTATTTTATTAATTTTAAATCAGATTTAATATAAAAAAATAGTCACTGACTAGTAGTGGTAACGTAAATAAAGTAAACTCAAAACGCAAATACTGAAATTTTTACGAACACATACATGAGTTAGGGAGCTAAGTTACTTAAATCAGGTAGACTAGTAATACTAGTCTAGTAAGTACTACCTACTTCATTGTTGTCAAACTGGAGGTAGGTACAGGGCGATTAATCAGCGCGTGCGTTTAGGCGCGGTGGCGGCAGGCACGGTAATTAGATTTAAGAACAACTGGGCGGCGTCAGCGGGAGAATGGCCTGCATTAATTTGAGCTTCTCTAACGAGGGCGACGGACGCTACGGACTGGCCAGGAGACTTGGCCTAGGGGAGGCATGGAGTCGATATTTGAGTTGATTATTTTAATCCCCATTAATGATTTAATATGATGAATAGGAATAATAGAATGCTCGCAGCTCATGTGGAATTTTGATACCATTCCTCTGTGGGAAGTTATCCCAGGTATGAAAAATGTCCTATGTGCTCAGTCAAATCCTATCCAAAATATTTGTGCGTGACTGAATAATAAACATTCAAACATCTTTATTCTTCATCCTAGCGTTAATCGCAGTCGCATCCGAAGCTTTCACCTCGGAGTCTGGGGTCCGCTTTACCAATCTAGCTGCGGATTTGGCTGGACTTTGATATTTTATGTGAAGCAAATGCCATCTGACCTCCACAACTCAATAGTGATATTGGGCGATATCGAAGCATTGCAGTTGAGGTATTTTTTAGGATTCCAACTACCCGTAATGACTGCCATAGATGTTCGTATAGCAACCGGGACCGATGGCTTAACGTGCTCTACGAAAGAGAGAGAAATAAATATTAAAAGAATGTTAAAATTACATATTCGCTCGCTCAAATCAATTCATATATTTGTTAATAAACTATTGCCCGCCACTATGTTCAAGGTAAGTTCGGAAGTATCAAGATGTTTTCCTTCTACAGTTCCAACTTGTTTACAATAATTTCATTGTTTTATTTTTGGTTATCTATCTATCTACCAATACTATTTATTATTTATTTATTTATTATTATTTTATAATATTAATACTATAATTTTATAATATATATATAATATATATTAATACTAAAAGGAGAAAGGTTTCTTACATGTGACTGAACTGTGATTTGGTAAATACATATTTCACTGCTCATCACCTTTTCGAAATACCGTGATGATTTATAGTCAACGTGCTAACTATGCATGTGTTCTATCGAATCACAAAATTTCGTGAAGAATTTCAAGTTATGTTCCAACTTACGACTATAAAATGTTGTACAGAACAACAACCGCTCTACGAAGTTCTACGTTCTACGTAGCCAAGCTGTGTCCAGCGTAGCAGTGTGCTACGCGTCCACCAGGCTATGTTTATTGCAATCTGGCGGTTAAATGCCCGTCTGCTTACCCCGCTTATACCGCCCTTTTGTTACACCGGATTGCAGATCCCTTGTATTTATGTTATTTCCTTTTAAAATGGTGGAAATTAAAAGTATTGGCTATATTTTATTCCATTCTTGTAATGGGATAGGTACGAAATGAATGTTAAAATATCGAAACAAGTTAGTTTGGAAGGATTTATATAAACAGAATGCAATACTTATGGTAAACTACGCAGCGTGAAATTATAGAAAATGCTTTCGATAGTATCTTTAATACTATCGATTCGACTCTTTTAGGAGAAGGAAAAAGGAATAAAAAACTTTAAGAAAATGAGAAAATGAAGTAGGAATAGTCGCATCACCCATCTAAATACAGAATTTTATTATGATTTGAATAATCGATATCATATAGTCGAGTCGGTACTAGGACTCTAATTCAGAAAATCTAAAATGTATTTATAAAAACAGAATATCAGATTATTTAGCGGGAGCTCGAGCCGTATAAAACCAAAATATCCAGCTGGATATTTTTGCTGAGAACGTTTATTTGCAAGGAAAATTACAAGTTAAAAATAATAGGTACTAAATATTTAGCTGGATATTTTGGTTTTATACGGCTCGACTAATTTTCAATCTAGACATTTCGGTGCAGTGCGACTACAATCACCATGAAACGAAATTTTTATATATAAAAAATACTATAAACCAAAATACAATAATTTTAAAATGATAACATAATATTCTAATCGTTCTCAGAACTGGTCAGAAAAGGGTTATTGAACTATCTCCCCCGGCCCTTGCCCTTGCAAATGCCCTTTGTGTGCGGGATTTAAATAAAAGGTTTGATTTTGTGTTGTGAGGGGTACAATCAATATTTGCTGAGCGAACCGTCCGATCTGCATACCTTTATTATGGTCAAACGCTTTGAGGGTCAGGACCGATGTTTCGTCGGGTTGACGGGAATCTTTGGTTTGTAAAGTGATTTTATCGAGGTTAATGAACTTAGAGGCTAATTATCAGTTGTGACTTCTTGTAAATTATTACGGTTAAATAAAAATGTTCTTACTCTCTGACTGTTAGCGTTGTAGGAAGAAAATATTTATTTAATAGAAATTCCACAACGAACTTCAGACTTAGCTTGAATTTGTATAATAGTTGTTTTGTTTTATTTTCAGTACTGTATATAGCAGTTTACTTTTATTATTATGAAATGTAAATATTGCGATAGTCAGCAAAAAAATCAGTAGTCAAAATAAATACTATCATAATATTTCAAGCATATCTCTCGACGTCTCGGGACATCTTAATATGGGAGGCTCAACATGCATTCGTTACTCAATTATAACAAAACGGCTTAACCGATCTGGATAAATGGTTACGTATCATAATATCTAAAGTTATTTCAACTATGCTCAAGATAACTACGGTTGATTCACATATAGTCATAACGCATATTGGTCGACTCGACTACTGGTTCATACACATAATTTCGAATAAACTAAAATTATTTGAACTAACGGACGATTAATATAATCGACACCTCTGGGTTCAATTGGCGTATAAACCATTTTGGCCAAAATGAGTTATATACACCGTTTTGTTCAGAATTTTTTTCTCTATCGATCTGTATATTTAAAATGTTCAAATTCGCAAAAAAAATGCTTTTACGACCCAAAAAATTTAGATCATCCTACCACAAAAAAGATAAAATGTTAATGTAACAGCCAAATTTTTCTTTTTTAAATTTTTAGTAAGACGTTATGACCAAGATTTTTACCAACCCGGGGCGTAAGATCTGCCTTGATTGTAAATGGTTTTTACGCCGTGACGAATGAATATATTTCTTAAACGTAATTTAAAATTGAGGTCGTAAATCCAAACATTTAAATAACATGGACGTATAAACCATATCCATTGCAAAAAATGGTATTCAATTTTAGACTTTATTGCTATAGAATTAAAGTCCAAAATTAAATGACAATATTTTTACTAAACGCTTTCGTTCACTCTACAATAGGCCTTTTAATTTTAGATTTTACATACATTGCTTTAAAGTCTCAAATTAAATGGTAAAAATTCAAAAAATTATTAGTGTCCGTGATAAGATGGTAGTTTTGCTTTTGCAGAATCGAGGCCCTGGCCCTCGATTCTGTTAAAGTAAAACCACTCCACGAACAGTCATGTGGGTGACAGGTGTGAGGAGTTTGGACATGCTCACGGCGGTTTTGGACACGGTAGCCGTAACCCAGAGGGTGAGCACATCCTCAAAACGTGTACGGCCACCGAACTGCCGTCGTGAACAGGTTCTTCAAAAAGAAAGCCGAACTTCTTGTCACCTGCAAGAGCGGAGAGCACGGTTACCTAGATCGATTACCTACTCACTAAGAGGCATAGCATCAGCAGGGTGGCCAACTGCAAGGTAATAACCGGAGAGTCTCACAAGCCAACACCGTCTCCTTGTCATGGACCTCCGCGTGAAACTCAAAGACAAACGTGCCGAGCGTGGCCAACGCAGAATCAGGTGGTGGTGAAGCCAAGTCCCAAAGTCTCGTCTCAGCTATCAGTGACAAGTGCGCTGATGCTGTAGACGAACCAGTACAGGTTTGCTGGGACAGTATTCAGGCAGCTATCCTTGAAGCGGGGAGGGCGGTGCTCGGTACGTCTAAGGGTGGACGCATCTATGACAGGGACACTTGGTGGTGGAACGACACAGTGCAGAGAGAGATCAGGGTGAAGAAAGCCCTCCTTAAAAAAGTGGTAAGCGTCCAAATCTTTTGATGACCGCGACGCGTACAAAGATGCAAAACGCGCCACCAGGAGAGCGGTAGCCAGGGCCAAACGAGACCACTTGCAACCGCTATATAACAAGTTGGAATCGTCTGAGGGGCAAAAGCTTATCTATAAGTTGGCGCGTTCCACGGCCAAAATGGCGAAGGCTTTTTCAAGTGCCGCTGAATTAAAGACAAAGACCCTGAGGACAATCTGTTGTACGAGGCAGTCGCGGTGTAGGAGAGATGGCTGTGGAAGAGCTACAGATTTAAATAATTGCCTATATTAGTTTGGTAATCTGATCATGACTGATAATGTGTGCCATAATTATCTGTTTTATTTAATAAAACTAAGTTAATTTCGTTTCTCGTAGTTTAATTTCGTATATATCGACCACAATTCTGTAGTAAGACTAATATTAATGTAATTCTGCCACATTCTAACAGTATCGAGATTGTTTTTATTAATTATAATTCTATTGATGTGCAAGGTAAATAGTTTTTACAGCAAAAAAATCTACAGTTACGTGCTTTTACATCAGTAAATGTGAACTTAGTTTTACCAAATATGGATATAAGTACAGCTTATATCCATATTTGGTTTTTCATCCAATTTTCATGGGGTGTATACACCATAAATTGGTATTTTCTAAGACGTATATCCATGCTAACTTCCAAACCAAAGAAGATAGATATGATTGAATGATTTAGCCTTCTTCATCCCTAAATTCTAAGAATCTTTCTCCTTGGATTTTTTTATGTAGCTTCTAAAATAAAAAAGTTATAATTTTTTTTCTAAAAATAAAATCGTTTTTTTGCTCTCCTGAAAAGTCGTGTTTTGGTTTATACGCCAATTGAACCCAGAGGTGTCGTAATGTTCATTTAAGATATTGGACATGTTGACTATGTTTGAAATACCTAATGGTCGATTCACCTACGGTTTATTGATACTACTACTTTGTGACAGAAATTTACGTTGTTGCAAAACCGACTTCACGTAGTCTTGTCTGCCCTACCCCTAGAGTGTAATTTAAGCCCGCGAAGGCGCGGAGGGGCAGGGCGGCCCGCGAGCTGAGGAGCAGGTGGTTCTAACGAGCACTGCCGCGGCTGAGGCTGGCCGGCGCAGCCGGCCAGCAAGCCGAAGCTGCGGTAGTGATCGTCAGATCCATCTGCGACGATAAGGTCGCATGGGACCGCCGGAGCCCCGCAGCGCCGGAGCCGTTACAGAAGCCATGCATGCTGTATGTAGCATGCAAGCAAGCATGCAAGCAATCATGCAAGCAGGCATGCAAGCAAGCATGCAAGCAATCATGCAAGCAGGCATGCATGCAAGCAAGCATGCAAGCAGGCATGCACCATGCAAGCAATCATGCAAGCAGGCATGCAGCATGCAAGCAATCATGCAGCAAACATGGCTTCTGTAACGGCTCCGGCGCTGCGGGGCTCCGGCGGTCCCACGCGACCTTATCGTCGCAGATGGATCTGACGATCACTACCGCAGCTTCGGCTTGCTGGCCGGCTGTGCCGGCCAGCCTCAGCCGCGGCAGTGCTCGTTAGAACCACCTGCTCCTCAGCTCGCGGGCCGCCTCACCCCTCCGCGCCTTCGCGGGCTTAAATTACACTCTAGGGGTAGGGCAGACAAGACTGCGTGAAGTCGGTTTTGCAACAACGTAAATTTCTGCCACAAAGTAGTACTGTAGTATCAATAAACCGTAGGTGAATCGACTATTAGGTATTTCATACATAGTTCAATCAACCTTAGTACAATTAATTGTAGTTGAATAAACCGTAGGTGAAACGTCTATTATTTGTTTCGATCAGTAGTTATTACAAAAATATGTGAAACGATCTTTAGGTGTTTTAAACAGTAGTTGACTTTTAAACAGTACTCTTGACCGTAATTGTCTTGAAAATAGTTAAAATAACTGTAGTTATTATAATACGTAACTGGATAAATAGGTGGCACAGAAATGGATTGTGGTTCCAAATAACATATTCCATGAAACGTATGAGGTTCCTGTTGGTTACGGAAATGGCACTAAAATGTCACATGGTTCTCCCGCGACTGATCGCTATCAGCTAGTACACTATATTATATTGTACTTAGTGCCTTCTAAAGGTAGAAATACGAAAACATTTTTTATCTATTAGAACAAGAGGCTTGCGAAAATGACAGCTGTAGATAGTCGCCCTGTCCGGAGGCCTACCTAATAACCTTATTTCAAATAGTATCCTTATTGCCACTATATAAAGTTCCAAATGATAAAACGGTGCATAGATTGCATGGTTGCAAACTGAACCGACAATGGATTGTCGTAGAAATCTTTTGTTTGAGCACGTAGAACGTTAGTGAGAGAGGCACGTCACTTAACGATTTGTAACTAACAATGAATTTCAATGTGAACTTCTACATAAGGTAATTTTAGTAAAAATATACAGTCTACATCAAATTTATCTTGGAATTGCGAGAATTCAACTATAATAATCTACTTCAAGATACTGTAGAGAAAAATGGGTCAATAATTCTTGGATTAAAATTATTAGCTAAAGTAGTATTCTACAACATTCTACACAACGCTATCTAGACCCACGGTAAGCTTAATTAGCTTGTGTTAGGTATGGAATCTAGAATGCGGATATACATACTTAAATACTTTTTTTTTGTAAATACATACATATTATACATAGAAACACCCAGACCAATGCAAATATTTATATTCATGCATACAAAGAGTGGTACTGAGCGGGGATCGAACCCGCGCCTCCTGCGTAGCAGCCGCGTTCACAACCGCTACGCCACAGTGGCAAGATGACTTTCTTTTTTTACTAGTAGCGGGAAAAGGTTTTTATCATTTTAGATACACATAACTATGTAATTAGATTACACAGAATAATTGCATTTTTAATCAAAATTCTTAGCCAGGAATCAAAGTAGTATTATTAGTACTCATCATCAACATGATATCATCTGAGATTTGCCTACTGACTACTGAATCGTACTAAGAATTTCTTAAAATAAAACCCAAAAACAATTTGGCTAAACCACGAATTGATCCTAGGACTTCACGATTGCACGACTACCTATAAGTCAGTCATTCATCACCAGTTTTATTTTATGTGAAAAAAAACTCTGTGTGAAAATGGGTTTGTAATTCATTAAGTTTAATACTGCAGTTAAAAGTTATACCTATATCGTAATCTGTTTAACAAGAATATTTTTATATTCAATACAAAAATATCAGTCTCTTAATATGTTTGTAAAGGCTATCCGTTAGAGGGGAGCTCAGATCCGGTAAGCAGATTTGAGACGTGGGCGTCCGACGTACGGTAACTGGCTTCATTAACACGATCCTGTGCTACCCGAAGACCGGATCTTATTATACCGAGACACACTAGATTAAATGATTATTTCGTTGTCTTATTTAGGCAGATAACTAGTTGAAAATAGGTGGTTAGAAAACTGAAAATGTTATTTTGTATGTGAATTGGAATATTATTAGTATCTATTAACTTGCAGTATTTTGAAATCTTTCGCACTTTGTGAATTATGTAACTTTTGCCATCACTGCATACACGGTATTATTTTTTGAAACAATACAAGATTTGTGGTGAAGGAGTAGCGTCTTCAGCGTGTTATACTGCCTGCCGCGGGACCACTGGTGCAGGTTGCCGGCAAGCGGTTCGACTGCTAAATGCCGCAAGAGCCGCACGCCATCCTGCTTGCACCGCCGTGCTCACCGTGCCTCTCGCTCGCGCCGGCGCGAACACGTGTTTATTTGTATGTTTTATCCTTCGGCGGCTTTAAACCCAACCCACCCTGACCGCAAAGTGCGCTCCGCCGCCCGCCGCGCCCGCGCCGTCGCCGCCTCTCGCTCGCCGCCACCGCTGCCACGGAGCCGCACCGACTCTCCCGCGAAACTTTGTCCGAAGTCGACGGGCGCGGACGTACGCGCGTATTAATAGCCACCGCGAGCGGTCACCGCAACCGAGCGCAGCGAGGGAGGCCCCACGCGCCACGAGTCGTACCACGACCGCGCGTACAGTCGCACGCATCCCGCTCATTGCACCCCACGCAGTGTAAACACACGCGTGATACGATCCCGACGCGCCGTAACGAAAAGCGAAACTGCAACTGAAACTACAAAAAAGTCAAAAAAATCAGCATTGAAAGTGAAAGGGACGTGCGTGCGGCGATCACGTAAATACGCGGTGCGAAAAAAGTGCAACCGTCAGTGAAACTAGTGAAAAGTTTTTTTGCCGCGTACGGGGGAACCACCCCTCGGCGCCGGAAAAAATCGGCCCCTCGCGTCCCTCGCCCGCCCGCCGCCAAACTTTTCATTCACCGGGGAAAAAAGTGTGGCAAGGCCGCCTGTGACGTCACCGCGTCAAGTGGCCACGCGCGCGTTCCCTAGCAACGTGTTGTCACGTCCTGACACCGGCCCTTCGTAAACTTCAAACTGTCTCGGAAGTGTGTGAACTCTAAATATAATTATGAAAGTGTTGAGTGACAATGGTGCTCGGGCACGGTGAACGTGGGTGACGTGTGGTGGACAGTGACATGTAGCGACCGTTCTGGACAAGTAGACTCTATGTGTAGCACGCAGCGCGCACGGGTGTCCAGGATGCACCTGACGGGCGCGACGAGCGGTGCCGTGTCGCCGGACACCAGCTCCACGCTCCTGCACGAGACCTACACCAAAATGACATCGGATATACTTGCAGAACGGACGCTGGGGGACTTTCTGTCCGAGCACCCGGGGGAGCTGGTGCGGACAGGCAGTCCTCACTTCGTGTGTACAGTACTGCCGCCGCACTGGCGTTCAAACAAGACGTTGCCTGTCGCATTCAAAGTTGTAGCTCTAGGTGATGTTGGTGATGGTACTCTAGTCACTGTGCGTGCTGGTAACGATGAGAACTGCTGCGCGGAGCTGAGAAATAGTTCGGCGGTGATGAAAAACCAGGTCGCGAAGTTCAACGACTTGAGATTCGTCGGCCGCAGTGGTCGCGGTGAGTGCTGAAGGTGCAGTTATGTGATACAATGAATTACTGTGATTATATATTGATTTGGGTCGTATATACAAATTATTGACTTAAAATTATACAATAGAGCTGGATATTATTCCGTAAAAATACGCTAAAGCTATTCAATGAATAAAAAAAAATTGAATGCATGACAATGATTCCAAGTCAAATATAAACTTAACTTCCAAACACGAGTTGTGAAGTTAATGATTGTACAAATAGGATTACACAATAATAACATTCAAATATTCTGTCAAACTTCTCAAGTGGGGGAGAAGTCGGTGACATTGGAAAAGTACTCGAAACTTTTTCATTGCAGCTTAAGGAACTGCGAATGTCAATAAGGAGGGCGGGAGATTTGGGCGGCTATTTCCGCCCAATGAGTGTCCCGCCCGCCCTTTCTAAGAAAGTTAACTTTTTGTGAAGGGCAAGGTGTAACAGAAAGTTACAATTGCAGTTAGAGCGAATTTCAAATTGTTGGTAAATTTAAACTCTATTTGATATTTTATGAAGTTTAAGCGTGTAGGTATCACTCATAGAAATTCTTTTTTTTTTGTTGTTTAAATATTATTCCAGTTTATTTAACAATTATACATACTTTCATTTCATGTTATTCTTATTCATAATTTATTGTACACAAAATATGATACAAATTATAAAATAATAGAATTTTGCATGTACAGAAGCGAATGTAACTCATAACTAAATGACATGAATGACATGAAATTTAATTTCATTTGCGAGGATTTATTTAAAACATACTTCCAAAATCTGTTTATACTGGAGAGACCTTACGGTGATAATGCCGTAAGGTGAAACCGGTAAGGTTCAAATAAATAAATAATTGTGGAAAAATACAAGTGATTTATTCAATATACTTCCAAAACCTTATGGTATTTTATTACTTCAATCACGATGTAGTGCCTGAAAATGTACAATCTTTATTTATTTATTTTTTAAACGCCTCTTTTATCAGCTAATAAACATCCATTAATTAGATCAATACTAATCTATACATACATACATTCACGCCTGTGGGTGATGTGCCCGCATTTCGCCAAATATGATTTTCGGCCCACGTAATAGGAGACGAACCTATAACCACGCAGCGGGCACTTTATTATGGTCTGTATTTTAAATATTGAATGGAGAAAAAGCCCTATCCCTTAATCGCCGTCTATGACACCCACACGAAGAGATAGGGCACCCTATTCTACTCCACCGGGAACCAACATGTTAAAATGCATTAAATTCGTCCAACTACCAAATAAATTAAGCCAACACCATTCTGTGTAGTTATCCGTCGCATAACCGTAGTGTAGTAATCAGTAGATAACTAAAATAAATATGACAGTAATTACTTGTGAAGCAAATATCTTGATGTGTTTATTGTCATTATTCAATTACGATTTTGAGATGATAATAATAATATATATTAAAATTATAGTTGGTGATTCTTCTTCTTCTGTTAAGTCGATGATATATCGTGTCATATTCTTATTTACCCAATGTGCAACCACATTGATAGCATTCTCAGAGGCACTCATAAGTCCAAACACATTTACACCGGAGGGTGTAGATGTGTTTGAGCAAGTAGCACACGTCAGCAGGTGGGTCATAGTCTGCGTTGTAGCTCCGCATTCACACCATGGGTCCACCTCATCTGAGAAACTCCATCTAATCCGGTTTTCATTACTTCTGTCGACCTGCGACCTACGTCTTGTTTATAAGTCCGATAAAATTTGAATTATCAAACACTCTTAGCGACCTAGTTAAGAAATGCATTCACCGATACCGATATAGGTACTATATGTATAACAAATTATAATTTGGCAAAATATTCTTATAAAATAATTAAAATTACATAGAAGTTTATGTGTATTAAAGTAAGTGAAGAAATACGTGAAATGTTGTTTACCTAAATCAGAATTCTACTAATATTATAAATGTGAATGTTGTGGAGATATTGAATGTTTGTTAATCAAAGGCTGAACGGATCTGACTGAAATTACATATAGGGATCGGGAAGTGGAATAACATATACCTAGTATATTTTTATACCTGGAATGAGTTCCCATGGCTTGCAGAAACGAGATGAGAACACCAAGTGAAAGGAGCTGTGGGCAAAAGCTGGTATTAGTTAATCCATGACATTCAAAGGGTTGAGTGAATCAGACTTATGTTTGGTACAGGGGTAGATATAGTTTGAAATAATACATTCAACTAGTTACTACTTTTGGCAAGGTCTTTATGAAATAATTCTTCTTTCAAATTCCTTTTCTTCAATTCTTTTTCAAATTCCACGGGTTACGTGCTATGATCTCATATAACAATAAAAATAATGTTGGCTGACTCTTGTTATTATAAATTTTAATTAATTATTATTTACATATTATTAGGTACATGATACATTTTGCGGCTTAATTTATGTGATAGTTCCATGAAGCTAAATTACATTTCATGGCACTATAATATACACCCTATATGTATGTAGGTACTTATAATATGATGAAAATAACATTGTGTATCAGGCACTTTGATAATAACATAAAATATATTATTATGTAGGGTCAATAGTATAGTGAGGCCAATTATTCGGCACCGTTTTTATTTTTTTAAGCTTCATTGTATTTTCTAAGAAATTACATCAATTTTATGAGTTCTAAATAAGATGTAGCGATATCTTCGATGGTGAAATATTTACGATATTAAATAAAGCAATGCATAGAAAGATTTTGTATAACCAGAATGTGTCATTCAGCTGAGGTAAATTCGATAAGCTCAATCGATTGGTGTATCCCACCTAGAAAGGGGCTGGTCGCGAGTTCAAGTCCTGCTGACGTTGACTTTCATTTATCTAAATTTATAAATATTAACGATATCGAACTTAATTTAAGCCTCTTTCAATACTATGTTATAAAAAAAAATGGGATTTAGAGAAATTCACGGATCGAAAAAACTGAGTAGTAATAAATAATAATAATAATAATAAATATTCCACAACATTCTACACAACGCTTTCTAGACCCATGGTAAGCTTAATTAGCTTGTGTTATGGAATCTAGAATGCGGATATAAATACTTAGATACTTTTTTTTTGTAAACACATACATATTATACATAGAAACACCCAGACCAATGCAAATATTTATATTCATGCATACAAATATTGGCACTGAGCGGGGATCGAACCCGAAATATCTCCAATATTTAAAATAATCTATATTAACGATACTGAACATTTTATTTTTTGATTTCTTGTAATTAAATAAAAACATTTTTTTAAAACCACATCAAAACCCCCCATGCAAAAGGCTTGAACACCATGTCAGTCAATTTTAGTAACGAATTATAAAAATAGAATCGACATAAAAATTAAATGTTGATAGGATACACTAAGATACGAGTATATATCGTAGAACAAACGTTGTTACTTATGATGTTTGCTACCTACCCCTGGAAGGATGCTAGTTAATTACAAATAACCCTGTATAATGTGGGATCAGCAGTATAAGCGAGGTGGAGTCAAATGAACGTGTCCTATATAAAAAAGTAGGTCAATAATCAGTATATCAATACCACCAAGTCATCAGTTTGATAAACTATCAGTTAACTTCATTATTTTTAGGGTTCCGTAGCCAAATAGCAAAAAACGGAACCCTTATAGATTCGTCATGTCTGTCCGTCTGTCTGTCTGTCTGTCTGTCTGTCCGTCCGTATGTCACAGCCACTTTTCTCCGAAACTATAAGGCCTATGCTGTTGAAACTTGGTAAGAAGATGTATTCTGTGAACCGCATTAAGAATTTCACACAAAAAAAAAGCATTAAATTTTGGGGGTATACTTAGAACTGAAACTCAATTTTTTTTTTTTCATCAAATCCATACGTGTGGGGTATCTATAGAGTATAGATAGGTCTTTAAAAATGCTATTGAGGTTTCTAACATCATTTTTTTCTAAACTGAATAGTTTGCGCGAGAGACACTTCCAAAGTGGAAAAATGTGTGTCCCCTGAGTTAGAGGGGCCCCCCTCTAACTTCTAAACTAAGAGAATGATAAATCTAAAAAAAAATATGATGTAAATTGCCATGAAAACTACCACTAAAAATTGGTTCGAACGAGATCCAGTCAGAAGTTTTTTTTTAATACGTCATAAACCGCAATTTTCGCCTTTGCTGCTACGGAACCCTTCATGGGCGAGTCCGACTCGCACTTGGCCGAATTTATTTTATAAATCGAACTTTTTTCTAATTTATCACCAATGTTTAAGGAATGCAATGAGTAATAAAAATATTTGTAATATGTATAATGTATTATTTATTATGAAATGAAATTATTCATTAAAAAAACCTTTTAAAAAATCTGTTCTTTAAAAAAATTGTTCTACTAAAATTATAATAATAATAATTTAATGTAAAGCTTATAAATGCTGAGTTGAAAAACTTGTATCACGCAAGTGTTTTTATATTTTCTGTTCACGCGGCAAGCTTTTCAAACAGCACAGCTTTTGCATTTTTAGTTTATTTATTTTTTTAGTTACATATCATGTAGCACTAGCATGTTTACCAAGACCAGTCAAACGAACCATAACATAAAACTAGTCTATCTTATTTAGTTCCAGAATACCTATGACCACCTACGGTCTCCATTTTTAGACCCTGAAAGTCATTTAATACTTTTTTTTTTTTTTTTTTTTTTTTTTTATCGTGCGAAAAATCCCCACGGATACCTCCCCCGCCGGAGCCGGAGGAAGAGG
The DNA here is from genome assembly GCA_914767945.1 of Eilema depressum. Classification (NCBI taxonomy): domain Eukaryota; kingdom Metazoa; phylum Arthropoda; class Insecta; order Lepidoptera; family Erebidae; genus Eilema; species Eilema depressum. The sequence continues at coordinate 13,022,959 of OU612026.1, read as the reverse complement.
TTATGTCGGACTCGAACCGACTAAAACGCACGCCGTCTGTGGGCCGTCGGTTGCCGAAGGTGAGGTTGTCGTAGCCATATCCCTCGCACCCCGGCCGACCCAGGGCCAAATCTCTCGATCTGGCCCTCATCCCGTGTGGGGACCACAAGTCATTTAATACTAGAGTGTTAAGATAAAACGAATGAGCCCAAACTCGATAGGATTGTCTTGTTTATTTTAGGAGTTCCTATGACTATCTTCTAACTCCATTTTCAGACCATGAAAAACAGAGTTTGTTAGGACAAAAATGGGCCCAAACCCGATTGGTTTATCTTGCTTCAGTCAGGAGTTCCTATAGCCACCAGTGGCCTATAACCTGGTTGCTATAGGTTGCATGGTGCATAACAATCTAAATTGAGATAAGTCTTTTCTTTTTCTAAGTAAATTTTCACCCTTCGCTACTAATAGGCACCTACCTACCTACCTACTCCATCATCAGATCAGCTCTATGGTACCATATTATTGCATTTTCCTATAAATGAAACGTGTATGCAAAATTTTATCAATATCGGTTGAGGATATTTGCTAAGCAACAATAACATTTTGCTTCGAAAACTAGCAAACTATTTCAATTGTGGACGTTTTGCTCTTATGGCATTTTATATAGCGGTTAATATGACATCAAGAACGTTTAGTTTCGAGGACATTCTACTCAGCCCCTCTAGACAAGTGGCAATTCGTTGCTCGGCGTATGATGGAATAAAATGCCAAATGTATGGGATTTGACGTATATGACAGGCGTCAACGAATGTCAAAAACGTCAAATCCTATACATTTGTCATTCTATTTCATAATACGTCGTGCAACGAATTGCCTCTTGTCTAGGGGGGTAGAACTGCAAGATTTGACCCGTACCGCAAATTACATACATTGGAAGTTAAATAAAAACTTGTAAAAACGAAAATAGTACTTCATCAACCCACAAGTATTTGACACACACAATAACATATTGTTTGTTTTTTTATACCACTTAGTTTGCGGACAAGCACACGGCCCACCTGATGGAAAGTGGTTACTATGAGTTTTGCAACTTAATAACAATATACTGCGTAAAAAAATTTACCTCACTTAAAAGTAAGGAAATTGAGGAATTATATTGTACAGTACAATGGTGGTCTTCAGATTCACGACCTCGTTAGATGATTAGTCACGCGCCATCCTCATTGAATTGTTTGACCCTTAATGAAATGGTTTGGTCCGGCTACTCGGTTGAACCATCCAAAAAAATATGTTAGTAGTAGAACAGTTAGTATGCTAACTGTTCTATTGAAATCAATTTAGATTGGAAATGTGAACGCTCAAGATGGGACTGGCTCCCACGACTAATCCCTTACAGGGGGAATGCTCTAACTACTGAGCTACCGGAGCCACGTCGCAAAATTTCCACGGATATGATGGCCGCGACGAGCGGAGGCAACTCGCAGGTCGCAGAACGACCTCTGACGTCCGAGTTGAGCTGTGTGGGCCGAGAGTCTCGTTCGTCTTTCGGCCGCCATGCGACTGTCATTTGACCTCCCAACCCCGTAACGAAAATTTTTTGTCCGTCGACCGGACGGTGTACTTGCTAGGAGCTGACGTTTGGCTTGCTTCCCGACTGTGTTAATCGGACCTCGTATGAAGAATATAAAGCATAAGCTGTTTAATTTTTACTTGCGATAGAACTATCTTTTGGCCTTAAAACCTATTTTTTGTACTTTGAGGTTATTAATTTTATGGGCATAAATAGCTAATTACCAGTCTTAAATTGTAACGTCAGCGAAATGCTTTTTTTATATCACTAGAAAATCACACGGCCCACCTGATGGAAACTGGTTAACGTGGCCTATGGAAACTGGTTACCGTGGCCTATGGAAACTGGTTACCGTGGCCTTTGGACGTATGCAACACCAGGGATGTTATACTCGTGTTGCCGACCATAAAGAAACCTTCTAATTTCCTTCTTGAAGAACCCCATATTGCAGTCGCTTGGGAAAACCATAGCATAAACTTGAGCGTGCGTGGGATGAAGTTCCTTTCATACCGCAAAGTATGCACCGTTTCCAGTCATGTGTGTGAAAGTGAACTTCCTGGCTATGGCGTGCGTTGCGATGATAGAATGTAGCTGTAGGCATCATGTCAATTCTCTTCATCTTCGTCATGCTATTTCTCGTCATAAGTCTGCGCGTACGAAATCCGCGACCTGTGACCTGCGACCTGCGACCGCCTATGAAACAAGTGACGGTCGGAGCGACGGGTCACAGAGTAATATGAGCATAGAAACATCGTTTAATTTAGTATCTACTATCGCCTTGTCTTCATTTTGAATTTTCTCTCTCAAGAGAAGACTGAGAATTTTATTCCATTATTTAATTTAAAACTATATAATGCAGTCATATATACACCGCCTCAAGCCCTCTATTAAATTCTTAATTATGAGAATTAAGAAAGAAACTTGAGTTTTTTATACAGATACTGGTGTATTACCGGTATAAAATTCTCAATCTTCTCTTGAGAGAGAAAAAAAAAAGACGTGTGGCACCCGGGGACTGCCGCGGCCGCGGTAAAGCTATTGCATAGCATTTTTTATCAACTTATGCAATTATAATTACTTACGTTAAGCGGAGCTACTTCGGAGCAGCTCGGCTCGATTCGTGCGAGCTTCGGGGTGTTAGGTTTTTTTCGTTACGGAATTTCTGGATTCGATCTCCATGCTCAAGGCCCGCGATAGAAGCTATGCAATAGCTTAACTCAAAATAAAAACAAGGCTATAGTAGATACTAAATTAGCCGATGTCTCTATGCTCATATTACTCTGTGGCCCTCGCTCCGCCCGTCACATGTTTCAGTCGCTCGTCGCTCGTCGCAGGTCGCAGATCGCAGGTCGCGGATTTCGTACGCCCAGCCTAAAAGAGAAATCTTAGCGACTACAACAACTCTTACTTGGTAGCTTAAGTTCAATCCATAGTCCCGTTTTATGAATGTACGTGTGTATTAGAAAATAATTTTACATTTTCATTCTCTAGAGCCATTTTCCAAGTCAGTTGGGGTCGGTTTTTCAGTCTAACTGTGATGCGGTTGAACTCCTGACTCCTGATCTCCACAATCAATAATGACTATCTTAGATGTTGATATGGCGACCGGGACTGACAGCTGAACGTACTTCCCGAGGCACGAACATCGTTAGACACAAATAAATATTTGCACTGAGCGGGAATGGAACCCGAATGCTCAACGTACCTAGCAGTCGCGTTCACTATCACCACTTCCCAGAAAGACATTTTGAGTGAAGAAAAATATCGTTAACCTGCATGTCATGTGGTTCTTCATAACGTTGTCAATGGATTGTGATGTTTATACGATGGAAAAGTCGTGCTTTTCTCATGAATAAACTGGTTTGACCTCTGTTTAATTAAACTTCAGTGCTGTTAATCGTAAAATCTATACACATCGTATTGATAACACACTTGTACTTTTCCACGATATTTATTGTTGAACCTGAACGGTTTCGCGTTACAGAATTCTCAAAGGTTTATATTGACAATTGTTTTTATTAATTGAATTGTATTGAATTGACAACTGTCAATGTTAACTTTTGAGAATGCCATAAGCCCGGTACTTCCAGTTTGCCCCACCGATCAGGCAAACTGGAACGTAAAAAAAATATGAATCCACTTTTCCCAGTATGTTATCAATATGTGTAACAATAGGTTCCACTAGTCTTCATAAATGACTTCATGACCATATTCTTGGAAATTAACGTTTCTATTCTATTTTATTCTGTTCTATGCTATTCTATACAATCAACAGTAAACCTAAATAGTCTGCAATAGTTATTAGATAGTGCAATAGTTTTATCAGACACTAGACACTACCCGTAAGTGCAACATTGATTTTTTATACCATTGAGTAGTACCTGCCTACACAGAATATTTCATCCAGCACCAAGCGGTTTGGCAACTTCTTCTTCTGCCGCACCATTAAGACCTGGAATTCCTTACCAGTTTATGTTTCCCTCTTCCTACAGTCCCGGGTCCTTTAAGCGGGTCGTGAAATCGCATCTGATGACGCTGTCAAGTTGAGTGCCACCATTGTAACATGGTACGTGTCTATAATGGTGACCCTCTTTTTCGAGACTTTACCTTCAGCTCACCATCAGGCGAAGTGAAGTCAAATTGACATGTCCTATAAAAAAACACAGACCATCCAATGATTTTGGTTAACCTGTTATTAAATTCAAATCGAAAGTGATAACGCAACGCAAATTATCGTATCAGTTCCCAGTTTAGTTGAACGCTGATGATTTTCCTCATATGTGGGCAACCAAAGTTAACAATGCAATAGTTTTAGCGCCGAATCCACTCGACGTCACGGATAGCAACAACTTGTTGGTAGAAATACCACGCGGCCATATTATGTGCAAATACGAACACTAGAATTTACTAAACGTACGGTCAGTAACAATAGTGGCATAACACGTTTCAATTTACAAAAATAACCTTGTCTATATAAACTTCATGGCCTTGGGTCAGTCGGGATATGCGAGGGATAAGCCAGAGCTACCTCACCTTCGACAACTGATGGCCTGAAGTGGCCGTGCGGTTTTGGTCGGTTCGAGTACGACATAATCACCCCTGCTGGCTCCGATGGGGGACTGAGAGGGTATCCGAGAGCATTTCCGCACGAAAAAAAACCTATATGAACATTTATCATATCTGATAGTCATCATCCTCTGAGCGTTTTCCCAACTTCGTTGCAGTCGATTTTCAGTATAACTACGAAATGGTTGAATTTCGATATTTGCCGTGAAGCGACTGTCAACTGACCTGGAAAACTCACTGGTGATTTCGATGTTCTGTATTTTACCTTGTCGGACTCTGTAGAGCTCCAACTACCCGTAATAAATGCTCGTATGGTAAGTGAGACCGTTAGCTTAACGTGATTTTCGTAGCACGAGAGAGAGGAGAATCCATCCTAAGATTGATCTGGCTAGTAATGCCTAAAACGATTACCTGAAGGCCCCTTACATAGCCACGAGGTGTTATTACATTTCATTCTATATAACACGAAACTAATACACTCATGGTTTCTATAAATTTGCCGTGCACATAAAATAACTGTAAACTCATACTTTTAAACTTCGAAAGCACTGTGTACAGTCAAATATTTACCCATTGAAGACCGAGCATACCTATTACTTAGACCGAGCAAAAAATACGTCTGAAGAAAACCGCATCTAAGTTCCTCGCTGCGCTTTAATCTGAAGCTATATTTCAGTGCAAATGAAAAGTTAGTCTCTAGGAAGACTTTAAGAAGACCCGCCTTCGCGCTCGCCAGCCAATGGTAAAGGTCGGGAAAACGACTTCTTCGGTGGAGGCGGGGCGCTCGCTTGCGGTCGCATCGCCATTTGAATAAAAATTTTCCTTTGAAGAGTTTATTTGAATATATTGTGGGCGCGTCGAGCGTGCTTTATTATAGCGACGCGTTTTATGGCAGCTTTGATGAAGGATTCGTTGATGTGTGAGAAATATACGTTTCTTTTTTTGTATTTAGAGGAAATTTACCAAAGATACAAATTTAGGCTGTCTCCATAGTATAATAAATATGAATTCATAGTTTCATTTCAGTAATTTAAACATATTTCACACAACAAAGCAACGGAGTGAATGTGATTTTGTTTAATGTCACATGTCAATGAATGAAAGTAAACTTTATATTCAGGTTTTGAAAATTTAAACTGTTGTAAAATCGTCGAACCTTCGTAGGGCATTAGAAGGGAAATGTTTTTTGAAAAGAATATTAATGTTTATTTGTCTTCGAAAATCAGCAAATGTAGCCTGGCAGGTGACGTTTGCTTTGATCCCAAAAATCTGAATGGTGCCCTATTCTTCCAGAAATCAGTCAAAACATGAAGAATCCCACTCACTTGCTTTTAATTACGATAATGTCCACACTGGTTCATTCACGATAGTCACGTTCTGAGACTCAGTTTGATAGACTATTGAAATTACAACAATATAAATATTTATCTTGCAAGGAGAGAATACATGCGAGAATGAATACAGTTGACTAACCTACCTTTGATATTAAAGAAAAACAATAACACAACGATGCAAAATAAAGTACCTAACACTTCAAAAATGATTAATATCGATGTACAAAACAGGGTTATAAAAACTAAAAAGATATAGAAAGGAACACGAACATCGCGTAGGCTCCGTGGCACCGCACGCACGCCACCCGTCACCTATAACATCCCTTGTCAACCAAAACGTGGCCGCACCGTTACCCGCGCTTGGCCGTCCCGGACTCGGCCGGTATGTTCGTAACCGGCTTGGTTAGCCGCGGTGCAAAACTACCATTTCATTTACGGTCGCCCTTTCGTTTCGGGGTAGGTAGTTGGTTACAGCAGAGGCCGCAAGTTGCGTAACTATGCTTTGTGGGCTCGTTCACTCACACCCTATTACTCGCCGTTTTGTTATTAGTTTAGCTATTGGAGCTGAATGCTTCGATGAAATATTGTGATGTTGTGTTTGTATGTAATATCTACTGGAGTATTGATTATAAAATGGATTGATAATTTGGGGAGTGTTTTGCAAGATTACATGGAGCGTCTTCACTGTTTTGTTTAAAATTCTGTCGATATCTGAAGCGTCTTTTACGGCACTGAAGAGTGTTAGTCCTCTCCTGAAACCTTTACGCCCCCTCTTTGCTTTATTGTTCGCTATTATGTTACTTATGACAAAATGACATGAAATGAGGTCTTGGGTTCGAGAGCCGCGTCCGGCAAACTATTATTGAGTTATTCGATTCGGAGATTCTCAGTAACAGCACGAAGTCGGCAAAAGGGTCTAATAGAAGGTCCTTCATAAGTGGAACTAAAAATGAGAAATAGCTGAAGGAATACGGGTGTATCAAATCAAACTCACCACCTTTTATTTATACATCATGCTCGTGCCAAATTAATAATAATATAATAAAAAATATATTTATTTCGTAACTTAATGTTAGTAATCCGGTAGGTACTGAATCCGCTAATGATAATGTAACTATTTTTTTGCAAAACAACGCACACAACCGTAATAATTTCGTCATTGACTTTATTCACATCCCTGCGGTGAAAACATTTCAGTATCGGCAAACTGTAAAAGTGCAAAAAAGCAATCCCAATATCCATTACTCCGGCAGCAAATTGTACTCGAAATCCTCACCGCAACTACCGCAATATTCATAACATATCAACACACCACGCCACATACGTGCAATTCGGAACACCTTAGCTTACACGGGCATATTAATTCAGTCAATTAGCACGGCAGCATTAGCACGTCGTTACCGGCCGACGACGCACGCTTAGTAATCGCGCGATTGCTACAAGCGACGAGTGTATTTGACAGCTGTCAAATTGGATTGCATACAGCTATTAGGGAATGTCGTCGGGGAGTAGAAAGAATAGGAGGGATGTGACGCGAGTTTAAAAAGTGGTTATTTTTAGATTTTGATGTTAAGTTTAATAGAGAAAAATGCATAGGTACAGGTACCAACAACTAGTGAATAAATTAAGAAAAATAAAAGATAGCAAACCTTAATCGCGTTTAGTAACAGTATGTCCAACATACTGTTTTTGTCATAATTATTCTTAAGGTTCATAAATGTCTACTTTTAGTTGCGCACCCTAACTTTACCTCCGTGCAATTATAGCACCTTACCTGTGAACTTTCCAAAAAAATTCTTTAACGCAAACCTTGTCTTAAAAATAAAAATAAAATATCGAATTTTGTGCAGTTATGCGCGTACATACATTTTAATGATGCAATTACATATAATATAGATCTCATAAAGGCTATATTGTGTGATTTCCAGTACCAGTTTAATTTTATAAATACGCCTATAAAACATAATAAAAATTACACAGTACACATGTGTAATTATAATTATAGTATACAATACTAAAATTTCATTATTAACTCTGTATATTGTACAGTATATCATTGATTGTTCAACCGTACCTCGCACTTGAGAGCATGTCCATATGTCTACCGTCTCAAATTGAGATGTCGCTAGAGTTGAAACGGGCAACGAGTGTCGCGCGACTACACTCCTGTAACTTAACGTACGCTACAATTAAATAGCTGTCACCGTCTCTTATTAGATTATATTGTTCACTTTTCAACCATCATTGTTTCCAATATAGATATATGTAATATAAGTGACCTTAGAATATCTAGATGAACCACGGGTCCAAGAAAGTAACCGTAAAATACCTAGGTGAACCATAGATTCGAAAAAGTAACCGTGGAAAACTTAGGTGCACCACGGGTCCAAGAAAGTAAGCGTAGGAAGACCTAGGTGAACCATGGGTTCAAGAAAGTAACCGTAGCATACCTAGAAAAAGTTCGCGTGGAATACCTAGGTGATCCGCTATTATGTTCCACTTTACGTTTTCAAATTTTGCGTTTACAAACAGTATTGCGAATCAGATTTTGTACAATAATACATATAAATATGTACAAATTATGTAATATACGTGTGTTGGGATATACAAATTATAATAAAAAAAAAATAATAATAATAGTTAAAATGCGTCGTGGAATTCCTCCGTATCGCATGCCTCTTGTGGTAACGTTCCCAGAAGACTGGCAGCATTGCCACGTTGAATAGCAATGCTTATTCTCTGACATAAAAAGAGATCAGCCTTCTGGTCACGAGAAGCGTCGACCATACGTTTCGCAATCTCCCTGAAGAGATTGCGGGCGCTCGGACCCCATGACCCCAACGTTTCGACTCCAAACGGCACAAATTCATGATCTCCGATGAGATTGGAGTATTTGCGCCGTTTAAGAGCCTCTGCAGAAGCAGTAGCAGCACCGGCACAGCCAGCCGTGCCAGGTAAATGGGTAGGGACAATGGTATCGACGCATGTTGCGTCCCACACTAGAGCCCTACCCATTTGTATATTATTAGTCATAGTTTTAAAATATATTAGTTTAGTTTTTGTTTGGGATATTACCTATATAATTTAATATTTTACTAACTTTCTTTTTAAATTGTACCTATGCCCATTCTATTATATCATCGTGATATAAAAACATGAATAACTTTACTATTTATACTTTTCACAAAACCTTTTGCCTAAAGTTGATAAGATTTCATCATAAATTTTTCCATACAAATTCAACACTAACGTCACTTATTTATACATTTCTTCAAATCGAAGTAATAAATATCAACATACACCACTCAACAACACCTCACTTACGTGTCTACCCAACTTTACCCGTCAATCGAAAGTTGTCGCCTATCACCCGCTAGCAAATCATGAACTCGTAAAATCGGTGCGATACCGCGATGGTATCGTGTGACCCCAGCATTAAGTACAGGTTATTTATTTAGGCGCGCCGTACACCGTGGCAAGCCGTAACTGGCACAGAACTGGCATCACTCATTCTTGTCTTGCCTCGTTCGAAATGTATTTTGTTTTTATTTTGTAAGTCTCTTGGTGAAGGAAATCAAGCCTCAAGTACCTATTTGGTAAAGGTGATAATGGTGATTATATAAATTATTTTTCAACATTGCAAAATTCGGCCACAATTTTATCAGATTAAACATAGTTTACTGCCGCCCTATGGTAAAAATAAAGAATTTTCAACATTTTCCACGATTTTTGCAAGAAAGAAATAAACTTTAGTTTTTTTTAACTATTTTATTAGTTTTGCCATTTTGTTGATGTCGGAAGTACAAACCACCAAGTCTAATGATAAATTTATATTGTTATCAATACTGAATAGGTTCATTGATAGTGGTTTCATGATAGTAACAATCAGGAAAGTAATGTTAATAACAATTTAACTTAAATGTATTGAATTTATCTTACAATGTAAATAAATTGCTTTTTATTATTACAATCGACCCGGCTGTATTAAAAAGAGAATGTAAAATGTTAACTGTATCATGAATAAACGTTTTTTGCCTAAATTATTATAATCTAGTATTTGATTATGAACCAGGGATGCGATTCAGTAAAATTACGGTTATAAAACGTATGATTTCAATATTTGCGAAAACTTAGAAAATATTAATTTCAAAACCTGCTTGTCACCGTGGTGTTATTGATTCAGGTATATGTTTTCAAATTGAATGAACTCTAAAAAAATGTGTAAAATTAAATTAAATCGATTGTGTGATTTCTTGAAAATAACAACACTTGCGTTTGCTAATAAATGAATCAACAATAACTCCCCGTTTAGCGGATGATGCCTTAGTAGCTTGGTGCTATAATGATTGGGAGCGCAGTCTCAAGTTCATTCCGAGTATTGATTTTTGAAATTCAAAAATATAATTGAAAGTAGACGTAAAACCTACCAGGATGATGAAGACGATATATGTAAACAGTAAACCGTATCAAAGTAAGGGTGCGGGCACGTAAAAGCTCCACCAAAACACTTGTTTCGCGAACGGTGTACACGTTCCTCCGGTTACGTTAATAAACTCCGATAGGCCACAACAAGCTGGCTGCGTGTACGGCTTCCATTTTTAACGAGCCTCACCGCCGGGCCCGCAGAAAGTAGCCTACACATGAAATCACGTATGAATGAGACTTTTTTTTTTCAGTTTTTCCGCGTGTAACCAGCGGCGTGCCGGTTCGAAGCCCATTAAAGCTTACATGTCACTCTCCCGCCACCCCCCGAGGGAGGCGGTCGCGAGGGGGATGTGAAAAAATCACAAAATCGGTATTGGCTGCATCCCGCAGCGCGAGCGGCCGCCAAAGCGCTACAATACAGCTTTGACGGACGGTCATTTAATATTAACTGTGGTTTTTCCGCAGATGGAAATGTTTTTTTTATTGCCAGCGTTACGCCGTGATGAAGTGGTCAGCCCGCTGTTTGTGACGCGGGTTGATGTGTTGCGGATGAGTTGGTCTTTTACACACTCCATGTTTCAATGAGATTGTTGGAATAGGAGTACTTGTTTCCGTTTGTACTTTTTATAGTGGCCATTTATGAAATTGCTGCTGCGTACTAAGTGGAATTTAATCGAATTTATTTGATTTTTATATCGGATGTCGAGTAGTTTTGTTTGTTAGGCAATAAAATTTCACGAATATGTAGTGTGTATTCTAGCTATATTTCTGTAAAACGAATTCAGTCGGTGCACAGAAATTGGAATCGAAGCGGCAGTAAATTTTTAACTTTTCGAACAAGTGATCAAAATGGAACTACGAGTATAAAAAGTGGATTTTCGTTGAAAAGAGAGGCAACCGCAGATTGAATTTATGGCTTGCGCTCACTTTGAGTGGAAAGTTTGCGCAAATAATATTTTCAGTTTGTTATAATTACTTTTCCCTTCGCGCGATTTAATGAAATAGTGAGCACAGTTTATATTAAAGGAATGTTGTTTTAGAGAGGAAAATTGAACTGCATATGACGTGTTTAAAGTTGAGTAATATTGTAGCGGATTAAGCGTATTTTTTCAATAAATAATAGTAGGTATATATTTTACGTTACATAGCCTTTACGTAACATATAGTTAACATCATGTAGGATACTTGTTTTTATACTGTAGGGTGTTTATCGGGTATCTATATTTAGTGTATTTGGTTATTATAATGGCAAACTGCCGCCTGCCAATCAACCTCGATAGGAAAACCTTCACCAGAGCCTTATCCGTTGATCGGCAGATATACCACCTAGCTCCATATTCTTGGACCCAAAATGTGCTCTATACGCACAGTACGCAGTACCGCGTACTGCGTACTGTGCATATAGAGCACATTTTGGGTCCTGGTCTTTTGAGGATAGCACAGGATGCTACGGTGGTGGACGTGCCTAACACCCGTATTCACAAACAATACTTCGCTATGCGTACTACCAACACTGTGCAAAGAACGACAATTCTCAGTGCGTTCGTTTTGGCAAGCCTTTTTATTCACAGACAACACTTAAGTAATACTTCGTTGAGGGAATGCACTGCGTTAGATACCGCTCCATGATTGGCCCATTTGTGTTGCTAAGTTCACTACATACAGTTTGACAGAAAGAATATCGACTGCCTCAGTGGCGTAGCTCTATGGGCGTAGCGGTAGTGAACGCGGCCGCTACACAGGAGGCGCGGGTTCGATCCCCGCTCATTGAAAATATTTTTTGTGAATATTTGCATTGGTTTGGGTATTTTTATATATAATACTAGCTGTTGCCCGCGGCTCCGCCCGCGTGGATGTCGTTTATCGCGTGGTGTTGTAAATAGTTCTAAAAGTTGAGCGTTGAACGCTGATTAGACATTGTACTCGCCTCTCTATTCGACTCGAGGAGGTAGGTACACGACGGTATATTCGTCCCAGTGGAGCTGCAATCTGCTGCTGTCTGCAGCTGCTTTGTGCTGTCATTGTCAGTGGGAAAACCAAAGGCTTTGTCCGACTTATCTTTTGCGCTGACGGCACAGATTCTCTAAGTTCTTACAGGGTAGGCAGCACGAGTGTGACTCCCCTGGTGTTGCACTCACCCATAAGCCAATGCCCATAAGCCACTTACCATCAGGAGGGCCGCGTGCTTGTTTACGACCTCATTAATACAGTACGACTCCCGACCCGACTATAGTATGGGGTACTTCAAGAAGGGCGAGTGTGACGCCCCTGGTGTTGCATACATAGGACACAGTAATCACTTTCCATCAGGTGGGCCGTGTGCTTGTCTGCCACCTAAGTGGTATAAAAAAACTTTCTACCTGCGTATCTACTCGACTCTCTACTCCCCATACCTTTGCCCTTCCCCTACTCCTTCGCTTCCCCGTTGTATCTCTTGTCTACTCCACTATCCTTCACCACGCTCTAAGTAATCTGTCTATGTGTGGAAAACGATTTTGTAACTGATCTTAAGACAGTACCGACATCGGCGACATCTATTTCATACCTGACAAATTAGAAATTGAAAAAACAAAAACTGAATAAAAAATGCTTATATACGTCCAGTTGGAACGAAACCATAGTAAGTTCAAAACCGCGTTAACGCCATCTAGTTACTCATGTGAAAATAAATTCATTGACAAAAAAATAATAATTTCATGATTAAAATCGCATTTGTTTACACAACTGTAAATGTAAATTAAAGTCTATTTATTTACATATATACTTGCTCGGATGTAATAAGATATAAAATTTCATCCATAAGAATAAAAAAGCGTCATCTATATTTCCGCTCATATTCCGTATAATATCAATATTGTTCACAACTCCGGTTCTACTCAACCGAATGCAATCAAACAAACGTAAGATTTTAAGTCTGACCAAGCCCTTTCTAACAAAAAAAACCGCATTAAAATCCGTTCAGTAGTTTTTGCGTCCATCGCGGACAAACAGACAGGAAATGAAAAAAATATATTTTCGTGTTCAGTATCGTTAATATAACATAACCCAAGTATTTTTTTTTAAATATCTCCAATGTACAGACACGACCACTTTACAATTTTATAATAGTATAGATGTATGCATTTTCGAAAAAGTTTGGGTGTTTTTATATACAGGGTGGAAGATTTTAACCTTACCTGGAGGGCAAGTACTTTAAATACTGGAGATAGCTAATTTCACTCAAAGGAAACATTCCTTTATTTTTTTAAAGAAACAAAACTGCATTCATAGTTTTTTGAAAATTCCCTTGCCATACTCGGTAATCGAACCGACTAAAATCCAAAAAAAGAACATCCTGTATTTTTATAGCATCAATCGATAGTGTCAATCATGAGGATCGAAACTCTCTAATAAACATGGTAAATTAAATTAAAGGAAATCAATAAAATCTTAACTTATAAATTCCATTCCAACAGATACAGTACTTTTGCTCAACGTGCCATCACATACCTTATCAACAATAATGCCATTTATTTAGTAAAATGAGTACTAAATGACTAAACTTTGATTCCGATTTAGAATGTAACGTTATTGTGTGACTGCATGAGGTAGTCAAGTCGCCCGATTTTTTTTTTATAAAGAATATTACCTAGTAACCGAAATTACTAATATTCCTGTTAACCCCCCCAAGTAAGCTAAATTGCTTGTACTAGGAGTGGGTTCACGTCTGTAGTGTAATGGTCAGGATTCGAACCCGGGACCTCTCGATCATAAGGCTGACTCCTTAACCACTAAGCTACCGACGGCGACGCTACTATTATGTCGATTTAGGTCCAAGATACGTGTCTCGAGGTATACTTGGTTGGGCTTGGAAAGCACTTCGTGGTACACCGCATCGCACCCTGGGCAATGGAGATGGAGAGAGAATTGCCTTATTGGTTCGTCTTATAATACGTTAATTGAGACTTTTGAATTAACCTGAGACGGCATGCGGTTTTAGTCGGTTTGAGTCGAGAGAGTAAATACCCCTGCTGGCCAGTGAGAGCCAGCCATGAAAAACAGGGACAAGTAATTTAAATATGGAATTTTATTCTTAATATGATAGGTGATGGATCCTTGAGTTAAGTTCTCTATTTTGTTAAATCGAATTTGAAAATTGAATTTTCAGGGATTTCCTTTCATTTAATTAACCATGTTTGTTAGACAGATTTGATCCTTATGATTTATACTATTGATTGATGTCATAAAAATACAGGATGTTATTTTTTCGGATTTTAGTTGGTTCGATTACCGGGTGTAATGATAGATTATATCGAAACAATCCGCGCGCCAAGGTCTCGTTTCTCTCCCGACTTGGGTCCAAGATATGTGGCGCGGACTATAGAACCAATACCCTCTTTTTATAGGTGACTGCCCCGTGGCACTACCCAATGGCACTACCTACTGGTAGTGTCAAGGGTAAAATTCTTGCCCCATGGCACTACTAGTGTCAAATATACTTGACACTGCTGGTATATTTATTTATTGTTACATATTACTATAATACTGATTGTATAATTTTGTTGCAGGTAAATCGTTTACTCTAACGATAACAGTATCGACTACACCCCCTCAAGTGACCACATACAACAAAGCCATCAAAGTCACCGTCGATGGACCCCGGGAACCCCGCTCTAAAACCAGTTAGTATATTTACTGCATATTAATTGACACTAGCCACCAAGTGACAATTCGTTTGAAGAATACAATGATCGATGTGTAGGATTGAAACGTATTTTGATGTACTTATATGACAGTCTAAATTTATGTCAAGCCATACTTTTGTCATTAGGTATATTTGAAACGTCCTTGTCACGCTCAGTGTTAATATTTTAGGGCATGCTTGAATAATTATGTTTATTTACTTTGAAATGGGTGCTAATTATTTTAAAAATTATAAATATATACATATAAGCTATACTTAGTTTGGGTCTAGATAGCGCTATGTAATAATAACAAATATGTATATGCAAAAAAAGTTATATATTTGTTTTCTCCTATAGAACTCTTATCGGGTAGGTACCCATCAAACGGACTCGCATATTTTTAATTAACATTTTTGTATTACCTACTTTCTATCAATAGGTATTGCAATGAAATCGAATCAAATTACAATATATTGATTATAGTGCTGAACATTACTTGGACACATGTAAAGATAGACGGCGCACCCTGTATCTAATAACCCTGCGTTTGCTGTAACTATGTCGTCGTGCTAATTTACATAGAGTACTTAGACTGTATTAACCAAAGTTAAAACTAATTTAATTAAACCGAGTTTTGTCATTTTACTAAAATACTCATTCAACAAAACGTGCTTATCAATTAGCCTATCGCAGTCCACTGCTGGACGTAGGCCTCTCCCAACGTTGGGAGGCTATATCCTACTGTTTCCACACTGGCCAGACGGGTTAGTACAGAGTTTTATTTCGAGTTTTCCTTCGCTCGCAGTGATACTTTTGGATCAAATGGGGTAGTGATACTTGTAGTCTTTCTCCGTCACCACATGGTTAACCAAAACGTGCTTATGCAATTTAAATTGAATTATCAGTGTTTATTTGTAACACGTATTTGGGAGAGCATCACGGAACATTCTTAATCCAAACTAATTTTAAATTACCTTATTCAAAAACAAAAGGTCATAATAATACTCCTCTAACCCTTTACACGCGTCGACACAGCCCAATTAATTTCGCATCACTATTCTAAGTTCTAAAAACATCAAAGCGTCCAAATTTCCAAACACTCGAAAACAAATGAGGGCGACCGCATAACATTGCAAAACGGCGGCCCTTAATGAAGGTAATTTATTAATAATTTGTTGAAGGTACCTTTTCAAGTTCACGTACCGTAAAACGAAAGGGTTCTTAAGAATTGTTATGATGCCAGACGTCATCAAAGGTTGGTCTGGTTACCTTAATTGCTATATCGAGTCTTGTATGTACTTTAAAATTAAGAAAATTATGTCAGAACATAAACAATTAAACATACTTTGGGTAGTCGGGTTTTCAGTTTCAGATACCTTTACAATTTAAGACTTGAGATCTCCCAGTGTCCATGCTGCTGGAAATCAATCGAAACATCGATCGGGGGAAATAGTACATATACAATAATTACTTACTTACACAAATAAATATATATAAATTACACACTTTCAATGAGGTAATATTCGCATAAACTTTCAAAAATATTGTGTATCCCATCAAAACAAAATTACTCGCCGGATCTTTTTCGCTAAGGAACATTTAAGAGCAACTATCACTTATCAAGGAAGCAATTTAAATAGTTACTCCCAGTGTGACAGTAACAAATGAAGGAGAGTATATTAGATGTCTGGTTGTAAGGTCTCATGTGCCGATCGATCGATCCTCATCACGTGAGAAATTAAAATAATTGCGAGCACCGTGGCATAGTGCCGGCCTAAACCCCGTCGGTGGGCGAAGGGTTGTGTACTGTCAGTCAAATAAGTTTTCAGTGATTTACTTTTTAAAGTGATAAAGTTTTTGTATTAATGTATTTAGTACGATATTATTTAATGTTGTGGCACATTACTAAAAGGAAAAAAAAATGTTCTCTGTATGATATAGCTGGTAATACGATTATCTTCATGACTGTAAATACAAAATTATCTTCATGATTTACGATGGTTCTACTTTATCCACCTTAAAAATATAATATTATACTACACAGCCCCAAAACTTTTTTAGTTTATTTTTAATTAAATTTTCATATGGGTATATGAAATAGGGATTATGTAAAAAAAAGATTTTTTAATGTAATAGGTACACAGCGAATACACACTTTCATGTCTACTTATTGGTACTAAAAAAGAGTCGAATCCACTCTAACTCCAGACAGGCAGACAAATAATATACTTAACTAAATACATAGAGTTATGTAGGTAGACGCACTTAGTTTCACACTTACGAGTATTTTAAAAATTTCAATGCTGTCTGTACCTTCGGCTCACTAGACGAATGAAAGGGTACAAAGAGGATGCTGTAATGAATCGGTTGTTTAATTAATTAGTCAAGAAAGGGCCGGGGGAGGAGTGTGTGCGGGGGGGGGAGGCGGACACCCTCACCGCGTGTGTGCATGCCCTGCATATTGATTTATTAAGCCTCCAGCCTCTACGAAGACGATAAATTATTTAATTCTAGTAAGTTCCGATGCGTGTTCTCATGGAAATCTACGTGTGTGTACAGCAGACAGTTATCAATTTAGAGGTGGTATTGTAGGTCTGTATTAAGCGAGTAGGCTCGTCGATTTAACTAGATACTGATACTAGAATTAAATCTTGAAATAATATCACAAACGTCTATCTATGAATAAAGTTAACAACTTACGTACTGAATGTCGATGATAATGATGCCCAGAAAAACTTGAATGAGTTTATGTGGCATCATAAGCAAATGAAACATGTAATTTACCATTGTTTATAATAAATAATAATAAGTAATGGCCTTTATTGAAGTGAAAACTTCTTAATTCTTTATTGCACATAAAGCTTGCACTCACCAGGAGTACTCTTAAATTCTTGAACTGAAATCTTTCTTTAAAAAAACTTTCACCATGATAGTGGATTGCCCGTAAATTGCATATCATGAAACGCAAAAGTTTGAAAGTTAGAGAAGGTTCTGAGTCCGGAAACCAGTTGAACCATCACGCCATTCATGCAGTCATGTTTGGAATTTGCATAGACAGAAGTTGGAGTGAACTCTTATTATTTGATTCGATTACAGAATCTTTCGAAATCTTTTGCCACGATAATACCTCGACTATTGTTTTTTTTTGACTTGTAGATGGCCTCTCTTATTTTTCAAACTAGTTGATAAAGCCCTAAGCCCTATAAGAATCTATTTCTACAAGATAGGTACTTAATAATGTTCAGCTCTGAAATTGCACCTAAACTTGACAATAACCGTGTCCTATAAACAAAGTGAGCGGATATTACCGACACATTGTACACCCTCTACTATTTTTGTCCGCCCGAGTGGGTGGCGCGTTTTATCGTCAGCCAGTAGCTAACTATATAATAATCCGACTATTAACGATGTTTTTCTTGGTGCATCTTCGGGTGCATTCGGGGCTATTCGGGCTATTTCGGGTCCGCTTGGAAGGCAGACCACCCGCGATCGGCGCTAGCGTCGCCTGCGTATGCGCCAGCCATTGTTTACGTTGTAGTCCTTTGTTTACTTCACAAGGCGACTTAGTTTATAACTTTTGTTACGATATATCTATATTTTTATGATGGTGATGAACTTTATGGGTTAATCGATATTTGTGTAAAATGTGGCTTCTAAAATGTATACCTAGTTTCTATTCGTTCACTGAAAATGAATAGTCTTCAGAGGGGGTGCTGTGGTTCAAGTTGGTAATTCGCTAATCGAGTGCCAAGTTAAGTGATACACGTTCAAACTTCACATGATAAAATAAAATGATACCTATATTAGGCGTTTCCTTAAAATAATGTCTTACATTGTTAATTCAATCGTCTTTTCCAATAAAGTCTATGGAAAAGAAACGAAAAATAAAGTTTGCAAAAACTTCAGAAGTTATAACAATTTTCCTATTGTTATAACTTCTGAAGTTTTGAAAATTACATCCTAAATCTCATTCAAATCTTCCAAACGAGCATTCTAAATACACCATCGCTCTAAAGTAAAGGCTAACTAGTAGAAATACTTGGCATAATAAATTTAACTAGACCGGACGCCACCCCGGTGTAATCCTTTAATCAGGTCCACAGTAGCCCTTGCCCGCACCCTATTTTTCCCCATCTATAACCCCCTCCTCATTCTCCCCCACTCCCCCCGAACGGTGCAAATGACAGTTTCTAATTCCAACTTGCCATGAAAGTGTGTAATTGTTGCGCCGTTGATTTATACACTCGAACCTTTTACGCGGGAAAGGAGCATGTGTGCGCGATACAGGGCTGTCGCCTGACAGCATTTTTAATGACAACTCGTTCTGTAATAATATTCTACGACTTAATAAATACACAGCGCTGTCTAGACCCAAAGTAAAACATAACTAGCTTTGTATATATTCTAGAATGTAGATAAACATGAATTTTCTTTTGTAGATGTGATCCATATTAGTAACGACTTAAATTGTGGTAGTGATTTTAGCTATTGTTTTTGTGCATTTAAATATTATTTATGACATGAAATCACAGTGGAACGCTCGTCTAACTAAAAAAGAAAATTTATTTGGAAATATACTAGTTAAAGGAGTCAATTTCTTCCGTTTCTTCCGTTTCTTCCGTCTTGTCTTAAATATTGGCGAAATATAATAAAAGACATGATGGAGTATTCCTAATTTCCTCTATTTACAACATAATTTGAATAAAATACAGTTTGTTTAATATATTTTGTAATAATTACATCTATCAAATCAAACCGTGAGTTCATATACAGTTTTAAACAAAATCAAATTTTATTAGAGTGCCATTAGTGCTGGTTGTCATCACTTGGTATGTCTTAAATTGATATAATTCGCCAGTTACCAGTATAATAAAAAAATAAAAGTAACCTTTTTAAATTCAGTAAATGCAATGTCGTACAACCCTGACTCCAATTGTTTTTGGTTCGTATGTGTGCATTTGTCAATTTAATGTCCGTTCTCTCTCTGCAACTGCATTTACACGTTTTTGTACTCAGTATGATTTTAATAACTACGACAACTTCGAATCAGAATTTTCAATTTGTTGCCCATAAGGGCGGCGGCTTGATTGTTTCGTATCAATATTTGTAATTCACATGTTGCGTTTCCCTATTTCGTACATAGTCATGAAAAATAATAGTGAATGTTTTTATGTATATAATGTATGTTTTCACCTTTCGCCACTAATTTACAAGAAAGGTATAGTATACTAGCTGTTTCTTGCAGCTCCGCCCGCGTGGAATTCTGATGCCGTTCATAGCTTATAGCGCTACTATGATATATAGCCTATGTTGGCACTTGGTAATGTAGCTTTCTAATGGCGAAAGAACTTTTGAAATCGGTCCAGTCGTTTTTTAAATTTATTCGTTACATACAAAAATACAAATTTTCTCTTTTTTTATTATACTAAAAATAATAATAATATAGTATAGATTTGTTAAGTTATATTTACGTTGGGTCAAGATAGCATTGTTTATGTTCTAGTTATTATAATCATAAATATATACCTAGTTAGAAAAGTATCTTAGAATATTGACAGTTCGTTTTCAGTCTTGGTATCCCATAATTCCCACGAGAGGTACTAAACTCCGAAAGGAATCTTTTTAATGGAGAATCGGATTATCTTTTTTCACCACTATTATTACCTATATTTTATACATCTATCGCAAATCATTCACCTATATCTAATATTATACACATAGTTAGATGTACACAAACGCGTTGAGATTGAATTATGTCGCGCGTGAAGTGTCGTGGCGCGGGCGAGACAATGAGGCCTTGTCGCTTGAATAATTTCCCTGATCGGAATGTAACACCGCACACCGTACTAGGAATATTCGGTGTGATGTATAAAATCGTTGGGTAGGTACCTATAATATTGGATACATATATATATAATAATGTACTAGCTTTTAAACAGAAATTTTGGGATAGATAGTGTAGGTACATATAGTCGTAGCACCACCGTAGAGATAAGTTAATATCAACATATAAAATGGAAAAGGAGGATAATATCGATACAAAGACTTTAGAATACGACACCATACCAGTATTGAAATATGTTGATTCATTGATGATAATGATGAAATGATTCTGATTAAATGTGTCTTCGATTAAGGAACATGTTTAATATGTTTTTTATACAAAGTGAATAAAGCGCTTGTACTTTTCCACATTTTTTTTTGAGAATGCTGTGAGGCGAAACCGGTTGGTTGGCGGAAACAAATGCTTTATTCAGTTTGTGTAACAATTTTCACCAAGCGCCATCAATCTCAAAAATAAACAGAACATGTTTTAATTAAAGAATATGAAAAGGTGCATTAGGTAAGTGGTATATATTTTCAAGGTGTGGAACCAATACCACTTTAGCTACTGAAACAATACGTTTCTATACTACTTCTTAAACAAATACAAGCTATGAAGATGCTAATGTAGTTCTAACTATCTGTGCCCACAAACAGATGTTCATTTATAACCTGGACGCGTAGACGCGGCGGGCGTTGATCAGTGCCGATTGGCTCGCAACGTAATTCGGAAGTGTTAGATCGTAAATCTGAATAGGGATATTAGGTCTGTTCATTTGATAGGTTGTGTTCTATCATGTACGTGAGTGGAAAATTTAGAAATAGATGGATTGGATATATCTCTAAACTTTCCACTTCCACAATTGTATATCCTTGGAGGGTAGGCAGTGAAGTTTTATACACTTCCACTTAAAAAGTAAGTAAATAGAATGTATTAAAAGTGGGAGAATGCTTTTATGGAAGACTTTGAGTGTAAAAGCTAGTGAAACTCCGGAAAAGTTCTTAAAAAACATTATAATTTTCAATCTATTAGAGGCACCTTCCAGAAGGTGAATATTCTTTATGTTATCTATGATGTCACCGACATTCATATCATCATATTACGGTATAAATTATCATGACGTCAGAATCAAAACTAGTTTGTTAAAACATCACAAATTTTAAAATCATTGATGAACTCTCGAATCTCTCAATACTTTTCAATCCAATCCAAATTCAAATTTGTCAATCTACGAGTCGTAGTTTACAGGGACAATCGAACAAATAGGTTCTTTAATATCTTATAGCGGAGCCGAATTCTAATTCATCCACGTGTCAGGGAGGGCTCGTCACTAGTGTCAATGAATTATCGAGTGTCTCGGCATGAGGACAAACTCGAAGGGTGACGAGAACGATGTTGTACCACTTATGTGCCGTATTTGTATTTACACGAACGTTTAAGTGACTGGGATACCGAGGGTCGATTTTGTCGGCAATTTATATGTTACAATTGTTAAATTTGACTTTTATTTTGAATATAATAATGAATAAAAGATTGAAGGACATAATTTACAGAGTGCTAATAGATGTATGGACGCGCCACTAAGATTTTCCCGGCCTTAGCCAACCTCACATTATTAGGCGCACTAGGAGAGGCGCAGGCTTACCTCTCTATGTTGGGAAGTCAGATTGCAGTCGCTCCTGGAAAAGCCAGAATCCTAATCAATAATAATAAGCAGACCCCGGCCATCAAAGTGCAAACGTTGGATGAAACTAGTAGGTATATCACTATAAGGTAGATTACGATTTCTACCGAAACAGCGAAAGAATCATTTTCAAATGATTTACATACTTTAATTTATTTAATAATACATCTTTTTTTTTTTAACTTGATATAATAATTGTAATATTTGACGTTCATATGTGCTCTATATGTGCCTAAATTGAATAAATGAAATTGATTCTTTGATTCTTGATTCTTCTTTGCAAATAGACATCTTCATGCATACAAATATTTGTAATAAGCGGTTAACACAATGGGGTTCTTGGATTGACACCACGAAATTGAAGCCAGGTGGTAGGTAACCGCTTCACATCAGGTGGACCGTGTGCTTGTCTACCACTTATTATTGGCGGCTCTGAGGTGGCAGTCGATCACTCTGCTTCTTACGAAATATTTCGAAAACAATATCTCACCAACACATAAATTAACTGATAGTATTACCTACCTAGTTAATATTAAGTATATTGGTACTAAAATGCTTATTACAAAGGGCAGCTAGTATCGTACTGATGTAGTGCTCTCTCTGTTAGGGCAGCAGCAGCAGTTCCACTTCGCGTTTGGCCAGCGACCGTTCCCGTTCCCGCCTGATCCGCTCGGCGGATTCCGCATGCCGCCCATCACTACGTGTCAAAGTGAGTATATCTTATGTTACATGCATCATCACTACATATTATAAAGCAAAGTCGCTGTCGCTGTCTGTCCGTCCCTATGTATGCTTAAATCTTCAAAACTACGCAACGGATATTGAAGCGTTTTTTTTTTCAATTGATAGAGTGATTCATGAGTCCTACTAATATTATAAATGTGAAAGTTTGTGAGAATGGATGTGTGGATGTTTGTTACTCTTTCACGCATAAACGGCTGGACCGATTTGGTTGAAATTTGGTATGTATATAGGTTATACCCTGGATTAACATATAGGCTATATATTAGCGTCGAATGGGATCAGAATTCCACGCGGGCGGAGCCGCGGGCAACAGCTAGTAAGGTATAAATGTATAGTACATGCATAATATTGTAGAGAAACACTGATAAATTTAGAGATATGCAGCGGGAACGGGATCAGAAATGTGGCGGTACGAAGTTCGCCGGGTCAGCTAGTTTATCTGTATTGTAATGAGTCGGTTCGGAACTGTCATCATCAACATATTTTCCTGATTGTATCCGAGGCCAAGGTGAACTCGGAGCTCAGGGACCGCCTTTCAGCTCCTCCTACTCCACTTCACACGATCTTGGGCGTCCATGGTGGAGAGACCATTGACAGTATTGGCACGTATGTCAACCTCGACAACGTCAAGCCAGAACTTCTTGGGCCTACCCCTCCTTCCAGTTCAGATGGTAATGTTGATTAGATGAAAACTGTACATCTTCGTGTCGTCAGAATTCTTCATGAAAGGCGCCCACACAAGGCAAGAAGTTTGCCCTTTGTTATGTGGGATTAAGAAAACGTGAGGTTTCGGGTTTGATTCACTAGCTAGGCTCAGTTTGAAATAAAATCATGTGTCAGGAGCTTAGTGAAGTCGGCCTTAACGATTGGAAGGTGTCCACTTGTAACAATTTAGCTTTTAACTGGAGGGTTTAACAGAAATATAAGTAGTTGATAACCTATATAATATTAAAAGCAACTAAATGTTACCTTAATTTTTCAACCATTCAATCTGAAAATAAAACGAAAAAGTACTTTTATTTAGCAAAACTTTACCCACGAAAACAAACAAAAAGAAAAACTCGCAACGAATACAGGAATCTAAATCGGAATCATGCCACTAGCAAAACCTTATAACAGCCTCGCGGCTCAAAAGTGAATGAGTCGCCAAACCCAGCGGTACGCTAAACTACGTTCACTAAAGCGCGGATTCAATCAGCCGATGCCAAAAAGAGAATTGAACTGAAAGCTGACTGCGGACGCAATCGAACAAGCGTGCACGACCCAGCTAAAATCCACGACCACCCCAAAACAACTCATGCGGCTCAAAATGGGAAAAAAAGCCTTCGCAAATCGACGACGCGGGGAACGCATACCGTATAAAAGCCGAGCCCACCGATCGCCGGCCAAAAACGGAACCGTGATACCGAAAAATAAAAACCGATGATGCCGTGAAAAAATAAAGTGTACGCTGCACCAATCGACATCTTTATAACTGGCGCTTTTCATTACAAACAATCGGATAGTTAGGCATTCCATGCGGCACGGCATTTCAATTATTATATTGAAAAAAACAAGCAATTACAATGTTGAGTGTCTATAAAAAAAAATCACAACTTTTTTATAAAAAGAGGGATCTCTCTGGTCAGTACTCTTGCCACAGTCAATTATTCATATTATGATTAATCTTCAATGACTTTTAAACAAAAATAGTTTAGCCGGAGGAGTTAGGGCAAATGTTAGTAAATTCAATTACTAACATAATTTAACAAAAAAAAATGAAAATTTCTTCAACAACTTGATATTATAGTAATCGCCATTTCCATTTGGAAGATCTTTACAGATCCATTTGCAACATTTAAATGTTTTAGAATAAATAAATATGCATTTTATGGGTATGTTTATTATTATTTAGGTTATCCGATTGATTAATAACCATGATATAAAAGTTTAATTATTGACCAATACTTTTGATATATTTTTATTGGCTTTGATATACTTAAATTATATGTTTAGTATGAGTAGTCGTAGTCAAATAAAATATACTTCAATCGATATCTGATTTACAGTCAACGATCAAAATAATATAATCCGTTCTAATTTACAAATGAATGTAGCTCTAAAACGTTTCATAAAGTAATAAACGAAAAATGAACTCCATTAACGTTATCCTCTGAAGATTATAAAACTATTAACACAATAATTTATTGATACGTGTAGCTCCAATGTAAAGAGATGTATTTTAACGTCAAACAAGTTTCTTAGTTGACTGTGCCTAAACGATACGATATTTTATTATTAAGGATGATGATGTCGATAATAAATATTTCGATTGTAATAAAAAAAACCTTGTAATGTTCTTCTCTACCTTTCTGTTTTCATTTTTATTTTCAGTTCACGTAATGTTATGAATATCATTGACTAAGCCGACATGGTATACTTCCTAACACAAGCATTTATGTAGTTAAGTTGCCAAGAAGAAGTTATGACATGTAGGCAGTGTGATTTTTGAAAAATTAGGCTTATTGCTCATTTCTACAATCACTTGTTCTTGTGAACATTTACAAGCAGCAATAAATAGATCTTTTTTCTTAAATTTTCTTCTCCCTGTTGTTTTTCCTGGTCGTTATCTTTTTTTTTTTCAACTTATAAAAGTAAAAATTAGGAGCATCGGAGTCTAAAATGTATTTTCATTCACAGATATGAGTCAATTCGGCCTAAGTACGAGTAATTCTCACTGGGGCTATGGCAGCGCTGGTGGTTACCCAGCGTACCTACCTTCATGCGCAGCGCCGGCAGCTACGCAGTTCAACCCACCTGCCCTCGGTTTCGCTGGTACTGTCCCGGACCAAACACCTACGCAGGACTTCACTGCTAACAATACAGGTAAAGGACTCTTTTCTTCTCATCATTTTACAGCATAAGCTCCGGTTGCAGCCGAAGTTTGAACTTTCGTATTTATACTGTTGATTGATGGCACTTGGTGAAACTTATTGTTACTCATATTGACAGTCAATTTAAGCCTTTGAGAATGAAGGAAAGGTATGATTCCGTAGCCGACCGGATACTACAACTGCCGACGCATGCAGCACATACAGCGTACCCATTACTTGTCAAACTCCGATACGGATAAAGGGGACCATTGAGAAGCCGCAATGAATTACGTGCAGCAGTTGGCCTATGCGGTCGGCTACGGAATCATACCGTAATTAAAGCAAACCAGTTAGGTTCAGTAATAAATATCGAGGAAAAGTACAAGTCTGTTATCAATATATGAACTTTGGTAGCTGGGGTCCGCACTATCCCTTGATGTGGGTCTATCTTCGTTCTTTCGGGAGCGATTACTGCCTTAACCACAGCCCACAGGAAATCCTGCGCTAGAGTCTCGTCCGTTATTCAGCAGGTGTTGGTAGCAGGTCACAGTATTCAAACAAACCAAACCGGGTAACAGCACTAGGCCCATATAAACAGCTTTCATTATAATTTACAACAGCTCCAACGCGTCCGATGTAGGCGATGAATTTATTGCGTATGCGTGACCGACGGACAAAAATATAGCCATATTAAAAGCATACTAAAATTTTGTCGCCTATCAACTACTGCTATTTTTGGCTATTACAGAATTGAATTATAGTGTCGGTAATAGAAGAATAGTGCGTTAACTAACTTTAGCAAATAGGCAGAAGATATTTTAGGCAGGTTAAGATCTTCCTTATTAACTAAGCAAAATATTAGTGTAGGTAATCATCATCTCATCCAAGATGATATTTGTGAGGTGTTAAAAACATAATTTTGTTTTCTGTGCAGTATTACCAGATACAACGGGCGTAGACTTAGACCAACAACTCTCCGGTCTAGTCGGCTCTTCACCTTCGCACCACGGCAGTCTCCTACCCAGATACAATAACAATACCGACTACAGCCTATCAACAGGCCCTCGATCCCTAAGTGACAACAGTTCACAGCCTGAATCTCCTGTACAAGACGACCTACTCACGTCAAACACGTCGACGAACATCGGCCACAATCACACAAATACCTCAAACTTTCCGTCGCTAATGGGATCTCAGAACTCCTCGTACAGTACCAGTAACTGCAACAATTCTCTGTATCCCGTCCTACCAGCAAGTCTATTATACAGTCAATTGTATACCGCTGCAAATCAAACGCACAACTTCCATCCGCTTCATTCAAATTCCATACACTCGACACAGAATCATCACAACGAATTACAGACAATGATGGATCAAATTTCTTCGACGACGAATAATCATAGGCAACATGGGAACCACGGACAGGACTTGCTGCTCGGTGGAGGTAATTCGTGTGCAGCGGCCGCAGCCAGAGGCGAGGACGGCAGGGTTAATAATTTAGGACAACGAGGTAATCCGCAGCCGGATAGCAACACAGTGTGGCGACCCTACTAAGTGAGAAGACGATTCTTTGTTGATGTGAACGATACTCTACGTGTTTGTAGATTACATCAGTGTCAATACCTCAGGTTAATCAGTACCTAGTGTGTCCATTTTATATTTTTTAATGGGACTTAAAGTGGTTCTACACTGTTCTGCAGCCGTTCTACGATTAGAATTGTCGTATTACCCACGGGGGGATAAAATTGAGATTGCAATTAAATGGTGTTTTGATTAAAATTTAGTTTTATGTGTAAAATATGAGATACAGGTGATTTGGTTAGTTGAAATTTGTATTTAATTCAAAAATTCGCTCCCGTCCTAAATTTATACGATTTTTGTTGAATAGAGAACTCAATAATGATAGTCTGAATTAGACTAGAATAATGTTTGGATATGGTGTTAAAATAAACATTGAATTTTGGTGAAGAAACGAATTTGGGGATTGGGTAATCTAGTATGGACAGTGGCGTTCTTAATTTTTTCAGCGGCCATAATTAATTTTGATACCACTTCATTGTACTGTGTTAAACACACGTACAAATGTCATTATTTTCATTGTAAGTAATATCGGAGCTGCGATATACAGGGTGGAACATTTCGACTTTACCTTGAAGGAAAGTACCCTCATACTAAAGATAGCGAATTTTACTTAAAGGAAACTTTACCTTATTTTTTTAAAAGAAACAAAACTGCATTCAAAGACTTTTGAAAATGCCACACCCGGTAGTCGAACCGACTAATATTTTACAAAACCTTCTTTTTCATGGACTTCCTTTTATTTAATTTACCAAGTTTGTTAGAGAGATTTGATCCCTATGATCGACCCTATCGATTGATGTAATAAAAATACAGGGTGTTATTTTTTCGAATTGTAGTCGGTTCGATTATAAGGCGTGGTAAACGATTTTTCAGCATTCCTTAAATGCAGTGTTGTTTCTTTTTTAAAAACACACTAAACTGTATTCAAAGTTTTCTGAAAATGCCACACCCGGTAGTCGAACCGACTAAAATCTTTCTAAATCTTCTATTTCATGGATTTCCTTTTATTTCATTTACCAAGTTTGTTAAAGACATTTGATCGTTGTGATCGACTCTATCGATTGATGCAATAAAAATATAGGGTGTTATTTTTTCGAATTGTTCGATTGTGAGACGTGGCAAACAATTTTTCACCATTCCTTAAATGCAGTTCTGTTTCTTTTTTAGAAACATACTAAACTGTATTCAAAGTTTTCCGAAAATGCCACACCCGATAGTCGAACCGACTAAAATCTTTCTAAATCTTCTATTTCATGGATTTCCTTTTATTTAATTTACCAAGTTTGTTAAAGAGATTTGATCCTTATAATTGACCCTATCGATTGATGCAATAAAAATACAGGGTGTTATTTTTTCAAATTGTAGTCGGTTCGATTATGAGGCGTGGCAAATGATTTTTCAGCATTCCTTCAATGCAGGGCTGTTTCTTTTTCAAAAACACACTAAACTGTATTCAAAGTTTTCTGAAAATGCCACACACGGTAGTCGAACCGGGTACGAGTACCTACTCTTACTACCGGAGATAGTTAATTTCATTCAAAGGAAACACTCTCTTATTTAAAAAAGAATACAAAGCTGCATTTAAAGAATTTCGAAAGATCGCTTGCCACGCCCTGTAATCGAACCGACTAAAATTCTAAAAAATAACACCCTACATTTTTATTGCATCAATCGATAGGGTTGATCATAAGGATCTAATCTCTCTAACAAACTTGGTAAATTAAATGAAAGGAAATCCATGAAATAGAAGATTTAGAAAGATTTTATTCGGTTCGACTACTAGGTGTGGCATTTTCAGAAAACTTTGAATACAGTTTAGTGTGTTTTTGAAAAAGAAACAGCCCTGCATTGAAGGAATGCTGAAAAATCATTTGCCACGCCTCATAATCGAACCGACTACAATTTGAAAAAATAACACCCTGTATTTTTATTGCATCAATCGATAGGGTCAATTATAAGGATCAAATCTCTTTAACAAACTTGGTAAATTAAATTAAAGGAAATCCATGAAATAGAAGATTTAGAAAGATTTTAGTCGGTTCGACTATCGGGTGTGGCATTTTCGGAAAACTTTGAATACAGTTTAGTATGTTTCTAAAAAAGAAACAGAACTGCATTTAAGGAATGGTGAAAAATTGTTTGCCACGTCTCACAATCGGACAATTCGAAAAAATAACACCCTATATTTTTATTGCATCAATCGATAGAGTCGATCACAACGATCAAATGTCTTTAACAAACTTGGTAAATGAAATAAAAGGAAATCCATGAAATAGAAGATTTAGAAAGATTTTAGTCGGTTCGACTACCGGGTGTGGCATTTTCAGAAAACTTTGAATACAGTTTAGTGTGTTTTTAAAAAAGAAACAACACTGCATTTAAGGAATGCTGAAAAATCGTTTGCCACGCCTTATAATCGAACCGACTACAATTCGAAAAAATAACACCCTGTATTTTTATTACATCAATCTATAGGGTCGATCATAAGGTTCAAATCTCTCTAACAAACTTGGTAAATTAAGTAAAAGGAAATCTATGAAATAGAAGGTTATAGGAAGATTTTAGTCGGTTCGACTACCGGGTGTGGCATTTTCAGAAAACTATGAATGCAGTTTTGATTCTTTTTAAAAATAAGGGAATGTTTCTCTTCAGTGGAATTCGCTATCTTCAGTATTTAGAGTACTTCCATCTAAGTAAAGTTGAAAAATACCACCCTGTATAGCTAAGTCCCGATATAGTTTAGAGAAGTTTGTCCATAGTAACTTTTGATCACTTTATACTGTACTTTCATATTATACCAATTTCATTGATGGCCGCTCAATTCCGACACGACGCCAACATTACCCAACCCCCTTTCGTACTTATTGCTCGCACTCAAGATCAATGAACTACCAAATCGTTTAATTTGTTAAACTATTCAATTGAAATGCTATGTTTCTAAGTTTTACTATTCTATGGATATCGAACACAGATTGAACACAGAATACAAATTGTAAATCTCACAGTTTTGCGATAGTCGTTAAAGGTAGCGAAATATTTTGTTTAGAGAAGCGAATCGGTAGTTCATTTATCGTCTAGAGCAAAGTAAGTCAACATTTAGTTAATTATCATGTTCACCAATGGTGACACAAACTCGAAACGCCACGTCTGTATATTGAGAGAACTGAGGTTGAGAACTCGTGAAGTGAATTTCTACACTACGAAATAGTTATCTAAAATTGTCTGTCAATTTTGTGGCAGAAGTTATTAAATTACAGATTTCAAGTCTTGTGAATAAGCGCCTTCATAATGTATCAGTGATGTAACCATCGCAACCGGATATCGGTTGAGCCGAGCATTTTGAAGAAAGTTCCTTAAATAATTTGTCTGTTATTTCGTCTTTACTCAAGAGTTTAGAATTGTAGCAGACCGCACACAGCAATTTACCAAGAAAAATGCTTCTTGACAAGAAATGTCAAGAAGCATTTTGCTGGCAAATGTAGGTGCATGTAACTGCTTTGGTGCATTTGCCCCCCTTCAGAAAATCAGAGGAACCAGAAAATCAGAAAAGAAAAACCAGAAAATCGCTAAGTGATTTCTTAACCTCAGAATTAATAGAATAAATACGCCATAATCAAATAGAAATGGCCTGTAAATAAGAACTGTGAATATAATTTGTTGTAAATGCATCTTGTAAAGTGCAATAGATGTGCAATTATAAAGTTGAGTAGATGTATACTTAGATGTAAGCTCTCTGTTGACTCTGTGAACTCTGTCCACTTGTAGATATTAGTATAGTTTATTTTTTAACTATCTGTTATATATTTGTGTTTGCTGTCTATAAAATTAATTTTATTTCTAACTACACTTTTTGTCTTGTTCAATGATGTTATATACGAAGTCATGTCTCCGAATTTTTATGTTTTATGCATTTGCTATGCTACTAAAGATGGTTGTTTGGTTGAATTTGGAATGTTTTGATTATTTTTTAAATGGAAATATACTTACATATTTTAATAGGTAACACTCTGGGATGTGACTTCGTAAATTATGCTATTTATTGAACTCATGTGGAAACTATATCATTGGCAATCATTTGTTAAATTTTTCACATTTTGGCTAATTCACCATTGTTAGCGTAAACATGTCATATTCTTCGTTAATGATTGGGTTTTGGAAATACTTAGCAACTATTGGAAATGCAGCTTGTTTACACCTTTGTGCCATAATAAGAATAAATATAAAGAAATCGGCTACAGACTGGTCGAAAATTCTCATTACCTTCTCAGATACCGATTCAGATATTTAGGCCCGTACAATACTCATTACTGAATCTCGATTTATAACTAGTACTGAGGACAGATTCTGATGGACGATCTGTCCTCAGTACAAGTTATAACAGACAATCTGTCAAATAATGTGAATGAAAATCGAGATTCAGGATTGAGTATAGTTTGTATTACAGGCCTTAGCTATATGATTTTCATTATACTTTTTCGTTACAGGCTCTAAGTACTTTGAAGCCTGAAGTACCTACTCAATTATAAATCAATATAAAATTACTTTACCAATGGTGAAACAGGTCCTAAGTATATTACAAGTTTATTTATAATTACATATTGGAAATCATGTCCGTTCTTCCATGTAACATTGTTTTGATATTCGTGTTTTATATTCTGTATACCTTAAGTTATACTTTGTGCAATATTCTAAATATGTATAGTATCGTAATGTTTCTAACACTGATTTAACTTGCATAGCAACTGATTTCCCGTTTCAATTAAACATTTATTATTATTTCTGTTGATTAAAGTAGAGAAATTCATTTTACAATAAATAAAATCTACAAATTTATAAATGGTGTTGAATTTTTAAATTAACATTGTAGTATTTATTACTTTCTGATATACGTACTTCATCAACCGTAAACCTAACTGACAACCATATTTTATGCCGTATTTCAGAACAACGCAGAATCGATTCTCACAATGACATTAGAACTCGACTAAGAAACAGAAAAGAGATTCGACCTCGCGCGGTATTCTCGATTCTCTTTTCTCTTTCTTAGTCGATTTGAATAGTTAGCATAATAAATGCTTCAAAATTGCATTCAAAAGACATTAGAACTGTCATCTAGAATACAATCTGTCCTCAGATTTAGTTCTAGATCAAGATTCAGAACTGAGTATCTGGAATACGCGCCTTAGACCTGTGTTAAAGTAGTTATTCATACTCAAATAACGATTTACTATCTTCATGAGAACGATTACCTGAAGAGTACTCTTCATCATAATGATATTAGCGACGATCCCGTTTGCTTTTTAAGCTCGGAGCACGGGTTCATTTTAAATTCATATTTAGGCTATTTTAGGAAATACTGTCTTCTGGCCTCACAACCCCGAGAGGAAAATCTGCGTCAGAACTTCGTCCGTTGATCAGCTCGTAAACCGTAGGCACATGCTGTAAGAACATTTCGAACGATCGAACGAACTCGACAGCTCAATCCGCGGCGATATTTCCATTCTGCTTGCTGTAAATTTTGTGTCGTCACGTTCTTGAGCATGAGGGTGATGTATGTTTACGTGTTCGACAACGTGACATCAAAAAAACAGCATGCGATATTGAAATATCACTGCAGATTCAGCTTTAGAGTTCGTTCGATCGTTCGAAATGTTCTTACAGCATGTGCCTACTGGTTAGCAGGTGAGGTTGACTTGGGTGTAACTGTATGGTTTGAGATTGATTTGGTCATTCACATTAATAGTGTAACACTCACCGGGATATTCACCATGTTATTAGCTTGTTTGGAGTAATCGATATTTCAGCGATGTTGTAATACAAGCACCATGATCACGGTAAGTACACTGAGGAATGATACTGAATAATACTGAGAACACTGTCGTAAGAACTAATTTAGGAATGAGTAGGTATTATTACATCAGGTGTCAGGCTATCGCTTATTAAAATAAGTTAGGTATATAATATACTAAACTACCAAAACAAAGGATGATCGATGTAACCATGATTGAAACACAGAGCACACAGTTATTTAAATATTGTTCAAATTTAGAAACCAATATTTAATCATAATCGACCTTCTACCCTTATCCCATATTTATTTGCGGTCGACGCATCATGTGTGCTTTTCCATTCACCTCTGGTTGCAGTAAGTTCCCTTCCTGTCCATATCATCTTTTACACAGTCCATCCATATCCTCTTAGATCTTCAATTCAATTAAATTCAAATCATCATTCAACCACAAATTATCTAAATAGTTGAGACTTCCGCTCCCAACTACTCAGCTTACGACATTAGTTTATCATAACGGATTACATATCTGAACCAGTATAATGAAACTAACGCTTCAAATCATGCTTGTGCATGATCATATTGATTATGCATCAAAAATCTGAAATTTTAATGACTTAACTTACAGTTATTAATATTTCAGAATTGAAGTACCATTGCATCGCATTGCTGTTTGTATACATACATGTCATACAAGTTGGTTGATATTTTGGCAACTGCAAACGAAACTCTGAAATAAATATCCAACCCTCATTAATTTGCGCCAATGCGATACGATGGACAGATAGACGTACTCGTACGCCCACGGGTGCTATGAGTATGTGTTGTGATTATCGTGGGATAAGTTTGAGCTGATTTTAATCCATTAATTTTCTACCTGAAATAATAACTGATACGAATTTACGAGATTTATGTTACTTCAATTTGTGCACGCTCACAAGCTTATTATATATTTGAAAGTACGTGGTTATATGGGCCTGTAAACGCTCACACCGGAGCCACTCAAACTCGTTTCAAGAAAGTCGGAAGCTGGAACATTACATTAAGTTTTCTTCTTCATCGGAACGTCAATCGTAGTCGTATCCAAAACATTTTGAATTAACTCGCTCTTCTACAAGTTACTCTTTTTTATGAGTAACTGCCATCTGTGCCTCGAGCATGCAAAATATTCGACTTTGTAACGTAAACTTGACAAAAGAACGGAGCATTGCGATTGGCAGGCTTCACACACACGTAGATTCACAGTAGGCAGGCGGCCAATCACTACGCCCCATTCTCTCGATACGTTTACGTTACGAATTCGAATATTGTTCGTGCTCGGGGCACTGACCTTCGTCTTCTCCGATAGGAAAATCGGCACTCGAGCAGCATCATACTAGCATCATACGAGCAGACTCACTATGAAAAACAGAAGAACGCAAGTTGAAAATTAGCTTAAACTAGCTTGTAATAGAAATTCTAGAACACGAACAGATTCGCTTAGTTACCCATTTTGTATTCTACAAATACATACCTACTTATTAAAATTACACCTAGATCACACCTAACTATTATTTGACTTAAACAATTTGAAACTTCTTGTTGTTTTAACAGAATTCCTCAAAACGCTAACCCAAAGCCAAATCAATTGATGCAAAAATCGACAAAAGAGCGAAAATTTACAAGCTTATTTACAATTCAAAATGTGCACTAATTCCAAAATAAAATGATTGTCACCTGAGCAATGACGATAATATATGCGAATCCACCCACAGCTCGAACGAAAAATCGATGGCAGACCGATTTGAACGACTATAATGAGATTTTAAATTGCCAAGTAATTAATGAGGATTAGTACCTACGGCAATTCCCATTTCCCATACACCCTACAATTTTAATGTGTAAATTGTTAATGACACAAATTTACGTAAAAGTGACGTCAAGGGACTCTATACTAATTACGTATGTTGTAGGTATGTCTGAAAAATATTTATTTACCTATTATTTTTATCATGAGAGTTCGGCTGATAAGCTTGAGGTTCGATTGCTGCCTTCATCATCTTCATAGCGATAGTTCCAATTACATCCAAATTGGAGCCCAGGGTCCGCTTGACTGTAGCGGAAGCCACTGCCTTCAGACCTGTCTTGATGGGGCCAATAGGCAAAACCAATAAATTTATAATTTAGTACTTATTCATATTGTTGAATAAATATCTATACAAGTGCTTTGATAATTTTATTAGAGCTTTTATTAGAGTTGCCTGTAGGTACTTATTGAAATAGAAAATACTTTTGACAGTTACAGTCAGCATCAGATCGATCTTGACTAGCAAAGTACACAAATGATATTAATACCCAATGATGTGAAATTGTATTATCATCTGAACTAAAGGTGTGTACCAAATATCAGAACAGAAGTAAGGGGGAAATACCAAGATATTAACATCATTTTGAGTTCGCAAGTTGTAAAATAACTATGCAAATAAACAAACCAAAATGCTGCAGCATATTCTAAATAACCATAACATTATGATATCAATGGATGCTTTCATTTTATCGCTCCAATGTTTGCAATTAATTACAACAATCAATAATTTCGCGCTTGGCCGAGCGAAAACTACACAAACTGTTGGGTGCCGATAAAGCGGTGATGTACACGATCTACAGTTCTATAGTCAAATACAGTGAAAAAGGATCCCTAATTTTTTTGTGTAGGACACGTCAATTTGACTTCACCTCGCTTGATGGTAAGTTAAAGCCAAGATCTTGGAAAAGAGGGTCACCATTATAGACACGTACTATGTTACATCTGTTGTTACATTATGAAGGCCTCATCAGATGCTTTATCACGCCCAGCTTAAAGGACCTGAGAATGTGGGAAGAGGGAAACACGTGAGCTGGTAAGGAATTCCAGGTCTTAGTGATGCGGCATAAGAAGGAGTCGCCGAACCGCTTGGTTCTTGATGGAATATTCTGCACCATATGCGCCAATTGCTTTTTCGGATTATTTTCCGTAGGTAAGACAGCCTCTGTTTGCGTGGCGGTAATGAGAGCGACTGCTACGCAGGGGCGTGGGCTTGATAACCGCTCAGTGCAAATATTTATATGCATGAATATGACTATTTGTATTGGTCTGGGTGTTTCTGTGCCTCGGAAAGCGCTTTAAGCCATCGGTCCTTCCTTAAAATTGCCGTATTGGTTCCCGTTGAAGTACAACACGGATATCCCGTCTCTACCCAGGGAGTGTCGTAGAAAGCAACTAAGGAATAGGGTTGTTCTGCATCTAACAGTTAACATGTAGCCTACGACAATGTGCCCGCTAGACGATAGTGGGCTGATCTCCTATTAGGTGGTACCGAAAGTTATAGCTAACATATTATAAGGCATATTATTTAATCCACTTAGGTGGCAGACAAGCAAACGGCCCACTTGATGTAAGTACTTGGCCTATGGACATAATATGCAAAACCAAGGGTATCACACCCGTGCTGAATGTAGGTATATACGATTATATAATCACACCTTTATCCTCGGAGGGTTAGGCAGAGGAGGCAGAGAGGGAGATACCCATATTTAACCAATAACTGTATTAGGTCCCACGTGATAGGGGGTGAGCCTATTGCCGTATTGCTGGCACTATTGTGCCCTGCATCATGGCCTCGAGTCATGCATCTGAGGCTGAGTTTAGGCTGTATGTAGCTGTGCTGAATGTAGGTATGTACTACGAGTATGCTAATCAAACTAGTCTTTGATTATGAATATAAGAATTAAGTGAAGTTTATAATGCGTCAGCTGGTTATAATATACACAATTAATTTTGTCGAAATTATCGTTAATATCTATTGCTAGCTGCTATAATAGATGGTGCAATATGCCACCTATTAACAAATTCTCTATTTACAGACCAAAATGACTCACAAAATGGGTTGGATTAGTGCCAAAAAGGTTACAAAACATCGCGTTACGACGATGCGTAGCAGACTTCTAACGCGGGTTGAACCACAGGGTATGTGGTGGTGTACTATATTTTTCGGATATTAGAAATCCTTTTTGAATGATAGTTGATGCTAAAATTACAATGCTTGATTTATGTTTAAATGTTTAAATTTACTATTACGTGATTAATTTTGTGTGAATAGGTATCTCTTTTTATTTAATAACAAATAACAACGATAAACAAGAAAAATTACACGAACTGAAGCAAACATCAACTGCAAATATGCTGCTGGCTTATATTATGATTTTTCAGCAGCAAAATATTCTGAAACTTTTTCAACTAACGACAATCAGTATCTA
Source organism: Eilema depressum (assembly GCA_914767945.1). Taxonomy (NCBI): domain Eukaryota; kingdom Metazoa; phylum Arthropoda; class Insecta; order Lepidoptera; family Erebidae; genus Eilema; species Eilema depressum. The sequence continues at coordinate 12,985,173 of OU612026.1, read as the reverse complement.
TTATAATATGGCTCGCCCCTAATACCCCATGTATTAAAGATATTGTGTATAACCCCAAGTATACACTATAAACATATTTCATAAAGTATCGATGACGATGAAAGTATGATTTCATAAAAAAAATCTTCGTCATCAACATTCCCTTTAACGATACACCAGGGGTAACAAACCGCTGAACACAGCAGACTGCACTACAATAAACAGATAATAATATTATATACCAAGCTATTCTACTGGAGCCAATAATATACGAAACTCAGTGTTGGATAAAACAAGCCTTTCGAAATGACGGCGGGCTTATCGTGGCGTCATTTTCATAATGCACGGCCGTGCATTTAGCCTTCGTGGATAAGGGTACGTTTAGACTTGGTTGTTTACTGCGTGGTGGCATTAAAAAATTGTATTAATTATGACGATTTTTCAATGAAGGTCAATTAGAAGACATAAAATAAAGTACATATCATCTGTATCTGCCTGGTGATAGCTCTAGTAACGAATATATTATGTCGTTTGAAATTTAACCGACTAAAACTATTTGATGATTCCGCTATGTTCCAATTCCTATCTAATAGAAACAACCGCATCAAAAGAAGTTCACTAGTTTAGTAAGAGAAGAATTTAAAAAAATATATTTTTTGGTTCAGAATTGTCAATTTAACATAACCCAAAGTTTTTTTTATAATTAGTATAGGTACCTACTTATAATTTATTGTATAATTATAATTATTAAGTTACGTAAAATTAGTTTCTTATAGTTGTGAATGAATATTGAAATGTACCTATCTAATGAACAGATTGAAGATGAAATCTAAAATTTTCAGCCATAAAATAAAAGGAGTCCAGTAAGACAGCAGAACAAGTTACTTAGCCTTAGTGTTTTTGAACAATATAATTAATGATATCTATCCGATTAGTCTGAATGCACCTTTATAATTCGTGTATAATGCAAGCTGCGCTTCCACACTGACGCAGCATATTAATTACATACATACAAAGCTTAATTATTGATTTTTAGCATTAAACACAGCCAGGCTGGCCACTGCCTGATTTACGGTACACACCCTAACTTATATGATAGGCCTATTGAGAATTAATTTTGGTGGCATTTTGCCTAGTTTTTATGGCAATTTTGGTGGCTCTCATTTAAATACAAGGGGCCATTAGGAATATTTTTTTGGCAAGTAAGTTGGATTACTGAGCTAGTGGCTTGCTTTTTAAAATCAAATACATACCTACTACATATATAATATTCATGCTTTCAAATCCCCGAAGGGGTAAGCAGAGGTTTATTATAATCCACATTTCGCCAATTATGAATTACAGTCCCACGTAATAGGGTCCTAATAAGAATTAATTTTGGTTGCATAATGCCTGTAATTTCAAGTGTTAGTCGCTATTCGGATGAGTATAGACTAAATACAAGGAATTGTTCTGTTATGTTATATACGAGTATATTAGTATTTTTACCAGTAAGAAACATTTTTGACCTCTAACCTGTTGGTAAGTGCTAATCTGGTCAATGTGGAACAGATGAGTCGTGAGTACTGTACCTAATCGTATTCTTTACTCCTGAGACCTTTAGCCTATCATTAGGTGAGGTGGAGTCATGTTGATGTGACCGTTACAAAAAAGTAATTTGAATTAGGACTTTCTTTTTTCATTTATATAGCTTGCGTACAGTAAAACTCTTTGATGGTATTTACTGAAAAACAAAAAGCTACCCTTTTGTTTGGGTCACTCTGATCCTCTGATCTCCCTGAGTGCAAATGCAAGTATATAACGCGAGTAATTAAGGGTTAATGTAATCATTATCTGCTCCCTCTGAATCGTCTACCATTTTAGAGTATGACTAAACTTACCTATTCCTTTTACAAAATCTAAGTAACCTTGCCGACCGCTATATGACATTTGCACAGTTGTAATATGAAAAAAAAAAATTACTACTAGCCGATGCCCACGGCTTCACCCGGTGGATCCAATTACGCAATATTACCCATGATGGGAACCTATTCCCGGGATACAATACTTTATATCCCGGGAATAGGTTTTTCACATAAACATTTTAAATTAATTTATCACTAATTTAGAGAGTTTATAACGTCCATATTTCATCTGTCATTTATTCAAAGAATACTTTAAAAAGTGTGCGTAATAAAGACTAATAGGACCTGTTCAAAAATGAGTTATTCCAGACTAATCCTGTAGGTACTAAAATAGAATGACGTATGTATGAGGTTTGACGTTTATGATATACGATGACGACTGTCATATACGTCAAGTTACTGTCATATAGTCATTCATCATTCTATTCTACTGTGGGAAGTTGACTCCTCGTACTTCCCAACACCAGTTAGGTATATAGGTACTATGTCGACACTATATTTTATATTCTCGATCCGAAGGCGTGGAAGTGAAGGTAAGTTGATGATGATATTAAATAACGAACACCAGGTATGTATGATAACGATAGTTCACTATTGATATAGTATTTGTTTACAAGCACTGTATACACCAGTAAGTAATACAAGTAGAACTTAGTTTATTAATTACAATATCGTAAGCAAGATAGAAATTAGATTAGGCTAGCAGCTATGTACGTCTCCAAGTAGTGAGTAAAAAAAACTACCTTTCTTTTGTCTCAATGAAGGTGCGACGTGAGACAACATCGGTTGTTTCACTCGCACTCATACGCAAAATGATAAGGAATGCGGTGCATAGTGCATAAGGCTGTGGTACAAGAAATAAGCGGGAAGCGGAGAGGAAGCGTTTATAAATATAGATATTTTTGTTAATGATAGTTGATCTAAAATATTATTAGTAATTGATTTATGATAGTTATGTAAGTATTTAATTTATAGTATATTTATTACATAATATTATATAGGCATTAAGATTTGTAAATAGTTTGTACATACGTAAATAAATATATATAAGGTAAGATAGTAAATATAAGTGTAGGATTTAGGTATATAAGGTAGGGACGTGGTCACTACATCACTCCCCCGCTGAGACCATGGCTATGGTCGATATCTATCGGGAAAGTGTACTCTTCTGCCGCTACGAGTCCTTCTCTCCGTTGGCTGTTGAACTTCCTCTGGTTTTTCCGGTGAGTTCACAGGTGAAGCAGGATTCACGATTGGTGTGGAGATGGAAGCTGGCGAAGAAGTAGCAGTTGGTGCATCATCATCTTTCATTGTGTAGGCTGGCTTCAGTCGGTCAATGCTAACGTTCGTTTTTCGACCCTGGACGTCTATTGTGAAATATTTCGGACTTCTTTCGATGACCTTGTATGGTCCAGCATAAGGGGGTTCCAGGGGTCGGCGTACGTGGTCTTGACGCAGGAAGACATGTGTAGACGACGAGAGATTTTTGGGAATATAAAAGAGGCTTGATTTGTGCCATGATGCTGGCTTTGGAGTGACGTGCGCAATATGAGCCCGAAGGCGAGAGATAAACTCGGTAGTATCAGTTACCAAATGACTGTCTGAAGGAGAGAGAAACTGGCTAGGTAAGCGTAGAGGTTCCCCATAAAGAAGCTCGGCACTTGATGCTTGAAGATCTTCCTTCCAGGCGGTTCTTATTCCCAGTAAAACGAGTGGAAGTACTTCCGTCCATTGCGATGTACTGTGGCACATGATGGCTGCTTTCATCTGGCGGTGAAAACGTTCCACCAAACCATTTGCGGCAGGATGATACGCAGTGGTTCGTAAGTGCTGTGCGCCAATCATGGCTGTGAGTGAGGAGAAGAGGTGGCTCTCGAACTGGCGTCCTCGATCCGTTGTGATTCGACTCGGGCAGCCAAACCTGGAGATCCAGCCTGATAAGAGAGCGGTTGCGCAGGTCTCTGCAGTGATGTCTTTGATTGGAATTGCCTCAGGCCAACGGGTGAAGCGATCGATGACCGTGAGGCAGTATCTGTAATCACTAGACAAAGGTAAAGGCCCTACGATGTCAAGGTGTATGTGGAAGAACCTTGACGGAGGGATAGGGAAAGTGGATAAGGGAGATGAAGTATGGCGGTGGACTTTGGATTTTTGGCATTGTAAACAATGCTTGGTCCACTCTCTACAGTTTTTTCTGATGCCTGGCCATACAAATCTGTGTGTTACTAGGCGTACTGTAGCTGTAGCTCCTGGGTGACTGAATTGATGAAGGGATTCAAATATCAACCTTCGGAAATGAGCAGGCACATATGGTCGAGGAGGCGTAACTGATACGTCGCAGTATAGAGAGGAATTGCCCTCCCCGAACGGAATTTTCTTGAGCTGCAGCGATGATCCGTTACGAAGTAGCTCTTTTAGCTCAGGGTCAGATCCTTGTGCAGATGCCAATGTCACGTAATCAACACCGACAGAAAGTTCTTCTATGCGGGACAAGGCATCCGCTACGACGTTATCCCTGCCTGGTAGATATCTGATATCAGAGGTAAACTGGCTTATGAAATCGAGATACCTGAATTGCCGCGGTGCCATGTTCTCACGATTAGTTGAGAAAGCGAAAGTCAAAGGTTTGTGGTCAGTGTAAATAGTAAACTGTCGTGCTTCTATCATGTACCTGAAGTATTTAATGCCTTTGTACACTGCCAACAACTCTCGGTCATAAGGACTGTATTTCTGCTGCGCTGGTGTAAGCTTCTGTGAGAAGAATCCTAAAGGCTCCCAGTTTCCAGAAATCTTCTGCTGAAGGACAGCGCCAATTGCAGAATCTGATGCATCCGTGGTAATTGCAAGTTCAGCCGTTGAGTCTGGGTGCGCTAAGAGAGTAGCTTGCGCGAGAGAAGTTTTGCAACTTTCGAATGCTCGTTGAAGATCAGGTGTCATCTCCACGGGTGTAGATCCCTTTTGTTTCGGTCCTGCGAGCACGGTATGCAGAGGTGCTTGTATTGTTGCAGCATTAGGAATAAAGCGACGGAAAAAGTTCACCATACCCAGGAAACGGCGAAGTTCTTTAATCGTCTTGGGTGTCGGGTAATCGGTAATGGCTTGAACTTTTGACGATAATGGTTTGATACCTGCTGCTGAGACTGTGTGGCCAAGAAAAGTAACCAGTTCTTGTCCAAGAACGCACTTGGCTGTGTTCACCACGACGCCATAGTTCTGAAGGCGTTCAAATAGCTGGCGTAAGTGCTGTTTGTGCTGCTCAGGCGAAGATGAGAAAACCAATATGTCGTCGATGTAACCAAAGCAGAAGTCTAAATCACGAAGAACCTCATCAATAAACCTCTGAAATGTTTGCGCGGCGTTCCGGAGGCCAAAATTCATGTGAGTAAAATCAAACAATCCGAAGGGCGTGGTTATAGCCGTTTTTGGCACGTCATCAGGGTTGACCAAGATCTGATTATACGCCTTAACCAGGTCGATTGTGGAGAAAATGTTACATCCTGACAACTGGTAAGTAAAATCGTGCAGATGTCGTATAGGATATGCATCAGGGATAGTCCTCGCGTTAAGTGCCCTGTAGTCACCACATGGCCTCCAGCCTTGATCCTTTTTTCTGACCAGGTGTAATGCTGAAGACCAGGGGCTCTCCGATCGTTTGGCAATACCGGTAGTCACCATAGACTCGAACTCCTTCTTGGCTATTTGCAGACGCTGCGGGTCAAGCCGTCTTGGTTTACAGGATACAGGCGGTCCAGGAGTAGTGCGGATGTGGTGCACTGTATTGTGTTTGGGGTGAGTAAGTACTCCAGCTGGTTTCGTGACATCAGGGAACTGGCGCAGTAGCTCGTGGTAAATTGTCTCGCCGGATATCACCTTGATAGAAGAGATGTCGTCAGCCTTCTTATGATGAACTGGAATTGACAGTGATGTAAGTCGGTCAACCAGGCGTTGGTTCCTGCAGTCAACTAGTAGGTCATAAAAACTCAAAAAATCCACTCCAATAATTGGTTTGGACACTTCAGCAACGGTGAAATTCCACTGGTAAGTTCTTCTTAGTCCAAGGTCTAACTTAAGCTGAACCGGCCCATAGGTGTGAATAATAGTACCATTTGCAGCCACCAGGTCATAGTTGTTGCGTGTGCAACGTGTCTTCATAGCTGATCGAGGGAAAACGCTCAAGTCCGAACCTGTGTCGATAAGAAACATCATTTTCGATACTCGATCAGTGAGAAATAGGCGGCCTGAAGATGGTGGGGGGCAGTCGTTAGCCGCTACTTCCTGCCCTGTGCGTTTCCCGAATGGTAGTTGCAGGGTTGCTTGCATTGCTTAGCCTTAGAACCAAAATTGTAGTGGTAGAAACAGTGGGGGTGAGCATCAGGAGGTTGGCGCAAGTGGTATTTCGATCTACTGTGGGAGCGACTTCTAACACGACCCTTTGAGTTGGAACGAGATTGATGACGTCGTTGGTTAAAGTGCGAAGTAAGTAGTGCTACTTGCTTAGTAAGTTCACTAATTTGTTTAGTGATGTCATTAGTAGGCGTTACTAAACTTGTTGAAGCACTCGCCACTTGCGGCATAGGCGGAGCGATTTCAATAATTTTATCCGCTATCTCCGATAACTTGGACAGCGGCAAATCTGTTTGTGATGCAATGACCGTTTGTATATTGTGGGGTAGTCTGCTAGACCATATAGTTTTTAAAAAAGTCTCCGGTACTGATGGGCCTGCAAGATCCTGGAGATGCCTGAGGAACTGGGATGGTTTCCGGTCACCTAATTCCTCGTGCATAAGAAGTTGTTTAACTTTTTTTTCTTGCGAGGCAGATAGACGTTTAATTAATTCGGTTTTCAGGGCTTCGTACATACCAGTTTTTGGCGGATTAATGATTACGTCTTTCACTTCAGCCGCGTATTGGTGGTCAAGTTGGGCAATCACATAGTAGAACTTGGTAGTGTCACTAGTAATGTTAGATAAAACGAACTGACCTTCGATTTGTGAAAACCATAACGCAGGTTCTTCCGGCCAAAATTGCGGTATTCGCACACCCACACGAAACACATCACCACCACCTTCCTTAGGTGGATCCATTTCCAGAAGATTCTTTTTTTTTTTTTTTTTTTTTTTGATGTTCGTAGACGGGGTCACCAGAATGTGGGAAGTTGACTCCTCGTACTTCCCAACACCAGTTAGGTATATAGGTACTATGTCGACACTATATTTTATATTCTCGATCCGAAGGCGTGGAAGTGAAGGTAAGTTGATGATGATATTAAATAACGAACACCAGGTATGTATGATAACGATAGTTCACTATTGATATAGTATTTGTTTACAAGCACTGTATACACCAGTAAGTAATACAAGTAGAACTTAGTTTATTAATTACAATATCGTAAGCAAGATAGAAATTAGATTAGGCTAGCAGCTATGTACGTCTCCAAGTAGTGAGTAAAAAAAACTACCTTTCTTTTGTCTCAATGAAGGTGCGACGTGAGACAACATCGGTTGTTTCACTCGCACTCATACGCAAAATGATAAGGAATGCGGTGCATAGTGCATAAGGCTGTGGTACAAGAAATAAGCGGGAAGCGGAGAGGAAGCGTTTATAAATATAGATATTTTTGTTAATGATAGTTGATCTAAAATATTATTAGTAATTGATTTATGATAGTTATGTAAGTATTTAATTTATAGTATATTTATTACATAATATTATATAGGCATTAAGATTTGTAAATAGTTTGTACATACGTAAATAAATATATATAAGGTAAGATAGTAAATATAAGTGTAGGATTTAGGTATATAAGGTAGGGACGTGGTCACTACACTACAATACGCCGGCCAACGGGTTGCTACTTATTCAATCGTTAGAGCGTGATTGAATAACAAACATCCAAAACATCTTCACAAACTTTCATATACATATATGATTATTACTAGCTTTCGCCCGCGGCCCCGCCCGCGTGGATGTCGGTTATTGTGACCAAACATAGCCTATGTCCTTTCTCAAAAACTAATCTACCCCTGTACCAAATTTCATCAAAATCGGTTCAGTGGTTTAGGCCTTAAAGTGTTGGCATTTATAATATTAAGTATGGATAGTTAGGATTCAAACATAAAACGAAATATGATACGGTTAATACACTCCGGAACTATAAAAATAAATCATTAATTTGATTTCAAAACATTAAATGCTCATAGATAACTCATAAATCTCTGTATTTCGACTCGGACTATAAAATCGTAAGTTCTTCTTTTGAAGTGAATGATAGTTAAATATCCGGTAATTAAGAGAAGGAAGTTGAGAGGATAGATAGTACAGGGTGTGATTTATTTTAAATAAATAGTACCTATACATTTAAATAAAATCGGCCAAGTGCGAGTTGGACTCGCCCATGAAGGGTTCCGTAGTAGCAAAGGCGAAAATTGCGGTTTATGACGTATTAAAAAAAAACTACTGACTGGATCTCGTTCGAACCAATTTTTAGTGGTAGTTTTCATGGCAATTTACATCATATATTTTTTTAGATTTATCATTCTCTTAGTTTAGAAGTTAGAGGGGGGGGACACACATTTTTCCACTTTGGAAGTGTCTCTCGCGCAAACTATTCAGTTTAGAAAAAAAAATATGTTAGAAACCTCAATAGCAGTTTTAAAGACCTATCTATAGATACCCCACACGTATGGGTTTGATGAAAAAAAGAAATTGAGTTTCAGTTCTAAGTATGGGGACCCCCAAAATTTAATCCCTTTTTTTTTATTTTTCTGTGAAATTCTCAATGCGGTTCACAGAATACATCTTCTTACCAAGTTTCAACAACATAGGCCTTATAGTTTCGGAGAAAAGTGGCTGTGACATACGGACGGACAGACAGACAGACAGACGGATGGACAGACATGACGAATCTATAAGGGTTCCGTTTTTTGCCATTTGGCTACGGAACCCTAAAAAGGCAGCTCGAGTATGATAGTGTTGCATACGTCCATAGGCCACGGTAACCACTTAGCTGAAACTTAAGCTATTTGCAAGAGTACCTAAATACTTCAAACTTTTTAATCACGATTGAGGATCTAAATAACTCGTGAGAGTCGTGAGTAGGGAGTACTCACCAGCGCAGAAAATAAGTAGAACCTACTTATTTTCTGCGCTGACAGCAAAAAATCTCTCTGTTCTTACCGGGTCAGTACTTCGGCACGAGTATGACTCCCCTGGTGTTGCACTCGTCTATAGGCCACGGTAACCACTTCCCATCAGATGAACCGTGTGCTTGTCTGCGATCTGAGTAATATTTAAAAAAAACAATGATTTTCACTCAGTAGTCTCAATTGAGAAGTTCTCGAGAGAGCATGAGAATAAGCACATTATATGTAGAAGATCCTGAACATTGTCGAGAGATATTGAGAGTGATTTTCACACTTGAGTCAATTAATTATCACCTTTGAAAAGTTCTAGAGAACTTAGGATAATTACCATCGGTAATTATTGTCAGATACCACAATTATTGCACCTATTTTTTTATTGCTATTGGGCAATTTTTGCATGTAAACATAATATCGTCGTCAATTTTTTTCTCCAACCGCATTTCCAACTTTCCTATAGCTTTGCAATCGCTCAAAATGATCAACTATCCACGAGACCGCCTGTCGAACTGGATTCGTGGGTGGTAAGGGGGCGTAATTTAAAACCGCACTGCACCCAGCGCCTCCTAGCGAAATTAAGTGCGAAGCAGCGGGTACGTGACACCGGCAAATGCGACGCGCCTACCCATGTGTGCCTACCTTAATTGCAAAGGTTCATTTGTATCACGTCAGCCTTTGCAGGATACAATTTGGTTCGACAGGATTCTTAAGAACTAATACGTAATTAAATTAACTAAAGGTGGATGTCTCCGGGGTAGGCAGCAGCTCGCTGCTGGTTTCTATCTTTACATCCTTCAGGAGCTTTCTCTGCATTCAACCTTGCATGCAAGCACGCTCAAACCAAGACAAACTACATTGTTATCTAGACCCAAACTAAGCACAGCTTGCGTTCTAAAATGCGAATAAACATACTAAAGTACTTTTTATAAAAATAAATAGGAATATAAATATTTATTGTACGTAGAAACACAGTAACAGCAAATCAATTTTCATGCAAATATTTGCACTGGGCAGGAATCGAACCCGGGAAGATATCTTTTGCGTAGCATAGATGTCGTCTCTACCTACCTCAATGGGAAAGAGGCGTGACGTTCGTATGAAAGATTTAATGTCAATAGAGGAAGCTCGTGAATAAGTATGTATAGAAGCAAGTGGCGGGCTGTCGTCTCTGCCTGCCCCGGCGGAAAACAGGCGTGAGCATACGTATGTAGTTACTACATCAAGAGCTTCATTAACCTAATGAAGTTATTGAATTATCATCATCAAAGTTATTATCTAACTCATGGAATTGTCATCTAGCGCAGTCTCAGTTGTCAGTCGACGCACAGACACACACATTAATCATCCATCGTGATAGGCGACGCGATTGGACTATCACAGTGTAGAACTGATTCACTGGTAGGTACTAATCTGTTAGTACTTATCAAATCAAAACTCTTACATGTCATTTCGTCAAAATGTCAAATAAGTATATTGACCTGGAACAGCTTAATAAATAGGGCGAGATGTCCTATATAAAAGTGAAGAGATATTTCGGCACGTACCATATAATTATGCATCCGTCTGGCCAGCGTAGAAACAGTAGGCCAAACTCTCCCGACATTGTGAGAGGCCTATGTACAGCAGTGGACTGCGATAGGCTAATTGATATTAGTAAGTTCTTATAGAGATAGATGTGACCTTCCAAACTTTATTCTTCTTCTTGAAGTTGCGTATTAATTTTCATTTTTCACTTCCAACCGCCATAAAACTTCACCGTAGAGCCAGAATTGTTAATCATTCGCAATACCTTGTCGACATTTCTAAAGCAACAAATTAAATTCACATAACAAATAGATTCCACCAACACATACACGTAATAACAAAGCGACTTAAAGACAAATGCTCACTCACTTATTGCAATAATTGGCGTTCGAACGAAACACAAAGGAGTGTAATTAGGAGGGTCGTATGAAAGGTGCAGTAATTACATACATTCGTACCTATGTCTGTACGTCTGGTCGGTGAGAGCTTGTCTTTACATGCTATTTGTTAGACAAAGGTGTAGGAGGGTGAATATAAAGGAGTAAGCAGACTTCACGCTATCTAGCGCTTTACAAAATGCGCCGCATAAAAATCATGCAGGCCTGTCACTTTTTAGCGATGTGCCATCATTATAATTTTAATGTAAATCCTGATTGCATTCGAAGTTGGCACCTTTTTTATATAGGATACGTCAATCTGACTTCAGCTCGCCTGATGGTAAGCTGAAAGCCAAGTTTTGAAAAAAGGGTCACTATTATAGACACGTACCTACCATGTTACAATGGTGGCACTCAGCTTGACGGCCTCATCAGATGCTTTTTACGCCCCGCTTAAAGGACTCGGGACTGTAGGAAAAGACCTTAGTGCTCGAAGTTCATTTTCTTACTCCTCGTAAATCATTGACTTGGCGTATTTTGGAGTATCTTGCTTTTTTCGAGATCGACTTCCGTCTGACCCTGACCCTGAAAGGAAAGTTTGCCCCCGAATCTCATCCGTTCATCAGCAGGTGTACCCGATAGCAGGCTTGTACCATGGCGAAAGGTCCCTTTAACCCGATTCCTGCCGGCTTCCCAATTTGATACGACCCAAAGAGCTAAATCGAGGTAAGTATTCCTTTCCACTGGCTTTCCTTTTGAAAATTTTCAGCCTTCACCACTTATTTGTATCAATATTTAGAGTAAATTTTAAGTTAAAAAAACTTTGTGCAAAAAAACGCTGAACGCTGATTAGAGTTATGTATTTTAATTAAACAAGCTCGCTGTTTGCCGACGTTGTGAATGGGAATATTTTAATTATCGCCATCCCCGTGCGTAAATTTCCCACGACTGCGATAAAGAATAAACATCGGCATTGTCTTAAGCCCCCGTCAAGAATTACAGCGAACCAGGGCTGGCACGAAGCAAATATATTTCTCTTTTAGAAATGATTGAACATCTTTATAGAATAAAGTAAAAAGAAAAAATTATAGAAGAAAGCTACTGCTTACTTAGGTAGGTACTTATGTAATATTTACTCAGAGTCTATGTGGTCACACCAAGACGACCTCAACTGCAAGTCGGTGCACCTACCCATTAACGGCTGAGGTTCCTTTGTAGGTTTTCCTAAGAGAAGAGAGGAGAGGAACAGAAATAGTAAGAAAACTTCAGATTCTGAAGTGAAAGCCTCGAATACAGTCGTGAATAGCGCTTTGATATCTTACCAATGTTCGATTTCATATCGATTAAATTTATTAAACCTATTAGGTTTTAATGGTATAGATTGTTAGTTTATTCTGTTATTTCTTTTTCTAATATTATCAGTGTATTCATTTTTGTATTTACCATATATTGAAAATTCAATATTAAATATTAAATCGCTATGCCCAAAAATAATAAAGTTCATATATTATGTTGAATGATGTTCATAATAAAGAATAAAACAAAATTAGGCGTTGTGAAATAATTATTATTATAAAATACTAACTGCTCCGGCGAACTTCGTACCGCCATATTTTCGGCCCGCGTGGTATTCAAATCCCGTTCCCGCTTCACCCTTATCACTTCACTTAGGGGTTTGAAAAATAGATGTTGGCCGATTCTCAGACCTACTCAATATGCTCACAAAATTTTAAATGGCTATTAAAAAATAAGGGTTGATCGTAGAAGGGTGAAAATTGAGGATTGTATGTATTTTTGTATGTTGTATCATAAAAAAATAGATATTAAAATTTTGTCTAAAAAATAAATAAAAAAAAGTTAGGGGTGGACTACCCCTAACATTTAGGGGGATAAAAATAGATGTTGGCCGATTCTCATAGATACCGGATAAGCACAAAAAATTTCATCAAAATCGGTCAAGCCGTTTCGGAGGAGTTCGATTACGCACATTGTGATACGAGAATTTTATATATTAGATTATAAGGCATTAATATCTAATAATAAATTATTTCACGTCTAGTTATGTTTTACTTTATAACAGTCACTGCTTATCTAGGTTAAATTAACTAGGCTAGGCACTTTTTTGGACCAAACGTTAAGGTTTAATTTTACAAAATACTTTTCAACTGCCAATAGAAGAGCGAGACACATTGCATTTATCAAAAATAAGTCTGTAATAGTTTTCATTCTGTGTTTAATCAATATAAAACACTAACAAAGTCCCTTCAGTATTCCTTCACACTTTTTTTAGAACCGAATAAAAATTGATTTATTTGTTTTGTACAGTAGAGGCAGCCCTAGGCCGCAATGGCTCAAGTCGTCGGGCCGCTCCCGGCGGGGCCATTATGCGGTCACCGCCTGATTACCGCCCCGTCTTGATTTCAACCCTTCTTTATCCACCACCTACCTACTAACATGAGCTTTACCTAACTGTGTTTACCTATGTGGGTGAACAAATATCCTTGTAGTAGCAATATTTCAAAGACACTGTTCTAAGTGCCGATATAAGTACTTAGCTCTATCTATAGGTATTGGAACCTAAAACAATATGAACTTTATGCATGTTAATCCCCCGAAGGGGTAGGCAATACGATTTTCGGTCCCACGTAATAGAGGGCGAATCTATTGTGATCAAGCGGGCACTGGCTGCATTAAGTCCCATATTATAGGGGAGAGCTCATTACAAAACTCAATTCGAGAATTTTCTAACCGAAAATTCAATGGGTAATACTCTGGAAATCGAATTCCAGACCATTCAACATTCATACTCACTACCACTGCGCTATAGAGACTAACGGTAGACCTCCTTTTATCTATCCGTGACCTTGGCTTCTGAAAAGCAACCAAAACGACTTAAATATAAAAAATAACACGTAAAAAATTGTTGTATGATCTGATAAAAACATTTTTATTTTAATAAAACCTGTAGCTACAGTTGATAAATCTTCATGGCATCAAACTCCACAATCATCTACGTAAAAGTTCACTCAGTGGGAACAAACTCGGTCTTAAGAATAGAGGGTAAGATCTCTAAGAGGTCCCATTGCAGCCGTTTGTGGTCACCGCCTCATTGCGCGCCGTGACCGTCTTATATCAACCCTTCTTTCAACCTCGGTAGTAATGATTTTTATTATAATTCGCTTCATTTTCAATCCCCTATTGCATGTTTGAGGAGAATTCGCGTTGTTTTCTTAATTGAAAGATGGTGGGAATTGTAATACTTAAGACTCATTTACACGGGGAGAGTTTCTCGTACGTTTCGGTTCGCGAAATCGTACGCGACTAAAGGCGGCCACCCACTTACAGTCCGCCTGCAGTTTTTCGTCTGTCCGGCGGCCTGCAGTCCTTATGTCATCATAATTTTATTACCTCAGACTAAAATAATAACATTATTTTATTCTTTTAGTCTGATGTTATTACGTATAAAATGCCGACGGCCATAGACTGTCCGGCCTTTAACTGTCTTTGCTGACCGAAATCGTCAAGCGGCCACACACATATTAGCCGTCAGTCCAAAATCGTATACAAGACTGTGTGTGGGCTATTGCGATGAACTGACAGACCGATATCATCCGGTTGTCGTTCGATAAACTGCTAGTGGGTGGCCGCCTTAACACTAGCAATAATCGCCATACCATTATCGTACGAAAGTGTTTATATACAGGCAAACACGAAATTCTCGCCTAGGATTAAATCATACGAGATTCGCAAGTGACATATCGCCTATGTCAAAATACGATTATTGCTTGAAAAGTCTGTTTAGACGGACACTACCAATATCTAATGGCGAGACAATTCTTACAATACTTCATGGAAACCAGTTACGTAGACGTATTAAAAAAGCCTTCAAGGAAACCGGTTACGAAACTCCGGTTTCCTAGACGGCCGAAGCGGCTCGGCTAATTGTTTCTGCCAATGTTTAAACAAAGTAACTATTTCTGTCCTTTCGATAATAGTATCTTACAGGCGAGAAACTCTTCTCGTCTAAATGAGCCTTTAAGAGCAACCAGAGGGCTTTTATTGCACTAAAATTAATGGCTCAATAAATTTAAATTGGGTCCGCAAATGACCAGACTTTATAGACAGTTCTTGGGTACTATCATACCCCAAATCCTACCTAATATTTACGAGTTTGTATGTTTGTTACCCAATCAAGTAATAACAGTTGAATGTATTTGACTTAATTTTGTAAAGCTTGCACTTTGAAGCCCGGGATCTGCTCTCATAGTTTACATAGTTGATTGTGACTTTTACGGGAGCGACTACCCTCCGAACTCCTAATTCCGAGAGAAAAGCCTACGCCTGAGCCTAAGTCACCAATCTGGCCTACAAGATTTTTTCTGGTATTTCAGATAACTATGTACCTCAAACTAAGCTTTTGTTGTGTTAGAAATGAATTCACGTTGGTAGAGTAATCACCTAGGTACTAAACGACCCACAAACTCTCAAATCAGCCATTCCATCACTATTATTAGGAAAACAATCTAATGGACTACGCACTGAAAACTCGTTAAAACAACATCCACCGCTATTTAAATCGAAAACTATTTTGTTTTAAAACTGAACGATACTCAAAACAGAGTACTTTAATGAGGGTAGATAGGCACATTAAAGCATAGCGGGGCGTAATGTGACCAGCGAGAAATAAATAGTCCAGAAAATTACCGGCGAACCCGCCCCCGCGGTCCGCTACCCTCACCCCTCGGAGCTCTACCTCACATATAGTTTGGATATGCCACTATGCGCGAGTATTGTTTTACAGTAATTGATGTGAAATACAAGAACTAGGCTTGAAAGCTGATGATGGTGAGATTGTGTGGGTAGTTACTTAGTAATGAACAGGTTGCTGGCCCAGTGCGTGGAGACAATAGAGGAGAATCTACATGGAATACCTAAGTACATTCTGTTAGTGATTACGTTATTATCTGCTGTATTATCTGTAGGCACATGCTGTTAGAACATTTCGAACAATCCAACGAACTCGGCAACTGAATCCGTGGTGATATTTAAATTCTGCATGCTGTAAATTTGGTGTCGTCACGTTGTTGAGCATGAGACATCACTAAAACAGCATGCGATATTGAAATATCACCGCGGATTCAGCTTTCGAATTCGTTCGATCGTACATTCTCGGAGAGCACGTAAAGCCGTCGGTCTCGGTTGCCATATGAACACCTATGGCAGTCGTTACGGGTGGTTAGAGTCCTAAAAATTCCAACAACTTCTAATTGTCTCAACGTCTAATTGCAATGCTTCGATATCATCAATGTTGTGGAGGTCAAATGGCAGTTGCTTCACGAAAAAGATAGAAGTTTAGCCAAACCCGCAGTCAGACTGGAAAAAGCGGACCTCAGACTCTGAGTTGAAATATTCGGGTGTGATCGGGACGACTGCAAGGATATAAAATGAGTACCCTCCTGTAAGAAAATAAATGTACGATTCTCTGACAGTTGCTCTTTATTTTTTTACTCTTCTCGATATTTTAAACTAAAATATCCACAAAATATCCCGATCAAAACTATCAACGCCGCTAACCTTTTCTCCCCTCATAATCTCCTTCGATCATACCTGTGTAATGCCCAAAGTTTTCCGAGTATCATTAGCTAGTCTAACTACACAAGCCAAAGGGACCCCTCGACGGTGTCTCCTCGACTAGTGTTCAAGGGTTATTAAACGCTAATAAGACGATGCGCTTAATCATAATTGGTGTAAAATAATGTACTTGGAATTCGGGATCGAATTGATATTTTGTTTTGCTTAACGAAGCTAATCTTCCCCTCTAGACAAGTGGCAATTCGTCGGCCGGCGTTTTGTAGAATAGAATGCCAAATGTATGGGATTTGACATATATGACAGGCGTCAACGAATGTCAAAAACGTCAAATCCTATACATTCTATTCCATGATACGTTTCTTTAATTCGGAATACGGTTTAAGTCCAGAATTAAACACTGTTTTTTTTACTAAACCGATGGAGCGTAGCCAGTTCTAATTACTTTCGATTTGCCTACAAGTTGAACTAAGAGTGCAACATGCATACATAATATTCACGCCTGTAGATTAGAGAAGGGGTAGGCAGAGGTGTATTAACACCCCTATTTCGACAACTATGATTGTCAGTCCTACGTTAGGCGAGCCTATTGGCATCAAATGGGCATTTTGTCATGAGAGGTAAGTATGTTTACTGTTAGATAGAGAACAGCTCTATCTCTTAAGGCCGGTCCCAATAACTTACCTGCAGTTAAAGGTAGATCTATATCCCAGGGTTGAACGACATTGGTCAAATCTGATATTCGTCAAATCGGCATTTCGTTCAATGTGACAATGGTCAAAGCTGTAGTTCGTCAAATCGTCTGTTTGTCCAATTATGAAATTTGCCAAATACGCTATTGGTCAAGTTATTAGATTGATGACGTTTTTGTTCTATAAAATGACCAAACTGGCAGTAGATAGGTTATAGGGAACGGTCGCTCCTAGGGATCGCTCTAAGAAACCCACTAGAATAAATGGTGGCCCTATTTTACTCAGCCATGTACCACACGGCAGTGCATCAATTTTTGTATATCACTTAGGTGTTTGACAAGCACACGGTCCACCAGATCGGAAGTGGTTAGTGTGGCGTATGATGGGCAGGGGCACACAATTGTGCTGCCGACCCTGTAAAAAAGTTCTGATGCCCTTCTTCAAGAACCCTATATTGTAGTCGCTTAGAAAATCACAGCAAGATCTTGCGCGCACTATAAATAATCATCCATAGTTAACTAACTAATATAATTAATTAAATGGACTATTAAGTAATCTGTGGTATGGGTCCTCACCAAGACCTTCGAACCTCATATGTAAACTGGGATAACCGCAGGAATGATGACAAACCTCAAAGGCGAACCACAGTTTTCAAAAGTTAGGTCCTGGACACCTAGGAGAATGAAGAACTATTTTAATGTATCAGGGAAAATACTTCTATACAAATATTACTATTAAAACCTAGTGATTACCGATTAAAAGCGGAGTTAAACCATGAGAGGTCAATTAAATATCAATTAGGTATTGATTAGTGAAAACCGCTCTTAAGTTTGATTTCATCAGTGAAAGTTGAAGTACAGTGACTTATCACGCTTTTTTCTTAATAATAAATTATAACGTTACTAGCCTTCCGCCCGCGGCTTCGCCCGCGTACATCTCGGTTAACGCGACCTTTGCTCATATCTTCGGTTCTACTCAACCGATTGGGATGAAACAAACGTAAGATTTTAAGTCTGACCAAGCCCTTTCTAACAAAAAAAACCGCATCAAAATCCGTTCAGTAGTTTTTGCGTCCATCGCGAACAAACAGACAAACAGACAGGAAATTCAAAAAAAATATTTTCGTGTTCAGTATCGTTAACGTAACGTATCCCAAGTATTTTTTTTTAAATATCTCCAATGTACAGACATGACCACTTTACAATTATATAATAGTATAGATAGATGGTTTTACCTCATCTTTACCTTTATGAGATACAAAAAGTAGAATTTATTACTACAAAATCCTCGTTTCACACTTCTATTTCCTTCCTTTATTTCTACGCAAATACCTACTCCATAATACAAACACCGTATACATTGTACATATATAATTAAACTAATCTAAGAACTCACATACTCACAAACTAATCTTCTAAAAGCGTTTTCTCATCTTTCAAACGACTATCTTGTTTCAGAACGTCATTTATTTCGCCTCTAACCACAAATCCCGGTAGCGCCATCTCGCGAAGCTTTTCCCAGTTAGGAGCACACTAGCGCCAGTGACAACACACATTTTTATGCCTCTGTAGACACACTCACGCACACATTGACAATGAAAAGTTGTCAAAAATTGTCTAAGCGATTTTTGTTGTAAACTCTCCTCTATAGTATAATAGAAAATGAACTTTATTGTCATGACATTGGGTTCATTTTAAAATGTAAGATTTGATAAATAAAACCTATTTTTGCTCGTCGAACAATTTCGTAACAGTTCTATAACGGTGGATACGACATTGCTCCCACGTTGAGATAAGCCATTTTCGAAAATAGAACAAGAGAATCTAGTTGCTCAGAAACGAAAAGCGGGACAGGTGCGCTCAAACTTGTTACTTGTGACATTTTGACATGCGCATTGAGCGCTCTGTTTCTTGGGGGAAAATACAGCTATCAATGTGTGCGTTTGTTCCCCTATACATGAGCTTTCTTACAAGGAGTTGACTTTCTTAAGAACACGAAGAAAGCGAAAAGGTTCGCACTTGAAGGAGTTTAGTTAAAAATACCGAGCAGCTGGTTCGTCGCTTCACCGTTAGAGGGCGCATTTTGGAATTTTTATGCAACTATAGTTACTTATAGAGCTATATTTATCACTTATAGCTGATGTAGTAAGAGTTTCATAATAGATACGTCCATTGTACGGGAAAAGTTAGTTGCTTGAATTTAGCTCTACATGACGAGTTGATTATTCCTTCAGGTAGGAAAGTTAGTATAGCTAATTTATACCTTGACAATAGGTATGTAAGTAGAAATAGGTAAATATTTAAATATATTTTAGTCACGAAGTGATTCAAACAGTGACTTTTAAGTCAATTTTATCAAATACCTAACTGTAATGCCCTCAACACTGATTGGTGGGGGTTGAACGCTTAGATAAATATAACATAGACAATTGACACTCTAAACCGCAAGCGGCCAGTGAACGGCGCGAATACTCGTGGGGACAGTCGACAAATCCCAACGACTGTGTCCACAATCACATCCCATTATAATCTTAACGAATCGCGTTTCGCGGTTAACCACAAAATTATCCCGATCGACCAATCACAGCTAACCGCAACATATATTTTCCTCTACCTATTTTTCCAGGGGTGAAAATCTTAGAAACCACACGACTAACCGCAAAGGTCAAGTAATCGACCAATCACAAGTTGTAAATATAACCACAAGCCACGCCCATTTAACCGCAAACCAACCACAACGCGAGACGTTCACTTCATGTCATCGATCGTGGTAACAGAAACATTCTTTTTTCGAATTACGACTTGCGGTTGGTTATTTACGGTTACATGCTCCGTAATTTATTCGTAAAACGTTGTAGGGTAGATTTGGTAGAGCGTTTGAAAATAGAATACGAATTGCCAGATGTAAAAAACATTTGGTAGAAGAGGTTGTATCTGGTGGTTGTGTTGTGTGTAATAGATAACATCATGTCGGTGTACGGTGTACCCCAAAGATGAAATATTGATTCGACCACGCGGGTAGAAGGCGCGCCGCACACACGCGTGGCTTACGTTCAGACGCACAGACACAGTCGCGACCGCATTATATTCATAATGAATACAGCTATCCCACTCGCCAGTCGTCTTTGACTTTGTATAAATATATTTTGTCTCTGTCGCGCGCCACTTGAGCGAGCGCTTCCCCCTCGCAGGAGAGGGACGGGTGAGGGTTAGAAGTTAGTCTTCGAGAGGTCGCCAATTTCTATTTCATTAAGTGGCGCGCCTGAAACCACAGCGGATCGATGGAAGTTCCTTGCCACCTGAAAAAAAATATTTCGGTCATTTCCTTATTCTATAAATAAATTGGATGCTCTAACATATGAATCTTATCTATATCATGAGTTTTCTTACCAGGACAACCACAACTTACTCGTATCATACCTCACTCGTTACTAATAACATAATCTATCTATCTACTAAAAAATAGTCTAGCATCAGTTAGATACTTAAGAATATTTCAGTTGTAATTAAATTATAACTTATTTTATTTTGAACCACTGAACTATTGGATAAGATGTACGAATAGGGCCCTTCTTTAACAAGATAAGACTAGACTTGTATTTTTCTACGACTTTTAAGTCGTCTGACTGGCCAACCCCGATGAGAAAGCCTGCGCCAGAGCCTCATCCAACATTCAGCATGTATACCGGCTTGCAGGTGAGTTTGGTTTGACTCCGAAGGTCAAGCATAACAACTTACCTGATGTGTAGAAAATAATAAAACACACATGGTATGGAGAGTGTTCCGATGAGCTCTCCTTTCTTATAAAGAACCACATGTACAGGGCTGATGTGTCACCTCCATACGGTGCAATCAATAGGTACGCAGTACGCACCAAGCGATTCGGCACTTCAATTCTTTGCCGCACCAAAGCAAAGGTAGGAATTCTTTTCCAACGCTCCAGTTTACTTTTGAGTGCTTCCAAGTGTACCAACTTACAAGTGAGAGTGGCCATATACCTACATCGGTTTTGTGCCGCACGTAGAATATTAAGAGATCCGATTCTCAGCACTCCATGAATTCACCGTGCGGTCGCCGGGTCCATAGCGTGATACAGAGAGGAACACCGTGACGGCGACTGGGACTTGCGACCCAGATGTAGGTTTAGGGTGGCCACCTTGTGATGCATCAGCAGTAGTGTTCCATCCCCCCCCCCCTACCTATCCAAATTTGGTAAGATCCTATCAATGCCGCTTTTGATATTCGATTTAGTATCTAAAGAGCTTACTGAAGCTCTTGGCAATCCGAGGTCTTAAGTTGTACAGAGATTTAGCTGGAATTCCCCTTGCTCCTACTTCTACGGCGTAGAGTTTAACCACGTAGAACTGTGAGTTCTACAAGCCTAGGCGCATAGGCTTGCGCATGCGATCGTGAAAAAAGGAATATGTCGGGTCTGGATGATGAGGCACAGATATCCTCCGGTATTTTATAGTGCTTCTCATACGTGTTTACGAGTATTCTCCAGTCAACGGCAGCTATCAAAATTGAATATGGCTTTTGAGGTGATTTCTTTGAGTAGCCTTCCTTTACAAACACAATGTCATTTCTTTGGTTTGTGGTTAATCCTTTTTTCGCTCTAGCTACCGCCAAACTTACAGCCTCACGTATGATTTCTAATACCTTATCATGTCGGCGCGAGTAATGACCCCGGTCTAATAGCGTCCTACAACCCACTAGATAGATAGTATATACGTATTTTTATTTCAATAAACCTCGAGTTACTTAAGTCTGTCCTACATAACTTTAATCTATTCTTAAATCTAGTTCCATGATGCATTGCAGTGTGCAAGGAGCGGAAAGTAATTGTGATACAATGCAGTGTTCGTCTAGCCGAGAATATGCAGTTTAACCTTCTTTAGGCTGTCCGCTGCGTTAAACGGGCACCCGCGGCGGGTGACATCGCAAGCAATCGTTGGACGGGTGACCGGACTAAAACGTTGAACTACATATCTAGCAGAAACACACTTTCCTGTCATTTCTATTACTCAGAACCGTCATTTATTACAGTGAGAAAGGGGAACGAAGCCAAGTGCCTCTTCTGCTCTCTCCACCTGCGGTGTAATGGTTACACAATTACAGTTTTGAGTGATAGAAGCACAAGAAATTGCGATCTGTGCTCCATGCAGTTCAACCCTAACGCAGCCTTATTCTCGGAATTTTAATGATACAGCATACAATCTTGTGGAAGCCCGCAACGGCTACCCACGCAGCTCGCATTTCGCTGCTCAAGGCAAGGGACGGCCTTACAACGAGCCGAGCTCCGGGCTATAACTCTCCCTGCACGCGGCGCACCGCTTCTCTTATTTCTTTCGGGATGAATATCTGATTACTTTAGTCTATGCTTATGTTCTATACCTAGTAGGTACCTACTAATAGACTAGTTAAAATAGACGAAATAAAATGGTAAGCTTGCTTATATTCGCATAGAGCTGAAAATTGGTGGGGCTCTTAAAGACACCATAATGAAAGAAATATTAAAAGTCCCTATCGATTGGACTTCTGCATGTTTTTTTATTCAATATTTAAGGTCAAATATATTGGATTCTCGCATTTTTCTCCTAATCAGCAAATGTTATCGCAAAAATATGTTAGGCAAGGTTGTAGATCATGTTGTAATAACCTATAAAATTGGTGTAAAACATTTTTTGTGCGGGTCTCCCTTTCGGGGATATTGCGTTTTCAAAATTAGAAAAAGTCATATCTGTTTTATATAAAATTTCATTCCCCTTATTATTATTCCAATTTTGTAGGTAATTACATGATCTACAACTTTTTCTAACATACTTTTGCGATAACATTTGCTGATTACGAGAAAAATGCGAGAATCCAATATATTTGACCTTTAACCTTGAATAAAAAAAGATGCAGATGTCCAATCGATGGGGACTTTTGATATATCTTTCATTATGGTGTAGTTAAGATCCCCACCAATTTTCAGCTCTATGCGAATTTATGCAAGCTCAAATCTTTATTTTTACTGGATTATTAGTAACTACTTCATACTTTAGTTGCGAAATTTTTCGGAAATATCACTCTATCGAACCGATTTAATTAATTTAATTATATTATACATACATTCACGCCTGTAGATAGGTATACTTATCGTCCAAGGTGTAGGCAGACCATCCAACATTAAATATAAGCCAGGACAAAGTGACGGAATTAGGCTCGCCCCCTTTTACATGGGAGTGAAAAACATAGTCAATGAAATGTGAGTTTTTTTCCTTTCATTTTTTTTTAATATAATTTGTCATAAATTATAAATTTTATATAAGGTATGTTTATCGAGAGTTTTAGCCAGCGGTAAACATAATTTCAGTGGTACAGATTCATTTCACTCAACGGAATAATAATAATGATAATGTTTATTTGCCTCAAAATGTTTTTACACTAAATATTTTACGAACAATGCTGGGCTATGTATTTTTCACAATTTCTGTGAACACTGGTTTCCAAACTTGGCCAAAACCTGTATTTTGGGAGACAATTTTTTTAAATATTTGTGACTTTTTGGGACACATTGATTCAATACCTTCCTATTTCGATACACATAATGTTAGGGTGCGCCTTAACAGCACTAGGTTTCATAATTTTGCACCGTTATCAGAAAATATAAATTACATAATGAATATTTTTAAATGTTTTCATCTCGCTTTATCTATACATATTATAAAATACTTTGTCCTCTATAACTGAGTGACGGATCAACGCACAACCTAAACCGCTGATTGTTGAGACCTGAAACTTGGAAGGTGTGTTTTTTGAGTGTCATAGACATTCAATAGGAAAGGATTTGCTGAAATTCTACCCCTAAGGAACTGAAAAAGCGGAACAAAGCTCGTATGGGACAAAGTGAATCCTTGGCCCAATCTATTTCAAATTTTGCCTTATACCCTTTTAGGACACAGACTCACAGAGGCATAAAATTTGAAATTTGAAAACGGTAAGATAGTTGTTACACTTTACCCATATATAGAGACCACTGCGATCGATAATCTAGTACATTATTAAAGCTATATATACAGATTTATGCGAACATCACTTCATTCTGTATTCAGGAGAACCTACCTATTTCCTTTGTAAGTGGAATTCTTATTGTGATTTGAGTGCACATTAACAATTCATTGGAGGACATGTCGGCGAGGAGTTTGGGACGAATGCCTATGTTGTAGCTCCCTATATCGATGTACGTATATTACTGTTATGAATTTCTACACAGATCTTTATTTCCATTCTCCATAAACAGAGAAGATAAAATTTGTCAAAAAAATATGAATGCAATGGAATTGTTGTATTATTTCTAATTGGTCTGATTATATTATTATGATTTACAACAGAAGGAAAAACCACTGCTGTGATTTTTACATACCAGAAGATCAATGGTCGCAATAAAATCTGTTCAAAATTCAGTCTTAATCTAATCTCAATCTTCCAAATGTCAAAAACGATATTCCCATAACCCAATATGATTTTTTTTAACCTTTGGGTGATTTATCTTCATAGCGATTTCCGAGGCTCTGGCGTAGGCTCTCTTCACGAGGTAGAGTGTGGCAGTCGTTCCCGCGATAAATCAAGTTAGCGCAAAAGAGTATGAGAGCGGACCCTGTGCTCCAACATACAGGCTTAGGACTCAACTGGGACGATGGAGCTTAGTTACCAAATTTTTCCGGTAATGACTTCGTGATGTATTCCCGTTTATACCACTGATATGCCACTAGTGGCACACAACGGCAAAATACTTCCCCTTTGTGCCACTATCACTATCAGTAGCACAGCACGGTAAAACAATTTCGTGGTATGCCAATGGATCTACAACTGAATATAGCGGGTTTTTGTAATTGTTATTGAAGACCAATTGCAGACTCATCAGCCCCACAGCATCACCTCATAAGTAATAATTTAATATCTAACGATGATAAACAGAAAGGCTTTGCCAAAGCCAGTGTAAATTGAAGATAACCCCAGTTCAACAGGCGGGCCCTTATATTAATTAGCACGAATATTTTGGGGGATATTATTTACGTAATAAAGCCTTATTTAGTGCCCCCCAAATGAAATATGAGCCATTGAAGAGAATAAGTGCTTAGCACAAGCGTTATTACGCACCTCACTGGTGTTTGGTGTGAACTTAGGAAGTTGAAGTGTAAAATTAGGTTCTAAAGTATTATTGATGGTTGCTTTATATGCTTTTTGTTATTCTACAGGAGGTGGACAAGTATTAGTTCAGCTGATGGCAGACGATAGCTTACTACTCATATATACCGTTGTAAGTGATGAGCAGTCATTTATAACCAAAGTAAGCTGTGTTAATTACGATATAGATGGCGCTGTGTGACAGCCTCTGTGTCGGTAGTGAACGCGGCCGATACGCAAGAGGCGCGGGGTCGATTCCCGCTGAAAACAAATATTTGTATGCATGAATATGGGTATTTGCATTGATCTGATCATGCCTAGGAGATCACGTTAAGCCGTCCGTCCCGGTTGCCATCGTAACATCCATTCGAGGTGAAAGCTTCGTATACGACTGGGATTAACGCTCAAAGAAGAATGTCAGTTTCGATTTCTTTCAGTTGGGTTTAAGATGAAGAGCCACGTGTCGTCTTTGAGCTCGATTGGTTGATTGGTACCTTATTTTTTAGTTGTAGTTGTAGATTTAGGATACCTGCCAATCACCTGAAATATCGGTTATCAAATTCAGGTGTACGTTTCACGGCAGGCCTGTAGATATTCTATAGTTTTGTTTAATTTTACTGCAGCTTCGGTATCATAGCAAGTGACGTGTATGAGGTCTCCATTTCAATTCCCGGCAGTAACTACCTATTGGGTTTTTATTAGGATATTCTCAGTAGCAGTATGAATAAAAAGAGTGTGTGATTCAAATCAATATTATTTCCTCTTGAAATTGAGGTCAAACAGCAGTTGCTCTCTCTGTAGGAAGGTAGTTCAACCTCCAAATTGCAAGCTGTTAGAGTGTATGCAATGGGGATATTATTATGGATATGGATGTCAAATTATTTGTAAACACCAACTGTTGTCTCTTCCTATCCCGGAGAGAAATAGGCGTGAGCGTATGTATGCATGTATGTTCCATTTATATACATTCAACTATTGAAAAGACCATGAACCTGTACTTTATGACAATTTTTTTTTTTGTTTTTTTTTTGACATTCTACACAACGCTATCTAGACCCAAAGTAAGCATAGCTTAACTAGCTTGTGTTATGGGTTCTAGAATGCGGATAAACATACTTAGATACATTTTTTTTGTAAAATCTATCAATTAGCCTATTGCAATCCACTTCTGCACATAGGCCTCGTGCGTCACTTCTGCCGATCCTCCGCCTCCTGTAACCAGTTCGTCCCTGCCACCTTCTTCAGTTCGTCATTCCATTTGGCTAGATTGCGTCGTCCCACCTTCGGGTTGCCTTCTCTGGTCCTTAGACAGACGTGGCCAGCCCATCATCTAAAAACATTTTATTTTGTAGATACAATCTTGAAGAGAAATGCCTTTCTAACCATCAGTAATCGAGTTACAACCCAGCATACATACCTATTTACTCTCCAACCGAGTACCAACATATTATATTTCCACATTTCTGATCACAAAATCCATCTAATTCGGCCAACCAATCTCCGTAGAGACCGTTCAACCGTGATTCGATCACGCAAAAAGTCAGCATACACATTATTTAAATACAATGGCCGTTCGTTAGGCCGGCGGCAGGCCTCAGGAGTTCGATGCAAGATTTAATTAAATCGCCCTCCTCCCGGGAAGGTCCCGTCTCTTCCCTGCCTCACCCCCGGCCGCGTCGTCGGCAATTTCCTCGAGGGTTGATTTATTGTCGCCTCTGGCCGCGAGGTGCCGTCAGCGAGCCTACGTAAAGGATTGAGCGATACGTCTATGTTACTTGAAATCTGTTCCGTGAACACACGACGCCTACGAAGATAATGGATCATTGTTGCTCTAAGATTCCAAGCTGACGCCATGTCTCGTCCCGTTCTATATTTAGTGGTGATTCTATTGTTTCATACCAGAGAGGTTGTTTACTAATACAATATAGCAGGAATGCATCTAAAATATCTACATGCTAAATGATCAGAAATCGTGCGATTATATGGCACACAATACATAGTGGTATGGACTATAATATAATGTCTTCTGAAATAAAATTAAGCACCATAAGCACAACTCAAGGTGGTTGATGTCGATACCCCAATATACCGCAAAGGTATAAGAATGCCGATATGATACAACATAATGAGAACACTGATACAATATACTCGTAGGTGTCGCGGTTGGACTGGAAGAAGCTGAAGCGGACTCCGTGGTAAGGTCTCGGATGCGGTCGATATTTTTAGCGCAATAATGATGATGGTGATGATATGATATAGGTAGGCTATACATGTATCTATTGTGTCTGCGGTTATACACTATAAGATCTATGTCTGAAGTATTTAAATTAATATTTATTTATTTGTATATTGCTCGGGATATATATCTTTGATCTAAAATAAATAAATAAATAAATATTCTACAACATTCTACACAACGCTATCTAGACTCATGGTAAGCTTAATTAGCTTGTGTTATGGAATCTAGAATGCGGATATACATACTTAGATACTTTTTTTTTGTAAATACATACATATATTATTATACATAGAAACAAAAAAAATGTGCTCTACACGCGCAGCACACGTTTCTTGGGCGTCTTTTGAGGATAACACGGGATGCTACGGAGATGGACGGGCTCAAGTTCACCAAGCATAGATTATTACAAAACAATCCGCGGGCGCCAGGGCCTCATTTTTCTCGCGATATAGGTCCAAGATACGTGTATGTGGAGCCTTAGACAAAGTGACATTCTATTGGCGAAAACGCCAGTGGAATCACTAATTGTAGTATGAAATAGATATAAATCATTAATATAACTATATTTTTTTATGAAATTTGAGTCTTTGTAATTCGAAATACATTAATTAACTTGTCATTATTACTATAACTACCGCAATGTCCCGAAATCCATTGTTAAAACCTTAAAAATGGTTCGCTTCAGTGCGATTCCATCAATAGAATGTCACTTTGTCTAGGACCCCTGAGGTCCTATATACGTTACTAAAATGTGATGCACATACCAACCCAACACTTTCCTATCTAAAATATATGTACACTTTGATAGGAAGGTTCTTTTCAATAAGGGCCGTCCCAAACTTGTGTAAGTATAACGTGTTAAGTGTATTCCCCTGTCCGGCCGGTCGGGTTACTTTTTCTCGCAGTATATTAAGTCGGGGTTAGAAGCTGGGGTGCGTATGATTTATGTCTCAGAGACTGTATCCCATGGCTGCTATTTGTTACAATCTTATTTGGTATGCTGGTATGCTTGTGTGAGGTGATTTGAGTGTGGTATAATCCGAAGAAATGCGAAAGTGAGTTTGTTTATTTGTTTGTTACTCAATCATTTGTCCCAGTAACACATAAAACCTATACAGAAGTAATTTTTACTCCAGGTAAAGATTTGATGCCAGTTTTTTTAAATCATCACGTGGCTGTAAAGCATTCGACTGCCACGGTAGAGGTTGTGGGTTCAATTCTCACTCGTTGCAAATATTTGTATGTAGGTATATCTAAGTCTAAGTATGTAGATCCCAGATGTTAGGCTAGTGAAGTTATGGTTACCTTGGTTCGACAAAGCGCTGTTATTCTATTAGAAAATTATTATTAAAGCTTATTATATATACTGCCCTCACTCCAAGAATATAGATCTTTTGGATTGGTTGAAAAAAATCCACCCTTAGGCTGTGCCTTAGGGCAGTATCGCAAGCGATTCGTTTCTCTTACGACAGGCCGACAGTCGCGCGATAAGGCGATATGGATCGATGTGAACACACCTTATCGCAACGATTTACCTAATCTTGTACCAATTTAACACTAAACTTAGTAGTCCAGTGTAATACATCTTAATGTCGCGCTTATCTTTACGTCAAACATAAATATTCTGTTCTTATTTTTTACACCGTTTCTTACAGTTACCTACATTTACTATCTAAACACGAGAAATACGTTATGACATAATTCATTTTTGATCATATTATCATAACTCTGCAATAAAGAAAATATTATTTCTGTTATATAAATTTAGAATAGGGTATGTCATACAATTTAAATGCCTTCTGTCCTGTAGCAATAATCTTCTGGGTCATACCTAATAATATTCCCATAGACCTAGGGCCGTACCAAGCACAGCTTCAACTATCACTATGGGATAGACATACTGAGGTAAAGAAAATAAATGGAGGATGCGTGGAGGTATTCATAGAAATACCCAAAAGACCAATGTAAAAAACCAAATTAATTCTTACAAATAGGTAATCTAATATTTGCACTGAGCGGGATCAAAATCATACAATACATATATACATATACATAACCTATAAATAAAAAGTTTATTCCCTCTAAAAATCTAATTTTTATGAGGTTCAAAAAGTACATAATATTTCGCAATACACCAAAAATGCCGACTTATATAAAGAATTTGAAGATGTTCTAATCACATCTACGTCAACCCCTCGTCTCATCAAAGCGCTGAAGTTTCACTCAAAAAGACGTTTTGTACGAACTTCGCTTATTAAGTCAAACAAACTCTGAACTGAGCTACTTTTCATATCAGCCCTACTAATTAATCAGCTATCCGAAACACAATAACAAAGTATTAAATTACGACCGAAACTCGGCAATGTTCTTAAAACATTAATTAATTGGGAACTTATAGAACCTCGAAATTCAACATTTCGAAAGTCAAACTAGCCGATTTTGTTGTTTTAAACATTAGAAAAAGGACTTACTTATACAAAAAAAGACTCCTTTCCACACAGTTTTTTTTATTATTCACTTCATTATGGTTAACTTAATTGTATTCTGGAAGGGCGCGAAAATTATAAGTTGTAGACGTATTTTGTGTTGATCCGTAATTTATTGTGAAACAAGTGATTAAAATGTTTGAAAATGGATAATACCTCCCTCATTTCTACGTAATGAAAGTTTTGTTTAGGTAAGTAACTAACTTTTTTACATGATTTTTCAAATTACTTATCTTTTTTCACCTCTATCACATTGAGTGACAAAACTCTTTTCGAAGCATAGAAGAACAATTGGTAGTATTATTAATGAAAGGAATAAAATTTATATAAGCTCTGTTAACATTTATTTAGTTTACTGGTCACTCCAGACTTAACAACTCTGACGAGTTGTCGTTCTTATAGATATGAGGACAATAAATAACACTTTTATTTGAGTTATATCGCCTCGCAGGTCCCTCAGGGTCTGAGGGCTCAGGGTCGCGTCAGATAGCGCCTCGATAAATCTCCGGGGTGGACAAAGAAATGATAAACACACGCGTGCGTATGAGTTATGTTTGTACTATGATTTACTGCGCGGCCACCCCTGCTCGGGCTTACATCGGAGCTAATATTTCTAGCCTGTACTGCCCTGATTGCTTTTAAGACACGCAGTAGTACCTATCTTTAAGGCAATTTTTCTACTTTAAATACATTGTATAAGGTAAGTTTGACTAGGTAGGTACCGTTTTAAATTTAAATATTCAAGGGTATGTAAAATAACTGTAAATATTACCAATAACTACGACGACTACCGGTATAACTGTTCAATTGCTACGTCAGTTCGCAGGTTTGATTCCCCTCTGTACAAAATATTTGTATGCATTAATAGGTATAACTAATTATTTATCAGCTGGGTATTTCTGCGTATCACGGGTACGTATTAAAAAAGTGTAAATAAATGTTTGTCAATATTCCAGAGCCCATGGCATTGTGTACCTAGTATATTTAACGCGAGTGCTATGAATAATTTTTCACTTTTCTCTTGCAATCTGCACACTATTTTATATTCCTTGATCATACTCAAGTCACTATTCAACAAAGATTCAGTATCATACTACTCAAGAAAAAATATAAGTACCAACTAGAATGGAGGAAAAACACTCACTAACCAGAATAGTTGGAAAACATCTGAGACGTATAAAATCGTGTTATATTGTGTTGCATCACCGGCTCGATTGCTATTAAAGGATTAACGTCCAGTACAAAGCGGTGGCATTTTGTCCTCCTGGCCCCTTGTCCACCTCCCCTCGCTCACTCCCCCACCCCACACCCCCCGTGCCCTTCCATACAGCCGGCCCTCAAGACCTTTGTACATTTGCATAGCTTTAGAGCTTAGGTTTTTTGCTTTCACTAAGTTCTTAAAGGATAAAAGAAAGTAGCGAAAGATTTTCTTGTCCATTTTTTCTTTATTTTACCCCTTTTGAGATTCGTACGCCGGCTATCGAGAAAACTTAAAGTGAATATATTGTAGCTTAGACTACGGTTACAGTAGCCATTGAGTGATGTCATTTTTGGTGCAAAATTTTGCATTGTATTTTTGATATATTCACAATCTTCCCAAGCCTATAGGACTTGTCAAATTTCATTCAGATCCGTTCGATACATTTTGCGTGAAAGGGTAACAAACATCTATTCATCCATTATGAAATTTATCCATGGTGCATCCATGGATAAATTTCATAATAATTTAACAAAGTTGTTCGTATTCTCAATATACGTACCTTCTTTATAATACACAAAGCTAGGTTGCCGTCCCAAATAAGGCTTAAAACATGAATAAGGCTGAAAAAAAAGTGGAAAAGCAGATTGAACTTAAGGAACTCTCACAAATTAGACGTATGATTCTACCTGATATGCTATGATAGACTACCAGAAAAACAAAACAAAATAAACATAATTAACTAACTTATTGTAGGTAAAATCGTGGAACAAAGCTACCATATGAATAGATATCAAACTTACTTTCGCAAACACCACAAAACACCATACATATTTAATGTCATTATGTACTATTTAATAGAATATTATAGACGTTTTAGCCGTCCGCATGAATATGCAGACGGACAGTATGTAGCTGGTCTGAATTAATAATTAAAAGCGAAAGCAGGCTTAAGAGCTCGCCCGAGGCGGGCACTACGACACTACCCTTGTACATATACGTATCCAAATACGCCATCCAGTAAGATAGCACTTCAAACGTATGAACACGGAATCTGCTGTGTGAAGAATTCTGCTACACAAAATCTATATTAAAATTCATTAGGAATAGGAAGGAAGGACTAGGAAGTTGTAGATCCAGTACTAATGCACGTGGACTTCACTGTATCAAATTTTCATTTAGACTCATCCTTTGAACTGTAGGTATTGAAAGTTGTAAACTATCATATTTATTTTGTAATTTACGTCATCTCATCTTTGTATCGCAAGCTTGCGCTTTGGAACGAGGGCTTTAGCGCCTTCGCTGCGTTAAGCGGGTGTGGGAGGCGGATGTCCGCGTAGTGCGTCCGCCTGTCCGTCGCGTGCGACGGGTATCCGCCTCACGCAGCGCTGCTCTTGAAATATCATGAATCAAGCACGCGGAGCGGACGTCCGCGCTGTGCGCCCGCTAAACGCAGCGAAGGCGCTAACTCTCCTTTCCATATTTTAATTCTGATTGACATCTACACGTGAGTGACCGTCTGAGTCCCTAACCTCGAAAGGAAAACCTGCACCAGAGTCGCGTCCATATAACCGGTAAAGCAGCATGTAGATGAAGTTGGCATTGGTCGCGAAGATCTTGGCGGGAGCCTATTTACCATATTACCAGTATTACCACCACTACTTTACGTTACCACCATTAACTCGTACTTTACGTAAGCAGTGCATCAAAGCTACTTTATGTTGTTTTTCCTAGCAAAATAAAAAGGGAATTAGATTCTTCTTTTCACATCGGCTTTACCCATTATAGCAATTATGTTGACGCCCCTAAGTTTTACTTTATGACCCAAACTTGCTTTAAGAAGTACTAAGAAGGAATCGTGCTATGATAGCTAATTTAAAATATATATACTACAGTTTTTTTTATTTAAATTTTCCAGTAAAGTTACGACATTCCTGTATTCGGAGCTCGGTGCATATCTTAAATAGCTGGGCATTACGGGGTATCTGCGACGGTGGCACGCGAGGCACGCGGCTCCACCAGATTCTGACGCCGACCGTCAAATAGATTAGGTACTATATTACCACATTCCAGGCGATCCAACTAATATGATATCGACGGGGAACCGATTAAAAGACGTTTACTTTGATACATTGAGTGAGTTTACCAAGTTTCCAATACCAGTTCATATTTGAGTTTCGAATACCTGTTCAGATTGGTCTTGCAGAAGAACGAACTCTTTTTTTCTATACCACTTAGGTGGCAGATAAACACACGGCCCACCTGATGGAAAGTGCTCACCGTGGCCTATGGACGTATGCAACACCAGGGGCGTCACACTCGTCACTGCATTGTGATTACAAAAGTTGCAGTAACAGCTGCACTTGAGGGTTGAAGTTTAGGTTAGTAAGGAAAAAAGTAAATTATTTCAATGTCCTACATACATGGAGAGTTAGAATTGTAGCATTTTTGTTTCCTAACTCCTCTTGCCAGGACTACGTCGAGTTAGCAGTGACCCTGTATTCGGATATTAGTAGACACACACATACCATATGATATAAGTTGATGTATTAGACTTATTCCTATTTACGAAGATACCGTAGCTGCAATAGATTATCCTAGCTATCATTTTAGCGATACAGTACCTAATACTTTTGTAAAATTTTGTTACGTGCGGTACACATTGTCCATTCTATTCCAAAACTTAACAAAGCATTATTTACTAATTCCTACACACATGAAACACCTCCAAGTGCCTTATCAGCTCAACTATAAGGTTCATTTTCCCTCAATCTATCAGCAAATGCAACAATAAGTACGATATTGGCGTGATCAGCGGGTTGACACGCGAGCTCGGCCGGCGAACTTCGCCGACGTCTGCCTTGCTCCCAAGATATCCAGACAAGTTTCACGTATCTCTATACTGTTGTTTAGTAAATCGTATTTATGTGGAATATCGATACGCGAACTAGAATCGGTTATGGAATCTAAATCAGTAGAGAATATAAATTTATAATGGTAAAGACAATTTTCCGTCCGTATCGGAGCTTTGGAGAACTGTGTTAATACGCGCTCCACCATTATACAGCGTCAGAATCTCCTGGTTCATGGTTAAGTGGTAATCAGTCATAGGATGAGTTAACACTTTAAGACTCCTCCGTGCCTTGGAGAGCCGTCGTCGGTCCCGCAGGCTTATTAGCTAACTCGCGATAGCAAAGCGATAGCAAAATTTGCGCGGTAATCGCACAAAAAACGACAAATTGGTATTACGTATCACATTTGACAGAAAGCGATCAGCGAAAAAGGCGCGATAAGAAATGTCATCGCGATCACTCAAACGGTCCTTTTTTAATGGTCGCCATTGTGAAAATAATAAATACAGAAATTTTCATTGTAAAAAACCAGTGGTAAATTAAGAAACACATATAAATTAGTCTTAGAAACAAAATTATCGCTATTTTTCAGTTCCGCAGCATATAATTGTTAAGGCGATCTGATCGCAAATCCTTACGTAATACCAATTTTTTTTTGACGTATCGCGATCCATCGCGCAGTGATCTCGTTCTTACTGCTCATCGCTCGCTCGCTGGTCGCGAAAAGTTAGCTAATAAGCCTGCCGGTTGCCATACACACATCTCTGCTAGTCGTTACGGGTAGGTACCTACTACTACAGAACATCGATATTGATAATGGGCTGTGAAGGTCAGATAACAGTTGGTACTTGTAAAATATCGAAGATTGACCGTTTCGTAGTTCCACTGAAAGTCAACCCAAACGGAACTGGGAAAACTTTTCCCAATTCAGTTTGGGTCGACTCAAAACCTCTGAGCCTTCTCCCAGAAAAAGGTCGGAGGCTGATGATGAGTCTCCTAACACCGCATTACAAGAGAACAAAACACGTAAAACATTATGAACTCCGTCTAACATCTGTGTCTACACACAACAGCGTGAAAAAAAACAACTATGTCAGTCTGTTAGACAGGTGATGTGCAAATATGTCACGGTTAACACGCCTCACATTCCCCTTGCGCCCTAACGCATGCATGATTCAGTGCCGAACTACATCAGGTGTCAATACCTACGTAGGGAGGGAAGGTGTAGATACTGACATAGCAACAGGAATATATTTACATGTTGTCATATCAATTAACTGTGCCGTGTGTGCTTAGAAATAGTAACTACTGTCTTGGTGATGCAGCGATAGGAAATAAGGTTGTTATGTATCATAGTTCGTTAGGTCAAGTGTTGGGTTGTTATTGGGGTTTTCTGTTAATTTATTGTCAGTAGCAGTACGAAGTCATCGACTAGGTACGGTTGTATCTTTATTCTTTTATTAACGCAACCATTTAACACAAAAATGCTGTGTATAGATTTAAGTAAACATCAGATTCAAAAAGTGTATCAATTAATGTTATATCTGTGTCTCATGTAATATGTTTTCTGTTTCTCATCATCTGCATATAGACGTATTCTCCTGATTGCATCCGTGGCCAAGATGACCTCGGAGCTCAGGGTCCGCCTTCCGGCTCTTCCTTCTCCACTTCGCACGATCTTGGGCGTCCATGGTAGTGAGACCATTAGCACGCATATCACCCTCCACGACGTCAAGCCAGGACTTCTTTGGCCTACCCCTTTTACCTGGACCCGGCGGGGGTACCATTGCCAGGCATTTGTTCCCCACGTAGCCTGGCGGTTGCCTCAAGACGTGGCCGCACCAGCGAAGGCGGCTCTCTTGCATTTTATCCGCGATGTCACGGACATGGAGGCTGCCGCGGATGCGAGAGTTCCGTACGCGATCTTTACGATAATTCAATATGTTTTCTGTTTCTATACCTAATAAAATAAAATAAAATAAACTGTACACACGGTCAAATAATAAGTCAAGTCAGTACTATTCTGTGCTATGATATATATTCTGTGTTATCATTCTGCCGCGTGGTTCCCGGCAGAGTAGAATTCGGGCCACCCCATCTCCTCCCTTGCGGTGTCGTACAAGGCGACTAAGGGATAGGGCTGTTTAACATCAGACAGATATATACAGCCCAGGCTCACACTCAGATACATGGCTCGAGTCAACAATAGTGCCCGGAATACGGCAATAGGCTCACCCCCTATTACGTGGGACCTAATACAATTAAAGCGATAAGGCCGCCCCTTGTACTGGTTCCGTAGTTTTAGATACTATAAATGATGTATTTTAATGGTGTACAATAAAGTATATAATAAAATAAATAAATAATTATTGGTGATATGTGGGTGTTAATTCACCTCTGCCTAACTCGCCGGGGATAAAGGCGTGATTGTATGTATTTATGTATGTAAAGGTGCAACCGTATCTCCTTGGTCAACTGTACACACGGTCAAATAATAAGTAAAGTCAAGTCAGTACTATTCTGTGCTATGGTATCTATTCTGTTGTAAGGTATACATTTAGATGTAAATGTATAACTTATTTACTTGACCGCGTGTAATTATTTTACTCAAAACTTGCAGTCAGGTAAAAGGCCCTACTATGAGTAACACATTTAGCTTTCTACAAAGCTTAATAAGTTCGTGTGACCGACTTCCCGATACATTCAACCTCACGTTTATTAGTTTATTTGAGATCGTTCTGTGTAGTTTATGAGCCAAGAAGTAATAAGTGTACGGGAGTATTTTGTGTTGTGATCAGATTGTGTTACGCCAGGACTGGTGCAATGCCAAACAAACGAATTTATTGTTCAGTCATCTACTTCTTCTTTAAATAAATACGTACATACGTGCCTAATAAAGTAAATAGTCATAGGTATTGCTATAGGGATTGCTACTTGTCTAGGGGAAAGACGTGGCAACGGCAGCGCGTCGTGTTTCCGCACGGGTGGTCCCTGTGCCTAAAGCTGGTATAGGTAAAGTACCTACTTCCTATTCTTAAATATTTTTATATTTTTATTGTATTGTGTATTCATGTTTTAAGGGATATAACAGTAATTTCAACGACCATTTACCAAAACCTACACACCCTTACACTACCGTTGCGCCGCCCCATACATCAAATCAGTATTCCAAACTTCAAACTAAACCGTTCAAGCATCGCTCATAATAACGAGGAGCCCAACAAACTTGTCGAACTTTGCCTCTCGGATATATTGGGAATATAAATATCCGCCGTCAGCCCTTTCGTGGCACTTAAGATATCCGCCGTGGACCCTTACGGCTAAGAACATGTACTTCGGGTCACATTCACCCATGGGAACTACTGCACAGTTTGAAAACTTTATTGATGGGTCGTCAGTGCCTTTTAAAGACGATGTTAGCCCTTTTGACAAGCTTTTTAGCATTTCTATGTAAGGGGTTTTGAAGTTGGAAATTTTTTATGTAACTAAGATAGAAAACATGATCAGTCTGATGGAAAATTGTTATCAGCCTATGAGCGCTACCAATATCTCAGATATTATGGCCTTTTCCTATCTTCAAAAGGAAACGGCCAGTGGATCATAGACAGAACCATACAGAGGGTGAATATCAATAAAATTTCTGTGAAATTTACTGACAAACTAATATCATTTATTATAATGATATCAAATTCTACTTATATCTTTTTATATTGTTCAGTACGGTCACGTCTGGGTATATGAAAATGTAAAAGTTCGTAATGGGTGTATGAATGCCTAGATGTTCATTACTCTTTCACACAAAAGCACCTGAACGGATCTGGATCAAAAGAAATAATAGTCTTGAAAGTAGCCTTTGTGTACCTACATAGGCTACTTTTATTTTGGTATTAGGTTACTGTGAGTCACGGGAACTGGTCAGTTTTTTACGTGAGGCAAGGCCATGAATAACATAATATAAATAGCGAAGGCAATAGGCTCGCGCTCTATTACGTGGGACCGAAAATCATGGCTGTAGAAATGTGGGTGTTATTTAATTACACCTCTGTCTACCTCTTCTGGGATTCACAGGCGTTAGTATATGTATATAAGTAAATAACATTTATGAGGAATAACGCTGCCGTAATGGCACAATTCCCATAAAATGCGCTTTAGAAGCAATAATTACTACCATAAGTCATAATTACGTGTGCTAATTACAGAGCACACGTACTTTATTAAGCTACAGGTCGTAAAACCTTATAAAACAAATATTACGTTATATAGGGTTCATATTAATGCCAGAAAAAATGATGTAATGAGATCCATTACATAAATCGTGCTTAAATCCTTTATGCGCTTATTTTTGTAAAGGAAACATACGTATGACGACTTCTGTGGCGTAGCGGTAGAACATTCAACTGCTACGCCCGTTGCGTAGCGTGGGTTCGATTCCCGCTCAGTACAAATATTTGTATGAATAATAATTTGAATAGTATGTATTTGCATTGGTCTGCCTTACCTCGAAGAGCATGTTAAGTTATTGGTCCCGATTGTCAAACAAACATCATAAATTATTTTAGCAGTCGCGTCCCCTGCGTAGCAATCGCGTCCCCTGCGTAGCAGTCGCGTCCCCTGCGTAGCAGTTGCGTTCCCTGCGTAGCAGTCGAACGCCACACCGTTACGCCACAGAGGCTGTCAGCTAAGGCGCTGCTGTTGCTACTAACAATTTCCTAACAAAAAATAAATAACACTATAACCTAATCAGGAATCGAATACAGCACCTCAAGCTCAAGTCACATTCGCCATTCCACTACTAAGACAGTCAAATAATATAACAAGTCATAAATAGGAACAACACAATCACACGTCATGTTCTGTTTGCTCCATTGGCTAATGTAGTGGGGGATATCTCCTTCTCTTGCTATTTATGCCCAAGACCAGACGGGCGTTTAATTCAATAACTTTCGTAGAACTAAGAGGGTACTAAATATGGAGGAGGTATCTTTTTTTGTTAGTAACTGATGTCGCCCACATGGAATTCTGATCTTGTTACCGCCCACCCACGGGAACGTATTCGGGGGATAGAAATACGTGTTATTCGGAGATTTTAATTTATCCCTGTTCCAAATTTTAGCCTGATCCGTACTAACAGTCATTTGATCATGATTGTTATTCGTAACAAACATCCAAAAATTTTCACAATCTTTCACTTTTGTACACTTTCACACTGACTAATGTCCGCTGCTCCGCCCTCGTGGAATTTTGGTCCTGACTATAATCTATTCAAATTTCAGCCAGATCCATTTATTGTGCGTGATTGAGTAACAAACATCCTAACGTCCTTCATAGATTTTATAATACTAGTATGATTACTGTCTGAAGTTTACGCATCTGAATTTCAACTAGTAGGATTATTAGTACATGACAGATGTTGCTAAAATTATCCTGGCAATTATTTACAACATACCGTATCCAAATCCCCCTCTTTAGTGAATCTCAGTAATTGGGGTCCGGTCGGAAAATCAGTACTTACGCTGATTGAACAAGTTTTTCCATAAGAAGCGGAGCGAGCGCACCATCGCGTGAAATTAGCCGAGTTCTCTGATTGGTCGATTGTATACTTTGTGTAATTGTTACTCATAAGTTGTAATTATAATAGTGGGCTTGCGAATATTTTGTAACATTATTGTAATTCATATTGATATTGTAAATGCCAAAGTAACTCTGACTGTCTGTCTGCGTGTCTGTCGCTTTCACGTCTAAGCCACTGAACCGATTTTGATGAACTTTGGTACATAGATAGATTAGACCTTGGGAATAACCACGCGAGTGGAGCCGCGGGCAACAGCTAGTACTTAATATAATAATCGTGAAATAAGCACATGCAGTTATCGCGGGATAAAAATTTGATCCAGACCTTCATATTTATAACAGGAGTACCTACATAAGAAAGTTACGTTTCATATTTCTTTTTTAACTTGAATGAGTAAGAACGTAACAGTAGGTAGTTACGAGTATATAATAGCAGTTAAATGTGTGTTAAATTTAAAAAAGCTGTCTGCTGCTGCCTTAATGGTACTTAGAGGAGCATTTTTTCTCGATTGTCGGTTAAACTACATATTTATCCCATACTAGCTGTCCCGGCGAACTTCGTACCGCCATATTTTTCCTGTTCCCGCTGCACCTATTTTCTCATCCTTTAAACCTTACCTGGACGCCCACGAATATTTCAAGACTAAAATTAGCCAAATCGGTTCAGCCGTTCTTGAGTTATAAACTAACAACGAAAAGTGGCATTGATTTTTATATACTCGTATATAGATTTACCTTGTACAACACCAGTTAGAAGAATTTTTCATATTCCAAACCAATCAGTTCGTGAACTATATAATAAGTATTAAAGCAACAAGACACAATCCCTGTCGGCAACTTAACTGAAAACATCGGAATTATGGCCAGAATAGTTTAAATATTCTTAAAATGAAATGAACTAAAAATATCGAACATAAATCTCTCGAACCTGTAATCAAAATAAACACGCTATTACCAAATAATTCAGTCAAAATAGACAACACAGCAGTATAAGCTTACATAAATTCGCATAGAGCTGAAAATTGGTGGGAGTCTTAAATACACCATCATCACTACATTGCCATAATTATTATAAAACAAAGCCGCTGTCGCTGTCTGTCCGTCCCTATGTATGCTTAAATCTTCAAAACTACGCAACGGATTTTGAAGCAGTTTTTATAGATAGAGTGATTCAAGAGGAAGGTTTATATGTATAATACATGCATAATATTGTAGAGGAACACTGATAAATTTAGAGATAATACCACGCGGGTGGAAAATATGGCGGTACGAAGTTCGCCGGGTCAGCTAGTAATGAGATAAATAAAACAATTTAAACCAAACTACTATTACGTCACAATATAGTAACAATATTATATCAAAGCGACACATATAATACTGAATCTGATTACATATTTATCTGACCTGTCATGATCACTAATGCGTGCTTCTGGCGTAATTATGGTGACATATAGTAATCTCCACTAATGCTTAGTAAACACCGCTGTCCACCTGCGATTAGTTGACAGCCTCATCTCTTGATAAATGTATTGATCATGATTTATAATTAGGTACGTATTATACAAACTATGTATAAAGGTATGATTCCGAAGCCGACCGCATACGACAACTGCCGGTGCATGCAGCAGATACAGCGTATCCATTACTTGTTAAACTCTAATACGGATAAAGGGGACCATTGAGAAGTCGTAATGAACTACGCGCATCTGCTGCATGCGTCGGCAGTTGTCATATGCGGTCGGCTACGCAATCATACCTTTAGGTACATATACCTACATAGGGTCTGAATTTTGTAGATCTACGATAAATTCGTTAAAGTACATTGAAAGACTATTACGTGGGAACGAATACAATGATTGGTGAAACGTGGGTGTTTATTCACCTCTGTCTAACCCTCCGCACATGAAGGCGTGATTATATATGTATACCTATGTATATAAACTGATGCGTGTGCTTGACAAAATCTTAAAACTGTAGTTTTATCACACATATGCATCAATTTATCTATGCAGTTCAAACGGCACAGTGTGCCATAGTAACGATTTCACGTATTTTATGTGCAATCACAAGTGGATAATGTGGATGTATGTAGCCTACCAGAACTCTATCCGACCTTGCCTTGCTAGCTGGAACACAGCTAAAAGTAAATAATAACTAATATATCGCATAGAATCGATATAGAATCCGTTAATAAGTACTTAGTTATATTTCAATGACTCGTAAACTTCAGACAGTATCATAAAAATTACCTATTGAAAGATACATAAATATAACAATATTTCTCAGCCTCAACATCGCTAACAAAAAGTTTAAATTTAAAAGCTGTCAGAGGCATTACTTGACGCATTTTCTCCGTCGCCTGTACCCTAGGGACATTCGATCACCGTCAGGATCCAAACACATGACGTCACAGACCTACGATGTCGGCTAAATTAAATCTCATTGTAGCTTAAACGAAGTAAGTGACTTGGAAAACGTAA
This sequence comes from Eilema depressum, assembly GCA_914767945.1. Taxonomy (NCBI): domain Eukaryota; kingdom Metazoa; phylum Arthropoda; class Insecta; order Lepidoptera; family Erebidae; genus Eilema; species Eilema depressum. The sequence goes on along the minus strand of OU612026.1, from coordinate 12,942,972 downwards.
GATTGAGTCTTTTTGTGTTGTATATTTATTGATAGTGATCTTGAAGGATTAAAGCAACAAAATGCAGTATCTTGAATATATCATTGTGAAGTAAGGGCGATGACTAGTAAATATATTAAGAGTAGTCCCTGTTTAAGCATGAAGCAACTGTTAAAGAAGTATTTTGTCCACTACCTCGGAGCCATGGACCAGACCGAGACTCTTCCAGTCCACTAGAGACCATTATATTACCATCTTATACAGTAACCTGCTATGATCGAGTCCTCTAGTTTCAAATAGCATAGTATGCAAAGAATTGAAGTTAATAGATAATAGTACGGTTTTGGCGTATAATAATTTTAGTTTTGCAGTGGAAAGTTGTCGTGTTGTAGAATAAATGTCTTTAGAATGATACCCAGTACTGAATCTCGATTTTCATTGACAGATAGTCAAACACAATCTATTCCCAGTACTAGTTATAATCGAGATTCAGGACTGAATATCGTTCTGGAAAACAGGATTAAAACAACCACATATCTATGAAATGCAACCTTGCTCTTTATAAATCAAACCTTCAGTGGATTTTAGCATGCATATTCTCAAACATTTTATTCATTGAGAGAGCCTTCTTATTCACAAAAACGTGAACATGGCTTCATAGGAATAACATAGTCTGACGTTGTGACGTTAATGTGGTAATATTTTGCACAGGTATTCATGTGTACCCTAACCTTTTCACTTTCCTTAAAATAACAAAGTTAAATCATTCATATTATAATGCAAAGGAAAATCTCCGCATACATCTCTTCGCAAGGGTTTTCCTGTCCATCCCGGACCGGGTTCGCGAGGTTGCAATTATTTACACGACGGTCTCTCCTCCGTCACTGTTTACTTAGTACCTACGGTTCTCATTTAGCAAGTTAGACGTCCGGCAAAGCCGTGTCTATCTTATTTGGATAATGTTAAGCAAATACGTAGATTTGCAAGTATTATGGACCCCGCCAGTTTTTGACGACGTTAAAAATGCATGAAATTGAGAACCACCCTTTTGTTACAGACGGTATAATATGTCTACATTGCGCATACTAAATTTATTTGAATTAAAATGAGTTGCTTTATTCGGTTTTTCTTTAATGTATATTATTAGTACTCTTGTTATGTCTGATGATGTTTGAATAACTTTAAATATGCCTTCTGTATCAGATTTGTGCAAAGGAAACCACGGGCTTACTGTCTATCCACGAGGGTAAAAGCATCGCTTAGGACATTAAAATAAATATTTCTAAAACTTTTGATTTTTTTTTCTTTAGCTATGACTAGACTACTTCGTTCATTGCCTCTGAGGTGAGGCATCGTTAGACAACTATACGGGATAGAATGTCGCATAATCTGATTTAGGAGCATTACCGTTCGTGACAATGTAATTCAATACTTAATTATAACAAAACCTTTTTATTGCATGCTGTAGTTATAGTATATTTGATAAAGTCTGGTGGAGTAATGCTGGCGCGACGCCGGGCCCGCGACAATAAAATTTCACGCAGCATAAAGCAAAAACACACCCCAACGCATTACCGCTGTTATGTCTAGCGGCCACATTAACTTGAACTGGCAATTTGCGAACAAGATCACAATAATCTGTACAGTTTTGGAACACCAAGAGGGGTGCGGGAGGTCCTGTAATATGGTGTATAAAACACATCTTGTTATGGTAGTGCGGAAATCGACAAACTTTAGTCGGATGTCGAGATAACAACTATGAAAAGTAGAACTATAATAGTTTATGTTTGGTTTAATGAACATTATGTTTGGACATAGATATACACAATTAGTTAACAGCTTTTGTATGTTATTATTACATACGTTATTGCTTTCTTTATTTCTAAAGATAACTAATAAGCAATCATCATTATCGCAGTATGCACTTATAATATGCAGTCGCACTCACATTCGAGGTTTTCCTCTTGGAGCCCGGGATTCACTTTCAGGTATATCCTTCTCCACTTTGCACGAAGATGGATGACGTACAAAGGATGAGATACATAGCAATTCACGTATGTCATCTTGCCCAGCGGAGACGGCATAGCCAGACATTGGTTAACCACGCAATCACGCAATATGTGAACGCATCAACGAAGGCAACAAAGAATTAGTATTAAGTATTCGTTATGGCATGATCCCTACTAATATTATAAATGCGAAAGTAACTCTGTCTGTCTGTCTGTCTGTCTGTCTCGCTTTTACGACTAAACCGCTGAACCGATTTTGATGAAATTTGGTATAGGGGTAGATTAGACCTTGAAAAAGGACATAGGCTATGTTTGGTCGCGATAACCGACATCCACGCGGGCGGAGCCGCGGGCAAAAGCTAGTATAGATATAAGCGTATGAAAGACATAGACATGAGTCTTAACGCTAAATACTTATTTAGCGTTAGGACTCTCTTTCTCAAAAAATATTTTACAACACACCTGCTCATAAAAGTGATATTATTTTACCGCAATTAAGCACGGAATGACACCTATTATAAAACTGTGACTTTTTCATTGCTATTATTCACAAAAGTGAGTTATAGATTCTTTTTTAAATTTTATAGGAAGTGTCTATAATTGTCTATGTTCTTAAAAAAGTTTTGATACAAAAAATAACGTGTTTAATAGTACGAATAAATTAATACGCCTATTGTATGGTCATTTGATGCATTTTCGTATTTAAATAAATAATTTCAACTTGTAATACTTGTGTAATAAACAAAATTTTCACTCAAATTTAACTTTTTTTTTCTCTAAGTACAGAAAAAAAAACAGAGTAAAAAAAAGTTAAGTTCAAACCTCATTTTTTTTAAAATATGGTCGACCGCCATTGTTAAATGCGCGCGCATAGGAAAATGAAATAATTTGTAGTATTGTTTATTTAGTATTTGTAGTATTATTTTATTCGCAAGTGTGTTGTAAAACGTCGTATGGCACGTGTGAGCATGATGATTACCGTCCTCGGCTGTCTTAAGACCCTCGCCTGGCGGCTCGGGTCTCAATGGCGCCTCGGCGGTAATCACCAACGTTGCTCACTTGTACCATAATGTACTATTTCTCATAAATGGTCTTGGTAAATAAATCATTTCACCTCAGCTTCTATGTGTAAAAATATTACTCATATAGCTTGGTAAAAATAAGTCAATCAATATCGCCATCTGAGCAACCATTGAGTTCTGCAAATAAGTTCGTACGAACAGTCTTGATACTTAGTTTTTTTTTTAATTTGTTTTTCTTCATACATGAGAAATTAAATGTACAGCCACATGAACAAGTGAATAAATAGTACCTTCTACATCCGAGCACCAATCCTGGTTGCATCCAAAGGAGACGGATACTCTTCCATACATTCGTGGGCCTGATTGACAGAAAATGGAGCTGTCAGCTGTCACAGCTTAAAAATACAGTTGATAAACACAAGAAATAATTAATCGATTAACGGAAATCGATTCAGAATTTATTTTTATTACACTATTATTTGGTATTTTAAATGGTTATTATTATTATTATCTCTTTATTCATTTTTTTAAAACCTATAAATTACATTTTTAAATACATCTAAAAGAAAAAGCATATATTTAAAAATATAAAAAATAGTGCCCACCGGCATCGGGTACAGGGACCAAGCTGCCGGTGGTTAGGGCTCCAGGGAGAGGAACCTCCTCACAATACGTGCCGTGTCGAGGAGTACCGCCTTCTGCATCAGGCCCTTGATCCAACTATCTAACGCGAGCCTCTTAAGATGTTGGTCGAGACTCTTGGCAATCAACCCGTGAGCCGATACGACTATCGGAACAACAATCGCCGAATCCACAGCCCACATGTCGACAACCTCGCGAGCCAAATCCAAATATTTTATTTGTTTATCTTTTTCGGCTTTCACGAGATTCTCGTCATGCGGGATGGTGATATCGACAATTATTGCGCGGCGCTCTGATCGATCTATCACCACAATATCAGGCTTATTGGCTAAAATAGTCCTGTCAGTGATGATAGATCGATCCCAGTACAATGTGACGCGACCATCGTCAAGAACTGGGTCGGGCACATACCTGTAATACGGCACTTCTGAATCTACAAGTTTGTATTTAAGAGCAAGTTGCTGATGGATAATCCTGGCTACTAGGTTGTGCCTATGCAAATACTCACCGTTGGCTAGACGAGAACAACCAGAAATTATATGCCTGAGGGATTCTCCGGGACGGTGACATGCCCGACAGATGTCAACCGTACCATCCTTCAGGATATATCTCCAATAGTTGTTCGTCATTACAACCTCATCAGTAATTGCACAGACAAAACCTTCGGTTTCTCCGAAGAGATCACCGAAACGTAACCAGGAAACAGATGCTTTTAAACCTATATCGGGCCCATATAAGGCCCGATAAAATCGTCCATGCAGCTCTTTGCTCCTCCATACCTCCTTGCGATCATCAATGCTGAGTATTGCAGGTTTGCGCCAGTTCTCTTTCGCAAGAGCGAGCGGGGTAAGACCATTGTCCACTGCCACTACATCCCGATGCACATCCACATCCACCTTGAGAAAATATTCTCTAAGGTTGTATATCTCGCGGTTGTGTAGATTCTTAACATTTAGAAAACCACGACCTCCACACTTCCGCGGGATATACAACCTCATTACTGAGGAACGTGGATGGTGCATTCGATATGCAGTAAGCAGTGTACGAACTCTTCTATCCAGGGCATCGGGTTTGCTCGGTATTATTATTATGATTAAGTTTTGTTCACTCTGATTGATATAATATCATTGTGATGCAAGTGTTTTAATACGCAATATTGTTTAAATAATTTTTAGTAATCGATATTTTATTTTGCTAGTGAAATAAATTTAGTTTTAAGATTTCTCGTCTTCAAGATTTTCAATTGAGCTGGTTTTTTAATATTTTGAAATAGAAAAAAATACCGCTTTTTTTAAGTCATATCTTAACTCATTACAATTTTGGCCCAGAAGTCCCCGTCTCCTTTGCGCTTAGAAGCTCGGGTTTGCTCTCCTATAACTACATTCTTAGGTTACTTTGACTTTTATGCGAACCAGTAATTATTCCCCCTCTCCCACCCCCAATTTGAAAGCCTACGCCAGAATTTCGTCAGTCAATAAGCTGATGTACCGGCTTGCAGCTTAGTACTTTCTACCCTATGATCATGGTGGGTATCCATTCACCTTCGGCTTTAAATTTTGATTGAGTGACGAAACTTGGTAAACTTTTAACTTGGTAAAAGTCTACGCCAGAATTTCATCAATCAATCATCGAATGTACCGGCTTGCAGCTGAATACTTACATTTCTAAGATCATGATATGGTGATTCACCCTAAAACAAGGCTTTAAAAAAACCCTCATAATGTGTTTTTAACCAACGATCAAAACGTTACATCAAATAACTTCTCAAAATTAACTGCCAAAGTGTCAAGACATTGGCGGAGTGGAGTTAATCTTGTATAATTTTAACGTTTGCTCTCGTTAGCCGGTAATAAGACGGAGTTGTGTCAAATATTGATGTTGGAGCTATATTCTATTGATTACTTCCTTTCCCTTCCTTTACACTTTGTCTACCGTTATGTGGACTTACTTTAATAAGGTTATTAATAATTGTTTTAGCAAAAAAAATTGTTCAAATACCTATTAGATTATGTAAAAATACCGGCTAAGTGCAAGTCAGACTCCTTCACGAAGGGTTCCATATCATTACGTTTTTTTTCTGTTTTTAGTATTTGTTGTTATAATGGCAACAGAATGTATCATCTAGGATAATTTATAGCTATCACGTCTCATGGGATATGGCCTGGTGACAGACAGACAGCAGAGTCTTAGTTTCATTTTTACCCTTTAGGTACGAAATCCTCCTCCTGTCACATCCTAATAATTACCACCAGGCGTGGTGAAGTCAAACTGACGTATCCTAGATATATAAAAAAATCCTATAATTTGGAAACCAATTAATGAATGAACGTTAGTTCTATTGAAGCATGGTGATTAACGTATCAAGAAGAGAGGAGAGCGAAAATTTTTGTCTATCACGTGTGTCTGTTTTTGTCTAAAACTAATAATTTAGCTCCTATTCTTATTCTTATTATCTAGCACACACCCTACATGAATATAATAAAGTATATCTTCAAATAAAATCTCTCATAATATCTTCAAACTATATTTAGGTCAACATTTCCTCCCTCCGTCTTCATAACACAACAGTTAACAGCTATATGTCGTTGATACTTATACCTACATATATTTCTCAAAGCTCGCGCAGATATGCTGACGGTGCGTCGTAGCATGAAGCGTGAACATCCCGGTTTGCTACCTGCCTACCGTGGTGCCACGTGTTAGTACAGTGTGTACGCTCCCTTACTTTTGAATGTAATTAGTTAACTAGCTTAAATTATAGGTCAAATACTTACTTAAATACTGCTTTAGATAGCCTTTTGTGTTTTGTGCACACATAATCAATTATCTACTGTTGACCTTTGATGTTAATTATTACATTACATCGTTATGGTTATTTTATACAACTTCGGTGGCCGACAAGCACACTGCCCACCTGATGGAAAGTGGTTCCTGTGACATATGGCCTACAATTGGATATGGTATGGTAAGGTAAACTTTTGGCGCACGTTATCCAAGGATGGATGTCCGTAGATAGGTAGATGATTGTTACTCAGTCACTCCAGAAATCATGAGGCGATGATTAACCCGCGAATATGTACCTGGAGCCGCCAGAGCGTGATTAAAATGTAGTAGAGTTAAAGTATAATTAATCATTTTCATTCAGACTTTTTAAGATTAGAATCTGTGCAATCATCAGCAAGTTTTGACAGATCTAAACCAAAATTATTTTTTTTTAGTCTGAAGTTTTTTAACAATAAAATCCGCACCATTATTACATTAATCTGGGTATATACCGGTTTAAACTGTCCCAAGAATGTCATTACAGTCAAACGATTCACAAATTATTGATTAGCATAGCTTCATTCGAGAATGTGTCGCTTCAAAGAATATTTCAATTGATAAATGCGAGCGGAAAGATCCCTGACAATAAAGAGACGACCGGAAGTGCCTGAGGGCTGAATAGTTTGAGTTCTCGGAGGACCGACAACGGAGGGATCGAGCGAGATACAGAATGATGGAGCCCATGGAAAAATACGAATACAGAAAACTACCTCTGACAATAGTTAGCCACACCTAGGCTAACTATAGTCAGAGGTAGTTTTCTGTTGATGTGAATTGGTTTAGGTACCTTGGAGGTAAGGTCAATTCCTATGCACTTGGCAGTTTGCACGATTCTTTCGCAAACTATGATGATTAAAGTGTCTGCTTGTAATATTAAGTACTTCACTTTGTTCCGGCTAATCTCTAAACGTCCGGCCGGCTTGGTTCGTATTTACACTTACATCTATTACTATTATATAATTGTAAAGTGGCCGTGTCTGTACATTGGAGATATTTAAAAAAAAATACTTGGGTTATGTTACGTTAACGATACTGAACACGAAAATATATTTTTTTAATTTCCTGTCTGTTTGTCTGTTTGTCTGTTTATCTGTTTGTCTGTTTGTCTGTTTGTCCGCGATGGACGCAAAAACTACTGGACGGATTTTGATGCGGTTTTTTTTGTTAGAAAGGGCTTACTCAGACTTAAAATCTTACGTTTGTTTGATCGCAATCGGTTCAGTAGAACCAAAGATATGAGCAAAGGTCGCGTTAACGCGTTAGGAAGGCTAGTATGATTATAATGTTATAAATAAATCATAACTTAAGCTACTTTCAGTCTGAAAAAATAATTATGGTTGTGCGAAAAAGAAGGAAAATTCAAATCTAAGGCTACGCGATAGAAGCTGCGGGCACCGCTAGTACCTATTGAAATATAAGCCAAATATACCAACAAAAGGAAGAGCAAGAGAGCGGACCCTGGGCTGCAAAATGCAAACTTTCGACGTTACTGAGACAGGCGCTTGGATGAAGAGAAGAATCTCGACGTGGGACCGAATGCAATGTTTGGTGAACTCTCTGCCCAACCCTCTGGGGATTAAAGCGTTTTTATATGTGTGTATCTATACCATGGAGGCACCATGATATATAATAAGGGTAACGGGTGCGGTTATAGTGCATGAATTCACTCATTTTGTGACATCATATATGTACGAAGAGAGAATATATACCTCCCTAACGCGAAGAAAAACTATACTACATACATATAAAGGCAATATATCCCAACGTCTCGAGCACGTCTCAGTGGGTGGCGGGCGTAGGGTGTAATTTGAACAAATGAGCGACGGCTACCGAACCAAATTAGATTCTCGCCGGTCGCCGGTGACCGCCGGACCGGACTGGCACCGGACCGTTCACTCGCCAACAGATTACGCCACTTGGCGTGCTCCTTCGCTATTTGTATCGACTTTATGCCCGATTGGTACTATATTTCGGAGAATGAAATTTAGTCATACTTTTCAAGAATAAAATTCGATGGTATTTTAACAAAAGAGGTTTACATAGTGTACATTAAAAAAGAATAAAGACAGAGAAAGGTTGAAGAAAAAAATATTCAATTAGAATATGTAAATTGAAAATTTTCATGTGTTTCGGCTATTTAAGACAATGAAAACAACAACAGCCAGAGGAAGTGGTATATTGCTTTCAACTGATGTTCTGGAGAGACGGCTAAAGTCCATCTTAAGTTTCTCCACGAAGTTTTGATGATTTCATTGTGTGTCCTTCTCCGATATAAACGATTCGATTGGACTGGCAATCAACAAGTTGTGAGTTCGAAACTATTCATAGTCTTAATGCAAACCTACTCTTCACGCTCCAATTGTTTAACCTAATTGGAGAGGTTAATTAGAATACGACACGATTCACTTTTCGCCCTAAGTTAAAGGAGATGGGGAGGCTTTCATACATTCTTGGGCCAAAAATGTAATAAGATGAGGGTGGTATCAATTAAGAGCATATAAATTATTAAACCATCCCTGAAAATTCTGCAGATTTTCGATATCTGAGAGCAGAGTTATAAGAGATTTAGTAAAAGTGAGGTTATGCAAGAAATTGACATTTTAGAACTGTGATTTCTGTGGTGTTTTAATAGAAAGTGGTCATTTTTTTTATCTTAAAATAATTTTAAATTGTACTGTATTATATTTCACTCAGGGATAATGTACGAAAACTTATAAAGAGATTTTAAAGATATGGAGTACAAGGATGTTATGTTAAAAAAAAAACACTTTAAATAATAATTATCTTTTATTCTTCTTCAATAATAATTAAAGTATTGTCTAAGAAGTGCGCAGGTGGAAATATATTACCTTATTTACTTCATTTTCTATGCCACAATTCACACAGAGATCCATGTCAAAATCCAAAATACCGAGCAAAACTCAAACAAGTAAACAAGTTTATCATTGTACTTTAAGGTAACCAGGAGCAAGCTAGAAGTCCGTAAAGAGAAATCACTGTTAAGGGAATATAAACAAGAAATCAACTGGAAATACTCAAAACGCAGAAGTCAATTGATCATTGGATTTAAACCAATAAACTGATACAGCATACTGATATAGCATACTTTTGTACATATTTTATAAACAATTGTATATCCCATAAGCCGTGTAAATATACAATTTTTCGATAAAATAATTAATTTTGAAGATTGAATAAATAAACTGATTGACTGAAAATGGAGCTGTCAGCTGTCACAGCTTAAAAATACAGTTGATAAACACAAGAAATAATTAATCGATTAACGGAAATCGATTCAGAATTTAGTTTTATTACACTATTATTTGGTATTTTAAATGGTTATTAGTATTATAATGATTAAGTTTTGTTCACTCTGATTGATTTAATATCAAATTGTGATGCAAGTGTTTTAATACGCAATATTGTTTAAATATTTTTTAGTAATCGATATTTTATTTTGCTAGTGGAATAAACTTAGTTTTAGGATTACTCGTCTTCCAGACTTTCAATTGAGCTGGTTTTTTAATATTTTGAAATAGAAAAAAATACCGCTTTTTTTAAGTCATATCTCAACTCATTACAATTTTGGCCCAGAAGTCCCCGTCTCCTTTTAAATCATAATTTAAAAATATCCAAAATAACATATTCTAAAATAAATCACATCAATATTGGCAGAATGTAAATAAAAGCCCTGTTATCCGGTGTTTAAACAGTGTAGGAGAGGGCGTCGCCCTCCTGGCTCCTAATCAAAAAATTGAACTTTCAATAAAGGGAATCATTAATTCTGCTTAGGGAGGGATCCCGTAACATCCTAACGAACTCCACAAGAATCTTGGGATGTTTTTGTCGGATAATTATTTGAAAGAAATACTTACGCGCACCGGGCGGAGTCCACTTGGGAAATTGTTTTCGACGCTTTCCAAACATCCGAGAAAAATGTTTCACTTTTTAAGCTTCTATCGATTCGCAAAGTCTGGGATTACAGTGTGTTTACAATATTTCGAAGGTTTTGGGTGGGTACTGACTACTTCTAGTACGATATTTAAGCAGTAGGGTAATTACTGAATAAAAGATCAACACTAATCGAAGTTGGTCCGAACATTGTATAATTACTTTTCGTTGCTTCCTATGAAGCTAAATTCTAAGATTTGGGCTAGAAAACCAATACTATCTATCTATTTAATTGCTGTTTGTAGTTATACTATTGTCATTACACTTAACCCAATGAAAAGAAATGGTAGAGTGAAATTATTATTTAAAACTCGCACTTACAATTAGCCACGAGCTCCTAATAATAAATTATTGAAAACATAATATATTGAAATCATAATTGAAAACAAAAATCTGTACGTTTACCGTTATGAAAATCTCATTCAGTGCAGCAATTCACAATTATTTATCTAGCACCAATTAACCATCTCCAAAACGACTGAATTGGAACTATGAGATGTACAGTCACAAACAAAAGTTAATCGGTTAAAGAACCACAACAACAGAGTCTCGAGGATATTGATCCGTTATTTTTCTCAGACGCTATTACCGTAATGCAGCCAATCCCCTGACAACGCCTCGACCGGGAATTAATGATGTCCTTTATTGGAGACACCATTTTTTGATTCCTTTACCCTTACCAAACACCCTCGCACAACACGAGCGACAATTTCTCTTAAGAAGAACAGTTTAATTTCCATTGCTGTTTTGTCTAAACTTCAACAACTTAGTAAGTAATATATTGACGCAATGAATTGTTTATGAATTATTTTTTTTATGTACATTGTTGCGAAGGTTGTGAGTTTGAAAGCGGTGCCCGCGGCGAAGGAAGCCAGCAAAATCTTTGTTTACACGATCTGGGTTCACATTAAAATCAAACCCCAGTCGCTTTAAGGCATTATTCGGATCCGTCAGGGATTACAGTATTATATTGTCATAAAAGGATGTACGGTTTAATATCTGTTAAGACATATCCTCTTGTATTGTGCTTTTGTACTGTTACACGTGTCTAGATATGTAGAAATTATTTCTCCCTCGAAGACAGTTCACATTTTCGATGTCCATAATGTACTGGTAGCCTGTACCTACGTAAGTAAGCTAAAGCTGTGGAATGATCTACCTGCTGTGGTTTTTTTCAAGAGATTACAAATATGGGGTTCTTCAAGAAGGGTGTCAGTAGTTTCTTACATGGTTGGCAGCATGAATGTGACGTTGCAGATAGCCATACATCACTTCAGGTGGGCCGTGAGCTTATCTGCTACCTACGTAGTACACAAAAAAGTAAGTTTCAACGTCGAGCACAAGACGGTTATGTCTAGTAATGCTAAACGTTTCTGGCATTGCGTGTGAATCAAAACACCACATAATATTCAACTACATAAGTTTCCGAAGAGGTTCATCTCGATAGAGATGAGCCTGAGTCGGCGGGATGATATACCTCAGCCAATCTCATCTCTAGCAACGTAAGACCCACAGACGGCGTGTATTTTAGTCGTTTCAAGTCCGACATACCCACCCCCGCCAGCTCTGGCAACGTGGACAGGTGTATCTGAGGGAATTTCGCGCACGTTAAAAAAACTACATACATTTTAATACTCTCACCTATAATGATCAATACATAAAGCAATAATTTATGATTTAAAAAAAAGAAGAATAAATTCCTAACCGAAATTACTAGTATTCCCTGTAACCGCTCTAGCTCAGCTAAATTGCTTTTTTAAGAGTGGGTTCAAGTCGGTAGTGTAATGGCCAGGATTCGAACTCGGGACGTTTCCATCGTAAGGCCGACTACTTAACCACTATGCTACCAACGCCTATTACAATCATAAAACCCAACCAGATATTTAGAGACTCGCCAACATTTGCCCTTACCTAAATTCGTTTACTGAGTAGCCCTAAAGTGAACATATTAATTAGTAAATTGACAGTCGTTCGCGGTAATGTCTTCACCTAATCGCGTTAACTATCAGGTCTTTGCTTATTGCCCCCTAGTATTTGCTATCTTAACTAAATTAGATCTTAATAGGAGATTTATTTAAGCGCCTTATCATAAAATACTAATTATGATCTCTTATTGTAAGTATTCATAAAATTGATAAAACCACTGATGATTTTGTCGACTGCTTGCTTATCATGCAAGACAACGCTTCGTCACGCGCTGTGTCAACACAATAATGTAATGTGTCAACACTGTAATGTTTTCTATGCCCTTTTCTAGGCAGTTATTCTGTAATTTCATAGGGATACCCGAAGATTATAATATAATAAATTGAAAATTCTACGGAGCAGCATAGTATAAAATCATAGTCAAAGGCATCATCTCAAACAATTTTTTCTTTCAGATCTTGCAATAAATGAATAATGTAAGAAAAAGAAAATTCCATTAATAAAAATAACTATAGGTGTAGTCAATTTAAACATTGATTACTCAGAAAAACATTCACATGAGAATGAATCAACACATCAACAATTCTTTCTAGAAAGAATAATAAATTATCTTCGTAAATGTTTCACTCAACCCTGGTTCAACTCGACGAGACCGACATCTTTCTTGTCAAATTACGCAGTCTAATTACGATTGTAAAAAGCAAAGTATAGCCGTTTTTAGCTATGTCCATTACAATCGATCTCATTATACACTGGCAATTAGTGTCACTAACTACAGAATAAATCCAGCAGCGAATCAAACTTCAACAGACAAAGTTTGAACCGAATATTGGACGGTAAAAGCGATATCGTTGCGATGTTGCTTGCTCATCACACGATTGTGATTGTAACTCTATTTTGAGAAGGAACTTGTTTTTCGATTGTGTATCTAACTATTTCAAAACAGAGCAAACTGAATATTTGACTAATAAGGTAACAAACAGGCACATTTTATGAACTGAGCAGCAGCAACCATGGCCGAATTTTCTTCATCCGAACACCAAGCCCTAATCGTATGCAAGGTTGCACTTTTGAGACCGTGGTTTTAGATAACTACGAAATGAAATTATTAGTACTGTAAACGATACTGGTGAAGACATTTATTTAGGTATGAATGGCTTTTTAGCATTCTTACATTTTGAAAAATTCACTATCAGTTGTACGACATTGATCTTGACCCTAAAGCCTCTAGCCAAACTAAATTGATAATTTGCTTGTATTTGGGATGGGTTCTCATCGCTAGCATGTTCAAATGGGTAATTATTTCCATCATCAGCACTTTCGGTCTCAGAAACCTTGCGTCAATATTACCTATGTTACATAACACTTTCTTTTTAAATATTAGTAACTGAAATCACTAATATTTAAACTAATATTTAAATTGCTTGTGTTAGGGAGTAAGTATGTTTACGTCGATAGTGTAATGCCATGATTCGAACCCGCGACCGAACGACCGACTCAATCGTAAGGCCGATTCCTTAACCACTAAGCTACCGACGCTTGAAGTTGAAAATCACATATCGATAGCAAAATATGACGGCCTCGCAACAACTTCGCGACAACTTCATACTCTAGTACCATGATAGTGCCCCCGCGGCATGACATTGTGCCCGTGTGATTGGCTCCTCACCGCAACGCAGCCGGGCGAGCCGAGTTTTCTGCTCGCGGTTTTCTAATCTGAGCACAAAATTTGTCCACGATTTCGACAGTGCGCTAGTTCGGACACTTTGTCTGCTATGCAATTTATTTAGCTGTAATGTTTGATAGACCGTTTTTCACTGTGAAAATGTTGTAATTTTAATGGGCAATATGTAAAGTAAGTATAGTAGGTATATTTTGGAAGGATATGCAGTTTCAAACTTCTGTGGACAAGGCTAAGACAATAGTTTACCAACATATGACATACATTCTTATTTGATATGAATAAGAAAAAAATGTATAAATTGTCGATCATATTCATTGTGAATACCGAATTAGTATTATAATGTCGTCATTTAAATAATGTTTTATAATTCTTTTAAACTTCTGTATTTTCGTTAGTAATCATAGTAAACATTAGTTTGTTAGTAATCATATCTATAGGGGAGGCCTATGTCCAGCAGTGGACTTCCTATGGCTGAAATGATGATGATGATGAATCATATCTACAATAGTAATCACTAGTTAGTTAGTAATCGTGGTAATCATTATTTAATTAGTAATCGTAGTAATCATTAGTTAGTAATCGTTAGTTAGGCAGTAATCATTCAATATTTTCGATTAGGTACCTCAATTACAAATATATCTCACATAATATATGATAAATGAATCAATCACAATAGCTCACACAAAAACTTAAAATATTGAACAAAAAAGGTTCTATAATTAACCTGGCATAGACTACAAACCTCTGCATGTATCACTGATCTCTATTATTTGCATGTATTATAAGTCTGTGACGTAGACGTACTTGTCAGAAGTCTTTTTACAGAATCTGTGCATGTAGAATGGCATGCGTTAGGTAAAATATTTTGGTATTTTTGTCTAAATTCAGCAGTGACTAACCTATTTTTTTATGTATTGAATGAAATGTAGTGGATCTCAACTATATTTATTACACGATAAATTCAAAAGCACGTAGACATACGGATATACGATACAGGTATTTTTAGGTTAGAGTTAACAATATTATATAGTAGGTAGTGATAACGAATATAAAATAACGAGGTCCAGCCAAAGCCGCAGTTAAGACTGGTAAAGCGGACCCCAGACTCCGAGGTGAAAACTTCGCATGTGACTGGGAATAATGCTAGGATGAAGAATGTAGTGATAACGAACTCATTTTCCACTTATAAACACAGTGTTCAAAATAAGATCTAGGAGGTCCCGATCTACTGGTACAAATTTCCTGAAATATCTCGGATATAGGAAATTTAAATACACCAACAATGTTCTATTAGGGATTAAGTAAATTAGAAATGTGTCGAAGATCAAAAAAATGAACTAATATAAACAGATTTCTTTTACCTAAGGATCAAAAGATTCCCTTATTAGGTGCACTGGGCCCCTTCAATAATTTACCCATATCTCTGAAGAAGTAGTCAGAAGTAACTGAAATTTTCAACGTCTGGGCAAGCTTTCAGGCTTCACATACTAACTATTATTCCTTTCCTATCTTCAAGGTATTAGATATTAATTTTAGTGCGAGATTCGAAAGTATGGCTACCATGATGGGCCCAGCATGTTCTGAACGTTTAAACACCGAAAAGTTCTACATGTTTAACGAAAACGATAATGACATAACCGATAAATCTCCAGAACCAGAGTGTACGGAAATAAGCACACAGACGAATGTCTGCACTAGAGGTATATAATACTACGATAAGTTTTTTGATTGTACTCCGCTTAAAGGTAAATTTCCAGGAAAAAGGTAAAGGTTATCATTCCAGGTAATATTGGGTTTAGGAAATGCGGGACAGTTTTGCGCTGTACGAGATTGATACCTTAGTCCTGTATTACCTATATTGTTCTAAGAAAGAAAGAAGATGATGACCCTAGAGCCTTCGTAGTTGTGCAAAAAGCCTCTCTGGCAGTATTTCAGAGCCTCTGTTAGTGTTTGACCGTCTACACCATGGCGAGTGTTCTAATAATGGATTTATTGGAAGAACTTCTCGGAACACTCGCCTCTCTCTAGGGTGCTAGTCTGACAGCACGTTGCTGCATTCTGTCGCGAGTGCTTTAAGGACTTCCTTTTAGATTACTGGATTTCTCTATTGGTCCCTCTGATGCCCAGAGCACAGAGGGTAAGGGTAAGGTGGAGGGGTTAGGCGATATTTGTGTTTAATAAAAAGTATTTTTCAGAACGCCGCCCTTTGTTTGTAAGAGTACCTCAATGTGCAGCTATTATACCAAACCAAAAACCGCGGAAAAAGAAAAGTAAGTAATTTATACGAAGTTTATAATTATTGATCATAGGCCCAATCAACTAGAACTTAAGCCACACTCTAGTGACTCTGCACATATTGTTAGGCTCAGTTCATGTGCCAACATGGACTTGGAGGTATTAATAATAAATATTGTAGTACTAAACTGCTTTTATTTCAGTTAAATTAATGACTTGGAAGAGATTTCACAGACTTAACGTAATATACGCATTTTTGGACGATTTAGAGAGAGACTATCCAGCTATCTGCACTGTGTCGGTTATTGGAAAATCAGTGGAAGGGAGAAGTATTAAGGTCAGTAGTCAGTAAGCGATCAGTAGTGAGTAGGAGTGAGTAGATCGGCGGTGAGTAGGGTAGCCATAGCTCACTTGAAGTTTTGTGCTGTCTTTGGGAAGACCAAAGGCTTATTCTGCTTGTCTTCTTCGTTGACGGCATACAATCTCCCTGATTCTAATGGGTCGGTAGCACGAATCGAAACCCCTGGTGTTGCACTCGTCCATAGGCTACGGTAACTACTTTGCTTGTGCACTTCCACTTGTCCGCGACCTAAGTGGTATAAAAATAAGTGAGAAGTAGGTTAACATAATGATTGCCTAATTTCATTCAGTCTAACTTATTGTCTTCCAGATGTTAAAAATATCTAACAGTAATGCAACAAACGAGGCAATATGGCTGGACGCAGCGATACATTCTCGCGAATGGATAAGTACAGCAGTTGTAACGTATATTGCCAACTATATTGTCAAGAATTTTAAAACATTGTCTACTTCATTCACTGATAAGGATTGGTAATTTACAAACTTCTTTACGATTGTTGGTTTATTTCACTACGTTTACGGGGTAGTCTAGAAATGAAGTTGGTAATCAAACTTTGTAATTATTTTTGGACAAAATGATCACTGTGGAAAAAATTGACACATCTTTGCAAGAATATTAGGAGCTCACTGGTTTTTAATATTCAAATGATCATTATCATTCATCTAGAAATAATAACAGTTTTTATCGGATGAAATAGTGCATTTGAATAAAATAATACAACCACCATAATACAAACTTTGGGTTTCGAAAAAAGCTCTATTATGCTCAGGCGCAAAACGTTTCTTTCGCAAAATATATTAAATATGATTTAAATCAATTTAGTAACTGGAGATTCTTACGATACCTGAGAGTGTTTAAGGTAGATGTAATTTTAGGAGTCGCAGAACTACAACCAAATTTAATAATTATTGCTAAATAATGTAAGGTTAGCAAAAATTACAGGGTTGCAATTTTAATAGTTCCTTTGCATATTTTGAATGACAGTGGTATTTGAAAACGATCAATACACTAATGTCTTTATTATTCGTAAATTGTAGGTATATAGTGCCGGTGCTAAATCCAGATGGCTACGAATATAGTCACACTCGTGATCGCATGTGGAGGAAAAACAGGGCCAGGTACGGGGGCAGGTGCGTCGGAGTCGATCTCAACAGAAATTTTAGGTAATCCATACTAATATTATAAATGCGAAAGTAACTCTGTCTGTTTGTTACGCTCTCACGCCTAAATCACTGAACTGATTTTGATGAAATTTGATACAGAGATAGATTAGACCTTGATAAACGACATAGGTTATGTTTGGTTGCGATAACCGACATCCACGCGGGCGGAGCCGCGGGCAACAGCTAGTAAATTCTAATAGAAGGTTAAAAGTTTACGTAAAATATCCCTACTGATATAATGTCTAGTAGTTACTGGCGATGGGGATATTATGGAATCTTCTGTTCCATTATATCCTTTCGCACTGGTACATAATCATAATTAAATTCCAACAATTTCAGTTATGGTTGGGGGAACAACGGCGAAGAAGGTTCGTCAGAGGATCCAACTAACGTTTTCTACAGAGGCCCAGAACCTTTCTCAGAGCCCGAAACAGTGGCAGTTAGGGTAAAAATAATACTTTGTAGAATTCTAACAACACTTGTTCTAATTATTTCGAATGAAAATTAAATAATAAAGTGATATTCATGTTTGCAGGACACAATTTTGGGATCGGCAACACCTTTCAAAGTATTTTTATCCTTCCATAGTTACTTTGAGCTCATAATTTTTCCATGGGGTTGTCGAAAAGAAAACTGCCCAGACTATTTGAATTTACTTGAAGGCGGTGCGGTCATGTCCAGGGTAACGGCACGTAAGAAACTATAAAGCTGAGGCAAATAGACGTTACATAGTACACTGTTCTTATCTTACCGCTACCGCGAATCGCCGCTGATGAACCATTTTTCTACGATTAGAAAATTCTAAATTTAAAAAAGATGGCAGACATTTTCGCCCGTTGCACTTCACTTTGAAATACTTACTTTTGTGCTTTATTGATTAATTTCACAACCAAGTTACCTTTTCGGAATATCCCATTATGTTTACCAAAATATCTGTTTCCAAAGCGTCAGAAACATTTTTTTTAAAGAATCCAGAAATTTCTGTAAGTAATTCTGTAAAATATGTAGAATCCAGACAGGATATTAGAAGATCCATAGAATCTCAGAAGATTCCTTCCTCTTAAAACCCGTATCTCTTAATATTCTATATGAGTTTTGAGTTGATTTTCCCCCATTCTACCAATTTCCAATACGAAAGTTACGGTTGGTTGTTAGTTGTTACCCGTTTCCTCGCCAAATAACGGTCTTTTTTTTTAATTTTGCGTATAATAAATGAATCCCATGCAAAGTGGATCTTTTAGGAAATATATTACTATACAAGGAAATATTCGGAGAAACAGTCAAAAAACCGAAATCGTTACTATGTAGAAGAGACGTGGATTAAGTAACGTGCATTTAAGCCAGCCGTAGTTTAATAAATAAATGGTGTAACAGAATTTCAGAAACTGTAATAATTTCCAAGTATGCAACATTTATTCCAGGCAATATATGACACTAATGGAATAAACTACAAAGTGGGTAGCACTCTAGACCTTACTTATCATGCGTGCGGCACCAGTACAGACTGGAGCTACTCAATAGCGAAGATACCCTACTCCTACATGGTCGAGTTGCGAAGTAGGAAATACAAATTCAGATTACCAAAGGATCAAATTATAGAAACTTGTACCGAAATCTGGAATGGCCTTAACAGTTTGATGAAATATGTTGAACAACATTAAGAATGTATTTCAGTTGGATGCAAATATTGCCACGATAATTGGTGCAATTTTTTAAAACCATTCAACACTCGTTTGATTGTGTGTGTAATGGTAGAAACCCTACAACTAGCGCAAGTTCAATAAAACTATGCAGCTAATTTGTGCAATATGAATTTTGGAAACTTTGTCCTGTCTAATAAATAAAATACGTTTGATACTATTGACTGTTTTCTTTATTTATTGTAGTGTAATGTTAATTTACACTATATTGACAGCCTAGATCACAAGTACTATTGTCGAAGAGCTTTTGTAATTATAGTGCAGTTCAAACACTTCTTTCGATCAACGAAATCCGCCAGAGCAATAACGCCATTCAGCGCTTCTTTACAACAATCTATGATTTCGTTTTTAGGCAGTAGAAAACGATCTTGTTTACTCCTTAATTCAACGAGGTACGAAAAAGGAATATGTGCTGTTCCGTAACTCCAATCGATGCTTGTTCCACAAGCATGGTACATGATGTCTTTAAAATTTCCGACCTTATACATGCGACCGTTGGTCTCGTACATAGCCTGGAACATAATGGTTTGTTAGGACGGAGTATTTAAAAAAAAATAGATGTACTTTAACTATGTTTAAGGGTGTTTAGGGCCCCACCTAGATCTTTAGAGCCCAGATAAAACTCACCTGTAAGTCAGTACACCTGTTGATTGACAGAAGAGGCTCATAAACGGGCTGAGGTCCAGACACAATCCGAAAGGACTAGGCGGACCAAGGGCTCCAACGCACAAGGCTTTCGATGCAACCGGGATTGTCATTTTGACGTAGAAGACTAAGGCCCATATTCTAGAGATTCACAATAGTACTCAGTTTTGAATCTTCGATCAATGAAGTTGAGGAGATATGTCTATATCATGACGTGGCTCACGTGACATCTTTTTTCAGCGATTTCATTGATCGAAGAGATGTCTCGATTTTGTCGAAGTCCGCCATGATAAGACTGCTGTCCTCAATTAAATCGAGATTCAAGACTGTATCGTTCTAGAGAGACTAGCTATTTTTTTAACTTACTTTAGCCATAGCAGTTCCACCTTCTAATAAGTTTACATAATCAGGACATGGATCAGCTGTGTTACACCAAGGAAAAGCAATAACTTCACTACACGCATGATACGTCAGAAATACTTTGAACGGAGTTCCGGAATACAAAATTAAATCCTGGAAAACGAAAACATTTATTTAAAATAAGAAAGTAGGTGTGTAACTTTCGGGACAATCCTTCTCATAGGTTATACGAGTATAAAAGTAAGTATAATATGTTCACTGAAACCAGGTCACCTAACTTGCGATCATCAAAATAATGTGTTGTGTTCGAAATGGACTCTGTTACAGCGGATGTAACAGAGTCAATTTCAAAAAATACATGCGTATAATAACAGTGAATATTGTCTTTACCTTAACAGCCGTTGTCTCTGGTTCAGAGAATGCAGATGGTCCTCGGTAATTTATACTATACGGGTCGACAGCTCCTGATTCAAGTCCAGCATTATCCCAAGCATATCTAAACCAAATAATACTTGTTATCTTGTGATCGTTATTGGAAAGCTATTTTGCAAAATAGCCGAAATAAAGAAATTACCCGAAATTACGATTTAAATCGACACCCGTAACGACTCTTCCATAGGAAGCTCTATTTTTACGCCACATTCTGTCATGCAAGTGTGAATATTGGAAGCCATCTGGATTTACCACTGGCAGAAAATACCTGAAAATAACATAATACATATTATTATGATTAACATTAAAAGTAAAATAAAATTCTCTCATCTGCAAATAGAGACAATCTATCTATCACCGTATCGTTTCTTCTTGAAGGAATTTAAGCGAATTTTACTCACGGTGTTATAAAGAATCTAACGAAACTCTCATCTATATCTAAATCTAATAACCTATTGTGGACTATACAAAATCTGAACAACATTAACTATTTTTTGGGTAATTGCGTAAATGCAGTATATTACCAATCCTTGTTTGTAATAGAATCCGGTAACGTTGAAAATTTTTTAGCGATATAGTTAGCTATGAATGTTACAACAGATGGACCAATCCACTCTCTTGCGTGAGTTGCAGCGTCTAACCATACTCCAGTATTATTTGCGTTGCTGTTAGATATTTTCAATAACTGCAAAAAATGTAGAGACATAATATACCTTTTATTGGTTTGATTTTAGAGAAAGTGATCAGAGACTAGCCTTCTGAGTATTGCAAACGTCTAAGTACACACAGTTTCGCCCTGCTGACTGTGCGTGACGTTGACGAGCCGTCCATTTTTAGGGTTCCGTAGCCAAATGGCAAAAAAACGGAACCCTTATAGATTCGTCATGTCTGTCCGTCCGTCTGTCTGTCTGTCCGTCCGTATGTCACAGCCACTTTTCTCCGAAACTATAAGACCTATGCTGTTGAAACTTGGTAAGTAGATGTATTCTGTGAACCGCATTAAGAATCTCATACAAAAATAGAAAAAAAAGCATTAAATTTTGGAGGTCCCCATACTTAGAACTGAAACTCAAAAAAAAATTTTTCATCACACCCATATTTGTGAAGTATCTATAGATAGGTCTTTAAAAATGCTATTGAGGTTTCCAACATTTTTTTTTTCTAAACTGAATAGTTTGCGCGAGAGACACTTCCAAAGTAGAAAAATGTGCCCCCCCCCAATGTAACTTCTAAAATAAGAGAATGACAAATCTAAAAAAAAAATATGATGTACATTGCCATGCAAACTGCCACCAAAAATTGGTTTGAACGAGATCCAGTGAGTAGTTTTTTTTTAATATGGCATAAACCGCAATTTTCGCCTTTGCTGCTACGGAACCCTTCATGGGCGAGTCCGACTCGCACTTGGCCGAATTTATTCAATTTAGAAACTTGGCCGTAAATGACTAACACGGGATTGGTACTGAATCTCAACGTTGTTACGCAATATGCATACAAAATAAGTCATCGTCCCATTTGACTGCCTCACGCCTAACATTTCATAACCATCCTGATTCATTACGTATTTTTATGATTGTCTTGATGTGCACGAACCTTTATATCTAGACCCTCTACTGATTTTCCAATAACGGACACGGTGCACGTTGAAGGATAGGCTTTTTCTAGTTCGTCCATAAAAGCATATATGTTAGAAAGAGGATAAAAATCCTTCCAATCCATGCTGCCTCTTGGAGCGACTGAAAGAGAAAGCATAACGTGTTCAGGGACCTTATTCAATACAGAAAACACAGTACTGAGACTACTCCCGTTGTCCTACCGGAGTGACGCGATGCAACGCAACGCGACCCATACTTCTAAAGGCGTAGTCCTACGTGAGCGACAAGCGCGGCAACGCGACGCGAAAACATCAATTCGTTGTTCTTTCTTGTAGTCTACGTTGTTTCGCGTGAATACGTCACATGAAGTATTAGCCGCGTCGCGTCGCATCGCGTCGTCATTTCATCGCAAAGGAAATAGCTCGGGCAGTAAGGGGTGAATGTAAAATCGAAATGAATGTTTGGATAGAAGGTTCGAGAATTTATTTTTAATATTAAGTGCTCTAAGTGAAGTAGGTAGTAAAATACATACCAACAGGTGATCGTATCCGATATCGTTGAGGGTCGGCGCTGCGGATGCGCTTTGGTGCCGCTCCCAACACAAATTGGTTAGACAGTAAATCATTTGTAAGCACATCATATTCGATATCTCTGGACTCCAACAACTTCTTGACATGCAGCACCCTCGAACCATTCACCATGACCTCTGTTCCATCTTTGTCATCTCTGTTTATTGTTATAGCTAGGAAGCGATGAAAGCGTATGTATTTATTGTACACCAACAAATCAATTATATTATTATTAGCCTATTTCAGTCCACCAATGAGTAGAAAATATTCAGGTTAGTTAAAGTTTACTACCCTCAATAGGTTCAAAATCTTGCGAACAGTTCATTTATTCTTTGTTCACATCAGGCTATATATAAAAATTAGAATATTGTTTTATTTTAACCGGACTAAGGATGGCTGAAAAATTCCTTATGTTAGCCTGTGCCAGGGGGGCTCTCTTCCTGTTCATTTACTTTGATTAAGGCCCCTAATCAGGTCAACATCGAAAAATCGGTATTTTCGAAACCGTTTTTCTCATCAACTATAAAACCTACAGATCTGAAATTCACATGCCTGCACACTACAGAATATACAGAGTAACTTCTCCTTTTCATAAATCAAATAAAAGAGGAGAAAATAGTAGAAAAGAGGCTCTGAACATCACTCTACTCTTTCTTATTAAACCAAATATTTTCTACAATATGTATCAAAATAATCTAAAATTTCACACATATGCTTAATAAGTGCATTAGTATGACGTGACCCTCTTAGTTTGTAATCGTTGCCTATAAAGTTACCTATTAAAATTGGTTTTACTGATTTTTACGGTTCAAATATGAGCGAATGACCTTGCGCATTTGTATGGTCAAAGTCATTCGCGTATATAATCACCTTAAGTGTTGTGGCTAGGAGCACAGCAGTTAGAATTTAGCTTCGATTGCACCTCCAGAAGAATAGCCAGGGTACACAGAAAAACAAGGGGAAAATTAGCATGAATTGGGATTACTCTTCCAGACTATAGTAACCATATACTTCATATACAGGCTCTTCTATCCCAGTAAGTTTTCCTCGAAGTGAGGTACAAATGTGGAATGCTCTAACTTTGTACTCACCACCTTTGCTGTCTAAATTTTTCAAAAATGTCCTTTGTCCTTCTTTTAAACATTTTACAGCCCATATTTGGTACCTTACGTCTCTTCGTGCCACTTTGATGGTTGTCGTTGACACTGGGCATCTGTAAATATGCCCCGCGCAACCTTAGATCGCTACGAGAATTTTGAGCCCAATATTTATGATTTAGCTACCAAAGACTTCTTATTACTGACTGGAGTATTACGAAGTCCTTGATGGCCGAATGTAAAATTTTAACGCAACTGACAGATATTTAAATGTCAACGTCAGTTCGAAATTTATGGTCCATAGATTTACCAGTGAATCTGTGAAATATCTAGTCGGAACTATGGTTATACATTTGGATGGGTTACCAAAAAAATATTATAGGTTTATTTTTAAGCTATTGCATAGCTTCTATCGCGGACCTTGAGCGTGGAGACCAAATTCAGAAATTCCGTAACGAAAAAACCTAAACTGCCACTCCGAGCTCGCACGAATCAAGCCGAGCTGCTTCGAAATCGGCCGATTTCGGAGCAGCTCGGCTCGATTCGTGCGAGCTCGGAGTGGGGGGGATAATTGCATAATTTGATAAAAAATGCTATGCAATAGCTTTACCGCGGCAGTCCCCGAGTGCCACACGTCTTTTTTTTGTTTTTTAGGGTTCCGTTTTAAAAACGGGACATAAAATATTTGTATGCATGAATATGAATGCTTGCATTAGTCTGAGTGTTTCTATATATAAATATGTATGCATTTACGAAAAAAAAATGTATCTAAGTATGTTTATCCACATTCTAGAACCCATAATACAAGCTAGTTAAGCTATGCTTACTTTAGGTCTAGATAGTGCTGTGTAGAATTTCCTACAATACTTATTCATTTGAATCATATTTCAATTAAAATATATTATACTAGTTAAACACCGTTTTCATTCAAACACAAAATTTTTTTTTCAAAATAAATTTATTTCACCCATCTAGTTAACGGCTCCTGCTGGCAGTAAATAAGTAATATAAATAAACGAAGTTGCTCATAAACCAACTTTTAAAATCTCGAAATTATCATCAACTTTTTACGCTGACTATACGTTTAAATCTATGGCGATATCTTTGACTTTCTTGTAATCTGTACTTTTTACTATCATTTGATTTCGACGTGACCATCGAGATTTGTAAGGTTTTTTTTTTCAAATACATTTTAATAAATTAAAAGTAATAAATATTACATAGTATTTTATTGTACCTCAATAAATATAGGTGAAAACCTTTGCAATTTAAAATACCTACAACGATCGATTTCATTTTCTTCGAGGTTATAAGGAAAGTCGAATATCTTGTGTAATGTTATTGTAATTAAGAGTTATAGCTCAATGAGCGTGCGCTCGATAATTACGTGTAATCAGATATTTTGTGAAAGCGCCTCGCACGCCCTCATGTCGCCCATCGCCCATGCACTCCCCACTAATGAAACAGGTCGCTACCACTGGTTCTCACAAAAAAAAACAGAATCTATTCTTTCTTTTTATTTTTGAAAGGGAAACAAATTACTATAATTATTACAAAGAAATTACTAGTATTCTTTGCTTTAGTGTACTTACTGTCGTAGCGTTTCTTTTTCAAAAGGCATAAGCCCGGAGGTAAATAGGCGTAAGCATATGTATGTAGGTATGTATAATTTATTACAATGATCTCCATCAATTTAAAAACACTTGAGGTAGTTAAGCGACTCCTGTGGTGTTTCGGTACAGTGTAAAACTGCTAAGTCGGAGGACGCGGGTTCGATTTCCACTCAGTACAAAATACGTATATTTGCATTAGTCTGGGTTTCTATGTACAATGTGTAGGTATTTACAAGAATATATTTGAGTATATAACATAAACTAATTAAACCATGTTTACTTTGGATCTAGATAGCGTTGTGTCTTAGAATATTTCTTTATTTTATTAAGAAAACAATAAATTGAGTACAGTTTTTTCTTTCACATTTTGATCCAGGTACTTAAGTAAATACATAGGTATTATAACTGTATAATATATCACTTTTTATTCGGAATAGTGTATTTTAACAGATCCAGTGAGAACGAGAACCGACAGTAGCGCCCAAGAACGGTCGGTAGCCCGCTAACCAGACGGTGTACCCCAAACTGCGCAGCACCCGACTGTCACCTCGGCCCGTTCTTACGCGCGTTTATCTTTTTAATTGTGTCCCCCTGACTACCGCCCAACTACCCTGTGCCTCCCTAGACAGTCTCGGCCCTCGGAGACGCTTGTTAAGCTTGTTACATTTACCCAGATCACTCATGTGTTGTATTTTTTACTTAAGAATTAATTAGTACGGATTAGTGCCAAAGATTGCTCTCCTCTGACATATCGCATTGAAAGAAATGTTACACAGATCCATAAATCTTTTAGATATTACTAAGTAATATAATTTCATTAATATATTTTTGCAAAAATGTTTTAACTTAAACACCCTATAATGCTTTATATGATCTGTGAATCAAACTCAGGTGCAGCAATTACAGCTTATGTAACTTTCTAACTCGTAACAATACTGTGCTGCCGACCGTGTAGAAACCTTCTAATGCCCTTCTTGAAGAAATTAATAGCATTCTTTTAACCCCTCCAGCTAAACTTTAACCTGAGATGACGAGTGGATTGACGTCGGTAGTATAAATAGCTTGTTATCTGGTTTAAGTATAGGTAACCTAGTGGATACTCAGAACTGTTTTTCGTTTAGGTCACAATGTGATTTTCAACGACATGATTTATAACTTGTACACATTTTACAGTTACATCCTAAGGTTACGTCCATATTTGCAAAAAAAATCCACTCGCTCAATTAGTTGAACATTATTAATTTGAGAGCCTGTGTGTCAATGCGCTAGATTACTGCTTCAGACGAGGCAGTGCGTTCGATTCCCGCTTAATGTAAATATCTATATTTATCTAGAACCCATATTAAATACAAGTTACACTTAGTTTCGGTCACATTATTATTATGTACGAGGACGAGTTCTTTTAAAGTCCTTGCGTTATCGGTCTATTTCTTAATCTACCCGCTTCTTACTGTCATTTAATTAGTTTTAGGTAGGTACTACAAATGGTTTCAGAATTTAAAATCTTAGTAAATCTTTAAATCATATAAATTTTAAATTATTTTGTAAGCCTTTATCTCTAATACGTCGTAGTAACAAAGTCGAATTTACTTTGATTTTAGCGAAGTAAACAGGGATTAACAATTAGTCGCAAAATGTAAGCACCAAGTGGGTGTACAGGGGTGGTAAACCGGTGGACCCTGCCACAATGTAGATGAACAGAGAAGTCTTACTTCACTTTTAAAATTGTTGCATAAAAGCAAAAAGTCTATTAAAACAGAGGAAGTTACATCCGTTTACTTAATTTCGACGGTCTCTATGGTATCGGCTGCTACGTTGGAGGTCTTGGGTTCGATTCCCACTCATCGCATGTATAAATGTATCAATTGGTTTTTATTTTATTATATAACATGTATATACCTATTTATTAAAGAAAATGTATCTAAGTAAGTTTATCTATATTCTAAAACCCATTTTAGGTACAAGGTAGTTAATTTTTTTAATAAAAAGTAAATTTAATAGTAAAATTCTTCCCTTATCCTTTATTTATTTTCTCTTTATACATTTTGCCATTTACCTTCCCGTGCATAGGTCACGGTAACGCATGCCATCTAAATCTTATGTGTTCATTAGTTTAGCAGTCTAAAAATAAGCTGGGCAAAGTATCCTCACGCTATGGGACTATCACATCAGTCCAGCTTTAGGAGTTCACTAAAAGAACAACATTTATTTCATCACCAATAAACTTTTATAAAAAATATTTATTAAGGACTTTTTTTAAATATACCTGTGATAGAAGACCTCACTCTTCTCATATCTAATCCAACTTATAATTACAAGTTTTACTTCTGTGTTAGCCTGTGTGGTGACTCAGCTTTGTTTTTCATTAGACGCTGCTTATGGGCCACCGTCGCGACGCTCGCTAAGTACTTAACTGCCAAGCCTGACTTAGTATTCAATGTGAAAAACGTTTTAACGATCTCTTTGAAATCAGATGAATCTTTTGTTCGCGCCTCTTTACCATTTTACGGTGACGTCATTCATTTTGTATTGTGCGTGAAGCGAAGACACCCGCAACCTTATATTTATTATACTGAAGCCTCTGTAGCATGGTGGTAATAAACGCGACTGCTAAAAAGGAGGTGCGGGTTCGATTCCTGCTGTGTCCAAGTGCAAATATGCTATGCTCAATTTTCAAGTGAATCGATAATTGAAACTCCTTTGAAGTTCTAACTGCTTCGTGGTCTTTGTCAGACCGATAATAGAATATTAGTCATAAATTATGACATAATGGCACTATAACCTAAAATCGATATAAAAAATGAAATTATACAAAAAATTATAAAAAAAAATAAACACGTAGATGTACCAGTCTTTAAAGTAGTTTAACCAAAATGCCGCAAAGCAGTTACCGTAAGGAGTACCAAGCATCGCCCCCGGACAATATCCGGATAGTAAAGGATAAACAACTCAAATCAACTTTGTCACGAGAGTTTTCTGAGTTCGAACGATACTACGATGTTCAAAATACATCGGATCATGAATTCCGTAAAGAACATTACATAGTGGATGAATTTATTTATAAATCCAGAAATAATTCCGCTCTGGGGAGTAGGAAAAGTTCTGCGCAGTATGGAAGCAGACATAATACTGCAAGCAAACCCATAGCAAGCAACATAAGCAGATATTTACCTGAAAATAAACCATCTCGGAAATCTATTGGACCTATAAAGGGCATAGATACCAAGTTACCAGGTAGTTTTTTTATTTTTAGAACTTTCGTTGACCAAGTGATATAAAGGGAGTAAATATGTTGCTATAAGGCCCTGCGCAGACGGCACACTTTTTGTGCGATCGAGTCTGCGGCGCACAAAAAGTCTGCATGGCGCGCAAAAAGTCGGTCGCGGATTTTCACAGACTCAACGCACACGACGCACATCTTCGATCATTTTGTCGGCAGAGCTGTAGGGACGTAGACGCTATGGAAATCGTGCAGAGATCGCGAAGTATTATTTTGTACATGAAGTACAGAAAAAGAAGAAGAAATAGAGAATTTTGGGTACATCCTATACTTTCGGAAAGATTACTGAAGGGACAGTTCCATACTAAACATTAGCAACAGCCGACTAAAGTGTGCGCCGTCTGCGTTAGCGCGCGTTGAAGCAAACGTTCAATTTTTTTCACACACTTTTTGTGCGGAGCGGTGCGCCGCGGCGCGATGCGGTCTGCCCGAATTACACGGATTTTTTGTGCGCCGGACTTTTTGCGCGTCGTGTGCGTTACTGCTTATAATTGCATAGGTTCTATTTTCACAGACTAAAAAGTGTGTCACGGATAGTCTGTCGTCTGCGCAGGGCCTAACTGGGCTAATTAGTCCGATTCACACAGGCACATGGGACGTAGCAATGGGTCCGTGCTAATTGCAAATATACCCTCCGCCCTGACTCAACGTAGTAATTACTTTTTTTATAACAATTTTTAATTACGCATGGGGACAAAATTACCCTGAACGACATCCCCTTATATTTTGACCACCTGACTTAAATAAAGATGTCATTGATTTAATTACAACTCAATACAGAGTTTTGAACACATCATAACTACTCAATAATATTTGTAAAAAAATTACAGACAACGTTGATCGCACGAAAGTTCCAATGGACTGGAACAATTACCATCGATTGGCTGTCATACACAAATTTATGGATAACTTGGAGAGTGAATTCCCATCTCTCTGCACAACCGGAGTCATTGGTAAATCTTTAGAAAACCGGGATCTTAAAGTAAGTAATAACTAGTAGTATTTTTTTTAAATAGAGTTCAAGAATAGCAGATCCCGGATTCCAGAGTGAAAGCCTCGGATGCGACCGGATGCTAATAAAGGTAACAAAGGTCAGATGGCTCGAGAGAGGGCTAAAAGCTCAACAATTTTGTCTAAATGTCTTATAAGGACCATTATAATTTCAGCTAGGGACATACACCTCTTTCTTTAGTATCGCATCTCGTCCATCCAAAGCTGCATCTCGACTTTGGTTAAATCATCGGTCCTTCTTGTAGGAGGAAGACGTAATATAATATGTGTCTGATTATTCTGTCACAGATCTTAAAGATATCAAACAGCGACGCTTCAAACGGACGAGTGTGGATTGACGCAGGTATCCACGCTCGAGAGTGGATTGCACCCGCTGTTAACACATTTGTTGCCAATTATATAGCGAAGAATTTCGACAGTTTGCCCAAGAGCGCCAGGAACAAAGATTGGTATACATCTGCTTCCATTCATATCTTATAAAATATTAATAGAGTTAAAGTTAAGACAGAGTGTTTAGGGTTAACCTGGACATACGAAGTCACGCCAAACTTTCCGGTTGGCCGGTAAATCTGCTGATTGACGGACGAGGCTTTCCTTCCAAAGGTGGGTTGGAAAGCCAAACGTCGATCGATTCCATAAAATCCAAATCCAAATGAGAAGGAACGGCCCACGGGCTCCGAGGTAAAAGCCTCCTATGCAACCAGGAATAACGCTAAGATGATGATGTTATTATTGCCAGAGTGGAATGTAATTTTATGTGTACTACCTAAACATACTAGAAATAAAGCATATTATATGCATTTTTTGGGAAAACTATATCTACACGCCAATAGTCTTCCAATTCATCATAAAATAAAACTTTCAGGTACTTCATGCCGGTTTTAAATCCAGATGGATATGAATATACCCACACTACTAACCGCATGTGGCGTAAGAACAAAGCTTTAGTACGACACTCGTTATTCGGCGTAGATCTCAACAGAAATTTCAGGTGACATTGGAATATTTCAAATTATTCTTCAGTTTATAGTCTCACATAAAATGACGTCTCAGTTGAGATTGCATAACCGGAAAGATTTTCTTATTCATCACAATCACACACACACACACACACACAAACACACACAATAGGTATCTCTCCTGGATTAATTTTATAAAGTTTTTGTAAGTGTATAATTAAATGTTTTCAAGAGTGTCTGCCATCTTATACATAATATGTATAAGGTGGCGGACACTCTATCAAATTATGCACGTATGCGGTCAGCCCCACTACCTACGTACGGTTTCATTGAAGTCATTTAAGTATTTATTGCACGATATTGTAAGTTATTTGCACGAAACACATGGACACGCGTGAGACAGTAGATAGTCTAATAGATGTGTTTAGTCCCGACGCAGTGGTTTATTGAAGTAAATAGAATGCAGTTTATTATATTAACCTACTCGGTTATCATTTAACCACGAGCCTTAAATTTTTTTACAGTGTTGGATGGGGTGGCAAAGGCTCATCAGATGAACCAAACCATTCATTCTACCGAGGACCGAGACCATTTTCTGAACCGGAAACATCAGCCATGAGGGTAAGAACCAATCATATACTAGCTAGGCTTTGCTGTAATATCCCTGCTTTTATTAATTTTTCTTTTTATTTTCTTTTTTTTTCCTTTTTATTTAATTTTTCTTTTTTTTTCTCCATGGTAAAAATAACCAATCCTTTAGACTATGTCAAGACATTGCTCTCTTTCGTGTTTTGCTTTTTTCCTAGACTAAAACCAAAGATATTATATAAAAAGAAGTAGATATGTTATTGCGCGAAAATCGTGAAGATCCGAAAACGAGTCAATTGGAACGTTTGCCTCTAGTACCGCGTGCCGAGCGGCGCCGGTCGGACGTTGAGCGGAAGCATCAGTGACTTAAAAAAATAACGAAAATGCCATCGTATGTTTATAGACACTGCACGAACTATTACTCTAAAGTTAATACACCAAAAGTGTAGATGAATTAAAAATGTGTGTGTGTGAGTTCGGCACATTTTTCTACGTTGATTTGTAAGCATATGACATGTCTATGTTATGAAATGTCATTGACTAAAACCTAACTGGAACATTGCTTTAGAAAACACAATCAGCGTACATGTTTAATTTCTCATTCAAAGTATAAAAGATTCTAACTAAATAATTTTATCTGTTGATGATCATCAAAAACAAAATAACACGATAAATTTAAAATACACTTCAGCCACGACGAGATAACATAAATGAATAGCAATTTAATACATCTAAATGTTGCAAATGATCATTGAAATCGGGCGCGATCATTTAGCAGTAATGTGCGTTGATACCTAAATCGTGTCGTCGGCATCGCATGCAGAGATTAAACTGCAAACAGGCTTTAGCCGTAAATCAATTTCATTGTAACGGTTTTATATCGCTTTGTTACATTAATATAATTCATTGTTTGCGCTACGTGTGTTTCCGCTTAACTGTAAATGACGTGAGTACAGTCAGACAGGTAATTTTGTCCACTTCCCTCTTCGTCAGGTTTAACTCTCCGAATCAGTATATCTTCTTCTTCATTCTAGCGTTAATTCCCAGTCGCATCCGAAGCTGTCACCCCAGAGACTGGGGTCCGCTTTACCAGTCTTACTGCGGATTTGGCTGGACTTTGATATTTTACGTGAAACGACCG
Source organism: Eilema depressum (assembly GCA_914767945.1). Lineage (NCBI taxonomy): Eukaryota > Metazoa > Arthropoda > Insecta > Lepidoptera > Erebidae > Eilema > Eilema depressum. The sequence goes on along the minus strand of OU612026.1, from coordinate 12,910,187 downwards.
CCATTTGACCTTCACAATCCAATAACGATATTGCGCGATATCGATGCATTACAGCTAGACTAAGCGAATTAATAATTACGGCACGGCAAAGGCCATACTTCAGGAAAAGTTTAATCTAACTAGGCACTATTAAAGTGGGTCATATATTATAATATATAATAGGTAGTGCCTAATAGTGCCTAATAGTGCCTAATAGTGCCTAATAGTGCCTAATAGTGCCTAATAGTGCCTAATAGTGCCTAATAGTGCCTAATAGTGCCTAATAGTGCCTAATAGTGCCTAACAGTGCCTAATAGTGCCTAGTTAGATTAAGCTTTTCCTGAAGTATGGCCTTTGCCGTGCCGTAGTAGACCCCTTTTGAGCGAAGTACCTAAATTTCACGATGCCTATGAAGCAAATTGCCTAAAACGCGAAATACCTGAAACTCGAAGTACCTAAATTGCACGATGCCTAAAAACTTAATTTGCCTACAATGTACTTTGACAACAATGTATAATGCCTAAGAATGGAAATGTCTACAATGTACTATGACAACAATGTTTAATGCATAAGGAAATGTCTTAAATGAAGATTGCCAGCACAATACAAGGTACGGGGCATTCAGGTACGGTCGGCCAGATTGATTTACCACTTATGACAACACTTCTTATGTAGGTAGGTCACGGATCATCATTAATTTCTATAGTACACATAATTATATCGTCGCGTGGTTCCCGGCAGTGTAGAATTTGGGCCACCCCATCTCCTCTAATGCTGTATAGTACAAGGTGACTAAGGGACAGGGCTGTTTAACATCAGGCAGTTAAATATACAGCCCTGACTCAGCTTTAGATACTTGACTCAGGTCAACAATAGTGCACGGAAAATGGCCACTTCAGACCCACGGTACCCTTGGCCATACCCCTGGTAGTACCGTAGGTCCCAAGGTGTGCTTTTATTTGTTATACAAAATGTATTTTTATAATTTAGAATAATAAAAAATATAGTAGTTGATACCTACCTATAAATATTCCACTACATTTTACACAGCGCTATCTAGACCCAATGTAAGCATAGCTTAACTAGCTTGTGTTATGGTATCTAGAATGTGGATAAACATACTTAGAAACTTTTTTTTGTAAATGCATACATTATGATACATAGGAACACCCAGACCAATGCAAATATAGATATTCATGCATACAAGTATTTGCACTGAGCGGGAATTGAACCCATCCATACCTACCTATCTATAGTTAAAGTCATGTTTTTATGGGTATGGCCAGGGGTACCGTGGGTCTGAAATGGAATACGGCAATAGGCTCACCCCCTAATTACGTGGGACCTAATACATTGATTGGTAAAATGTAGGCGTTAATTCACCTCTGCCTAACCCTCCGGGGATATAAGCGTGATTGTATGACTATTATGACATTAAGACTACAGAGTCGGAATATGTTGTGTCATATTTTAGCAAAAAGATTTCTTGATGTAATAAAATTGAACTCATGCTTTGTAGGCAATTGACTGGCACCGGCATAATACTTTGTAGACATTAAACAACATAGGCATTTTGCTTCGTAGGCATTAAAACCTTATAGACATTAAACTTTATAGGCATCCTGCGTTTTAGACATTGACTTTAGGCAATTTGCTTCATAGGCATCGTGCAATTTAGGTAATTCGCTCAAAAGGGTAGTAGACGTCATTACGCATATCTCAATGGCACACCACGAATCAATGAGTTGAATACATTTATAAATAAACATTTCAGGATATATTCCTGAACTCAGGAGTAACTTTTCAAGTCTACATAACTTTGCACAGCTTTGGACAAGTTATCATTATGCCTTTCGCTTATAAAGACGAATTGGCGCCTGATTACATAAAACTTCTTGAAGGGGCCACCGTCATGTCTAAGGTAAGGTTTGTGATAGTAGCGTTTTATGATAAGATAAAATCTGCCACCTTGTGTGGATATAATGTTTATACTAGAAGTATATAGAGTCTAGCAAATCAACATCATCTATGTGGTATTCCGTAAGCTTGACAGATAAACCCAAACTTTGACTTTCATATGCAACTTTTACTTGTAAATAATGTTTATTCTAAAATTTTAAAATCTGTGATAAATCTGAGAGCTGTTTAGCATCGAAAAATATATTATACAATCCAGACTCAGCTTCAGATAGATGTATGGCTGGAGTCTGACACATTAATGCCCGGAATACGGCAGTAGGCATTTTGTTGAGCTCACTCATTACGTGGGAGCGATTATAATAATTGGTGAAATATGGGTGTTAATTCGACTCTGCCTAACCCTCCGAGGATAAAGGCGTGATTGTATGTATGTATGTATGTATGTATGTATGTATGTATGTATGTATGTATGTATGTATGGGTCATTCAAGTAATAATTAGAAAATGATTGCGGATTGTGGATAATTAATGTTATTTTTGTTTAGTCTTGAAAGATAAGTTAAAATCTATTTTTATACCAGGCAATCTATGATACGAATGGGAATACATATAAAGTGGGCGTTTCAAAAGACGTTATGTATCAGGCATCTGGTACTAGTAACGATTGGTCACACGGAGAAGTCGGTATTCCTTTCTGCTACCTCATAGAACTGAGGAGTAAGAAACATAAGTTTAAAGTACCAAAGGAAGAGATAGCGGAAACTGGCGAAGAAATTCTAAACTGCGTAATCGCGTTGATGGAATTTATCGACAATTATAAACCTCCTAAATTAGACAAAAAGGCAAAACAAGCACCAAAATCTGAAGAAAGTGACTCTTCAAGTAATAGAAGTAGAGAAAATGAAACAACAAAAAATGGATATAAAAAGAAAAACAATTCAGGTGTGTTCTCTCCAACAAAGAAATTACCTAAAGAGGTTATAAGTTCAAGCCAAACTGATAAATCATATGTGACTTTGTGTCAAGAATCAGAAGTACAAGTAATCGCCCGTTCCGATGTAGCTGTGCCTTCATGTCATACAATAGAGGTACAAGTCAGCAGTCAATCCGACGTGAGCCTTGCATATCTAGATTCATAACCTATGAGGTAAGTAATTTTTTTTTGGAATGAATCGCTTGTTCTCCTTCGGACTTGTAATATATCATGCATAGAATAATGAAGATGATTACGTAAGGAAGACATTAAACCAGATGTGTACAGTTATAATCATCATTATGACAAGGATAGTACGGTACGGTACTCTGTAGCCTGGCAGTAGTGAACGCAGCCGCTATGCAGGAGGGGCGGGTTCGATCCCCGCTCAGTGCACATATTTGTACACATGAAAATGGGTATTTACATTGTTCGGGTCATGTCTCGGAGTGCACGATAAGATAAGCCGTGGGTTTGCCATACAAACGTTTATGGCAGTCGTTGCGGATAGTTGGACCCCTAAAAGTCCAACAACTGGTCTGAATGGAATGAAGTCAGCAAAACAATAATGACCTAATAAAAAATCTATATCTTCTGACAATTTATTTGCAATCACAAGTTTTAATTGCATTTATATGCATTGCACTCGTAACTGACGTGTAAAACATTCTAATCTGTATCATATTAATCTACCTATAGCAATTAAATTCTAAAGTCGGTGTTAATAATGATTATTGTATGTAGCGTAACCTTTGTGCTCCATACAAAATAATGACGATGTTATGTCATTTGAGATCTTCAAGAAGGACAAGTTCAATAGTCCATCCTATCCTCTTTGAGCATTCTTTCATAGAATGAAAACTCCAAGCTGTCAGCTTTGACAAATCGAAAACAAAGAATTTCCGCTGTCAATTTGATACCAAAATTTTCAGTAACTGCAATAATTTAATTATTTTCATCATGCTATTCTTATAAAAACATTTCAAAAACGAATGCCGTTACCAATAAATACACATTTTGACCCTCAGTGTTGTAAATAAACCGTCAAAGTGGATAACCTAGATCCAAATACCCAGGTATGGGAAGTCAGATTTACTCGAGATGGTCAAAGGGAGTTTCTTAAAACGCTAGACACTGCGGGAGGTGCGTAAGTACGTGCGTACGCACATAACATAGTAACGAAAGAGTTCTCGACAGTACTAAATATTCACAGGGCACTAAATTCTCAAAAGAGTTTTCTTTCGAAGCCCACTCATGAGTTTTATCACACATGTAAAGTACTAACAGCTTGTTAACATGGCTATGTGATCATTTTTATTTAATCTTTCAAGAAAACATGTTACTCATGTGCGTACTGTGTAGGTAGGTATTTCCTGTCACTATAAAACATGCCTGACGGCGGCGGCGGGGCAATTATGTCGAACTCGCACCACCTAAAACCGCACGCAGTTCCAGGTCCTAAATGCCAGGGTGTAAATAAGGCATTTTCCTCGCATCCCTGCTACCATAATATAAAAGAACCTATCATGTACATTGCGCCTTTAATGAATTGACTGCTGGAATCGACACCGGTGGTTGTACTTACCCTGCGAGGTGCCACACACAGACATCGCTCCCTCACGGGAGGCTCTTATCCGCGTTTAGGGTAAATCCTGTCCAACACCATCAACTCTGACCTGACCTAACCTGACAGGTCTCAGCCTTTGCTACTTTTTTATCACACATGTAGTTTACTACTCTGAGAACCTGCAATTGGAATATTTCAATTAATATTCAGTTTTCTTATGTACATTTTTTTTACATTTTATTAGGTACTATTTTTTTATTAATTCCTTGTGACAGACTGATATTTTTCAAGTGTTTATTTTACATGTTACACCTTAAACTTACTATTGTGTAATATTTTAGCTGTGAATATATGGAAAGAAGAACTTAGCACGATGGATGTCATGGTACAAGGTGCGCAGGCCGCGCATGTGGCCCGCTTGTTGCAAGAAAGAGATATGCCCTTTCACATTGCAATGCCTGATGTCACTGCTATGTGCCTTAGAGAAAAGCTTACTAGTTGTAAGGAAGAACGTTCGCGGGTGAAAATAAAACCTCCATGTTCACCACCTCCGTGTTCACCACCTGAATGTTCACCACCTCCATGTTCACCACCTTCGTGTTCACCACCTAGGTGTTCACCACCTAGATGTTCACCACCTATGTGTTCACCGAATACGTGTTCACCACCTGTATGTCCAATACCTAAATGTCTACCTAAATGTACACTACCTAAATGTCCATCAGGTTTGTTTGAGTATTATACTATTGTAGACGAGTTAGTATTCATCTCCATCCACCTCCTCACTCCGGTCTCCTTCAGACCTTTTCTTCCGTCTGTAGACTTGATTATAGTGAAATCAAATCTATCCTAAAATAAATTAGAAAAACATCTAGTTATCTAACTCTGTAACCTTAATTTTTTTTATTGTAATAAAAAAAATGTAGTTGGGTTCTGTGCAATTAGCAATGATTTCGTACCCATGGGACCCCTGAATGTTGTTCAGTGATGTTTGGGATGAGTGTATCAGTTAAGCAGTTCAGATGAGTGTCCCGAACAGTACATACATACCATATAGTCAGGCTTCTTGCCCATAGAGCTAGAGACTACATATTTCCATTAGCCACGACTTTTTTCCATTCATTTTCTTCATGACAGTTAATTATCATTTATTATTCTAAAGTAAATATAATCTAATGATTGAATATTTTGTATAAATAATTAGATATAATTTATTGTAACTATCATATTTAACAATCATTACGTAATGATTTAGTTAATTGAATACGATAGTGACGAACCTATATAAAGCATTTATAACTCCCCTGTTGGCCATTGACGCTACGAATTTAAACATAGATTGATATTACAGTACCTAGATGCAAAATGGACTGGAAGAATTACCACCGGCTGGAAACAATCTACAATTTCATGGATAATTTGGCTATAAACTATCCTGAACTTTGTACTGTCAATTGTATTGGGAAAACTGCAGAGGGTAGAGGTATAAAGGTAATTTCTTTTGTAATTAATACTTATCTTTATGGATGGATGGATAGATGGATGGGTAGATGGATAGATAGATGGACGGATAGATCGATGGATAAATGGATGAAAAGGAACATAGTGGCATGTTAGAATATAGAATACTAGCTGACCCGACGAACTTCGTTCCGCAATATTTTCCGCCCGCGTGGTATTATCTCTAAATTTATTAGTGTTTCTCTACAATATTATGCATTTATTATACATATAAACCTTCCTCTTGAATCGCTCTATCTATTAAAAGAAACCGCTTCAAAATCCGTTGCGTCGTTTTGAAGATTTAAGCATACATGGGGACGGACAGACAGCGACAGCGACTTTGTTTTATAATATGTAGTGATGGTAGTGATGATGATGATGATAGTGATGATAAGAAAAGATGATTCGGTCGCATAGAAAAGATGATTCGGTCGCATAGAAAAGATGATTGAAAAGATTGACGCAAACGATTTATGAATTGAGGATGAATTGGTAACCGGCAAACTGGTTTCCGACTTGAAAATGTAATTATATCATAAAACTGCTAGATTCTTTAGTTATTTATTCTTCTTTAATTAATTATTTTATTATTTTTAAACCTTCAGTAGCTAAATTATTATCATCTTTTAATGTTTTAGTTGTTGAAAATATCAAACGGTAACGAATGTAATCAAGGCGTCTGGTTAGATGGCGCCACCCATGGCCGGGAGTGGATCTCCGTGGCTGTTGTGACGTACTTCGTGGACCAACTCGTGCAAAACTTCAGCTGTTTTCCAAGCTGTGCCAGAGATAAAGATTGGTAAGTGTACACTGTTATTATCATAATATCGAATGATGCACTGCGATTTATCATGATGTCAACAGATGTATTTATTGATGATGATTAAGATATTGATTCAATTTGTTATTTTTATTTTAATCATGATAATTATTTTATTTTCGAATACAGTTACATTTAAGTTTACACAGATATTAATGTTTCTTACGTATTTCACCCAAAAACATGCAAATTTTCATTTATTTTTCAAAGTTAAATACAAAAGTCAAGTAAGTAGCTCAGTTTATGCTATTTTCATGTATTATATTTTATTTTATTTTGGAATATCAATTAGATGGATTAACAATAAAAAAATATCAACACAGTAATATTTCATTAATACTGGCAATACATACATATACTCCTGTAAATCCCCGAAGGGGTATGCAGAGATGTATTATCACCCACATTTCGCCACGATTTCGCTATTATTTTCGGCCCCATGTCCCATGTACAGTCGAGTTCATAAGTGCATTAGCACAACAAGGCTCAAAATGGTATGGCGTGCGGCCGCGCGCCGGCCCGGTTTTGTGTTTACATATGTGTGTGTGTGTGTCATTAGATACTAATACAGTAATTTACCAACTTAGTAAATTAACTGATAGCTAAGTGGGTTAAGCAAGATACTATTGATTCACAATGATAAGAGGTTCCAGGTTCGATTCCAGCTTATAACGTTTTTTTTATAATTATGACCAAAATATAATTTTAAATATTGATAAAGTAATTTTGCATGAAGTTGTCATTCTTTTTACATTTTATTATGTTGATATTTGCTAAAATTTAACAAATAATACAATGATATTAATTTATAAATGAAACACAAAAAGTGTTATTGCAAGATCGTAGGGTTTGAACCATCAACCTTTGTATTTCCACAAACCTCACGCTTTAACCACTCGGCCACGGGTTGCTTACATAGTGATAAAGAAATTATCGATAATATTCCTACGGAAGAACAATTTATGTGTGTGTGAAAAAGGTCACAAGTAGCGCTAGAATGTTGACGCTATAGTTACGTAGGATTGCTACTGCACTTTTGAATTCGACTGTACCTAATAGGGGGCAAGCTTATTGCCGTCAAGCGAGCACTTAATCATGGGCTGTATGTTTATTGTCGAAGGATGGAGAACAGCGCCTATCCGTTAGTTGTCTTCTACGACACCCACAGGAAGAGATAAGGTGGCCCTATTCTACTTCACCGGGACCAACACGGTCAAAAATGCTTAACATTTATCCTTTTTTCGCCCAGGTATGTGGTTCCAGTCGTCAATCCGGATGGTTACGAATACACTCACACGACTGATAGAATGTGGCGAAAGAATCGTGCTCGTTACGGTGCCTGCGTTGGTGTTGATCTTAACAGGAATTGGAGGTCCGTATCCACCATTTTATCAGTATTTTTTATGGTAGGCAAAATTTTGTTAATAGAAATTTTAGGATATTTATTTCCTGCCTGTTCTTCTTTATCATGAGGAGAAAGAAGAGCCGGAAGGCGGACCTTGAGCTCCGAGGTAATTTTGGCCTCGAAAGCAATAAAGAAAATATTTCTCCATGAAGATGATGATGTTCTTCTTTATCAAAAGATAACATATATGCTTCAGTGTATACCTACTTATTTTCGATGTACAAAATGTTTGTTCGAAAGAAGCATAATGACAATGAGCAGTTTTCCAGTAGGTATAATAATCTGTTGGTTTTTATAATAATATCATCAGGAATCATTACAAAACCGAAGAACATTTTTTCCATAAATTAGGGAACACTAGATGTGACACCACACTCTTCTTACCAAAAGTGCCGGCTGCGCCATCTAGCGCGTCTTTAGGAACCCTAAAAATACCTACTAGAAAACAGCTCATTAATTTTTTAAAAGTGTTTATATGTACTGGTTATTCAGATTTCAAGTAACTTAATTTGTTTCAGTTGTGGCTATGGTGAGAAAGGAGAAGAGGGTTCATCGGATGACCCCGGAAGTATTTTTTACAGGGGTCCGAAGGCCTTTTCTGAAACCGAAACCAGCGCAATCAAGGTAACGTGAAAGTTTGAATAATGATTACTTAATTTATTTTAAAGAAGATGCCCTACGTTCACATTATCGAATCAAATAAAAATAGCACAGTAACTGTGCCTCGGGATTTCACCCTCCGTACTCTTTGCGTCTTTGACTTTTTTTCACGTCTTCAAAGTCTTTAGCTTTATTTTTTTTATGTATAAATCACAACGTAAAATTTAACGCAGATTGGCCTATCTGCGTTAAATTTCACATTTTAGGTAGGTAGGATAAATATTAAATATTAGCTGCCTGGTAACGGGGCTACAATGTGACCCTTTCTCTTCTTCCTTTGCTTTTTTTCTTAGACAGCAGCTCTAATGACTATTCATCAACAAGAATATAATTATAAAATAGTGCATCTCCTATCCCCCTCAAACAACGGAACTAAAATCTCACATCGCGTACACTTGAGTTTGAACTTTTTTAATATTTGTTCACAGAATGTAATAGAGAAGTGTGCTGTGGACTTCAAGGTGTTCTTGTCACTCCATAGTTACGGCGAATCCATTATATTCCCGTGGGGCTACACCGCTGATCCTTGTCCTGATTACGTTAAACTACTTGAAGGCGGTACAGCTATGGCTAAAGTAAGTCGTATTTTAAAAACTAAAACATGTAGATAATTTATATTGAAGTCAGATTTGGACTCAAGTTTCCAATACCGAGTGTGAAAAGTAGCTAGTCGTTGAAGACCATGTTCAACCTAGTTGTGTTGGCGTTCCGACACGGAAAATCCACGTCGGCGTTTCTGTCAAGTGTCCTTCCACACCGGCCGGCAGCGGGATAGTTAGGTATGTCGTACTCTAACACTGCACGGCGTCTCGGGTCTCAATTTCCGGGGTGTAAGGTGGCCCAATAAGGCATTGCCTTCGCGCCCAGGCTGACCCTGGGTCATCTCCGGTTTCGAGATGGCCCCCTCTAGTGTGGGAACCACGATGTGCCCGTCTTGCCACGGGAAGAGGAACGCGCTTCGGGCCGCCACCTCGGTCTGCTTCTGTTAGAGTGATCTGGGCATTTTTTTACAGACAGGCAAATCAGTCTGTCTGTGAAAAATCAAAAATATTATTTTGCTGCCAGTTTACAAACTGCTCACAAAGATATAACTTGTTACAGGGCATACACGAAATATCTGGACATACATATAAAGTAGGTAGTACCAAGGACCTGATGTACTACGCCTCAGGAACTAGCATTGACTGGAGCTACGGGGTCGCTAAAATACCATTCTCCTATATGATAGAACTCAGAGGGAAGAAAGACAGATTCCTTCTACCTTGTGAGAGCATAATCCCTACTGCCTCTGAAGTTACGAATGGCATAATCTGTCTTCTTCAATTTGTCTGTTCAAATAGCTGCATGACCCACGATGCATGTTCTTGTTCGAAATGATATTAAATATTTTTTAGTGAAACAATATGAAACGAAATCAAAGATTTAATAAAACTTTTACATTGATTAGTTTGTATTATTTTGATTAGGTCACATCGCACCCTTTTAGTGGCGCTATAAAATTTATAGAAATGAAAAAAATAGTAATAAGATCAAGCTAATGCATACTTACTCTCCCTGCCTCTGTGCCTACCTGCTATCTACTGGTACCGGTACTGGTTAGAGCTAATTAACAGCCAGCACGGTTTTAAGAGGCGTCGATACGATAACCACTTCCACGTGGTCGGAGCCGTTGGTATCAGCCAGGTCTATTATAATAATTTAAAGAGTGCAATTGGCTCCCACGGACCTATAATTACCAAATAGACTACGTTATACGAAATAGTAAATTAAATAAGCAGCACAACAATACATTCATAATGTCAGGACGCAATGACCTGTGCCAAATAGCTCGGTGGTGTGGTTCGACTATAATGGACCCATTCCAAAGCTTTTTACTACCGCTGCATTACAAAATATTTCACATCTGAGGCCTACATTGGGAAATGAAATAACAACAAAAAATCGATAACTTTATTTACAGATTTGCATTATCTTATAATACAGTCAACAATTCATTAAACGTTACGATTTGAAATTCACATTCAATTTTATCTAACGTAAAAACATCTATCGGTCGACAATAACCACTATATTATCGTAAACGAGCACAATGTCCAAATATTGAACGTATCAACGCTCGGGACGGGACGCAAGCCGAACGATTGACAATTTGTACAAAATAAACTGTCAACTACACGTATCATTATAAACCATTCGATGAAACACTAATACAGGGACTCGACAGTACACATACTTGAATGTAAAATCAAAAGTGAGCTACGAACCGTATCATACGCATTAATGGACAGTAAAGATTGTCTTTGAGGACGCGTACAGACATTAGCAAAAGTAGGAAGTGATAAACAACTGCAAAACCAACAAAAAAATTGCAGTAACAGTTGGATTGAAGATGCTAAATGCTGATGCGAAGTGTACTCCGAGAATTAATACGAAGTCATTTAGATTTTTAAATTCTTTGAGTTTCTGAATTCACAAACTGACTAGATAGTATTAGATACTGGTTTCGCTTCACTTAGGGGAGGGCCACACACTAAAACAGCAGGCAAACACCAAGTGCTTGCTGCTTTGGTATGTAGCCCCCCTTATACATGTGTGCATGTACGCACAATTTTCCTGTTGGGATGCTAATATCTGTACGTAACTAAATCGAAACACACCACTAGTAAGGGCGCCAAACGTCGATCGGCCGTCTTTCTGCCGTTATAAGGGACTTGCTTCGAGTTCTTACTCCTTGTTCTGTCCATTCTGGCGATGCCGATCGTTTTTTCCCTGTCCCTGATGCAGATGAATTCTCTTCTTCTCTTTCAGGGCTTGAATTATTTGAATCTTCTTGGGCTGGTGGTGGCCGGAGCCACCAATCATATCCACCGTAAAGCTGAGAATACAGCCACGCAGGTGGGGTTGGTAATAGAGGGGAATTTAGAAATAGTTGGGCTGCCAAAGCACTATGAAATAAGCTTGATGGTGCTGGTAGGGGCTGTAGGGGTTTTCTTGACCTTGTAACTGAGGTGAATGCTCCAGGCCGTTCATCAGGTGGGGGACTGCTGGAAGCAGTAACCGATATGTCATCGTCGTCATGCGGTGAGCTTGGACGCGAGTTTGCCGGACTCGTAGTGCTGTGTGCGTGCATCGTTATTGGATTCTCTGAAGTTATATCTGTGAACAATGTTAGATGGTAGATATTATTACTAGTAAAAAAATATTATCGCGTTGAAAAAAAAAGGAGTGCAACACGATCGTCTATTCATTCTTTTGTCGAATATGGTAGTGATGACCGTACCTAAGTAAAACACGTTAGCCAATTGTGAGAGGAACAGAAGAGTCAAATGTGAATTGCCACAATCAACAAGAGGTGTCGGTAACGGTGTCGCCAGTTCAATGGTTTCTTCTCATCTCAAAAAATGCACAATGCCATAAAAAACTTTCTGCTTCTTAAATATCTGCACTTACCAGTCTCGTGGGGTGGAACAGGTACATGTTGTGGCTGCGTGTGCGCAGGCGGTAGCACATGTGGGGTGAAGTGTGCAGGAGTTGGCAACAGTGGGGGTGGATAGTGTCGTGCTAGCGCACCCCACTCACCACCTGGTAGTCCAGCTAGCTGGTGCGCTATACCTGAACAAAGAAAAATAACTTATTTTTAACAGTGTTGGTATATTTTTCCCTCTGGGAATTCTATGATAGTTGTAATGTTCTTAGTCATATGAGTCACATACTAATCGCTCTATCTAGATAACTGTATCTAATGTTCACTATTTATATTATGGTAGGTGCACCTACAATGATATAGAGATATCACTCGAGCAGTATACAGGGGTGTATTAACAGAAAATATCGTAAACTAAATTCTTCGGTCTAACGTACCGTAATTCACTTTTGCCAATTTTAATTAATTAGCATTTTTTTTTTCAATGTAGAAAAATGCCTCAACTGTTAACAATTTTTGATCTAATAGGTCTTAGCAATTGCATTCATTGCCACTTAGTAATTACTACAAACTATAGTAAAATAAATCACAATATGGTTAAAAACACAGCAGCCACCACCCCACTGCTCAAAATTCAATCAACAAAACAATAGCACTAAGAGTTATCGCTTGAAACGCTCCACTAACGCTAAACGCCGTGCTTAACGCACTCATCAGAATATTTAAATAATGAGTAAGACGAGTCCTCCCCAAGCTTGTTACAAAGCCTTATCTCCGTCGCGGCACTCCTCAATTGTTTAGACGCTTACCTACGAATGTTAAATGGTTGTGTTGTGGATTCAGAGTAAGTCCTTTTGTTCGAATATTCGTCAATAAAAGATGATAACGTTATCATTATATGGTTCTGTTTATTGTTACATTCGTTGAGCATAATATTTTTTGAAGAATTACGTTAAAATTAAGGAAAATTAAGTAACAACTACATACCTCGTTAATTAAAACGTTAAATTTAAACTTTTTAAATTTAAATTAAAACCAACCTCACACATATTATGACCAACATGCCAGATAAAACTGTGACGTGATTTGCTATATTTCAGTAGAAAACATGCCTAAAAGTATTATTCGTAGGAGCCAATCGGCATTACCGCAAAGATGATTATGATGATGATTGGTAGTCAATCTTTTTGCGAATTATATTAAACATCTTCACAACATTATAGCACCTTCTTCGTTGCTTACTTTCCTCGATGAATAACACAGATTCAAAAATATGGCATGATTTTTTTCTTCAAGGATATCATTTAATTTTACTTACAAACATGCATAAGGCTCACACCTTTTTCCCACCGGGGTAGACAGAGATAACAGCCAGCTGTCTGCATAAATTACATACTTCACGAGCTTCCTCTACTGTCATTAAACTTTTCATGCAAGGTCAGTTTTCAGTGCTACTTGTCTTCATCATTATTTAATATTAAAGTTTGTAGGTATTACAAGCAACTCATAGTTTGTAGTGATTACTCGTAATTCATTGAGCTGCTAATGTTATGGCAAGACATTTTATTTTTATTTGTAATTTTTAAAGATTAATAAAAGTACCTATTGTAAAAATGAATGTACTAAAATCAATCAATCAATCAATCAATTAGCATACTAAAATACTACAAGACATTTTGCAATATACATAATAGATATGTGACGTAAAGGAACAAAAATACCTTTTATCCTAGTTTTCCCTAGCAGAAAAGTTAAAATCAACCAACCAATTTTTCGAAGACTGATTGAATTATGGTGACATAATCTTCCGGTTCTCCTTCATCATAGTATCATAAACAAACAATCACATTCATACAAATAGGAAATGTGTTTTGGCGTCATAATTTTCAGTTGACATTTTTAAGCGCATAAATTAACAAAGTTTGCCGGTGCCGCGACCCCGTATATTCGGCTTAACCCTTTAGCACCCACCTTGGGTAATTCCCACCCCGAGCCAACCCAACCCTTTCAGCAATAGAATAAATTACAGGCCGTTTTATGTCGCAGATACCGTCGGTACGAAAATGTAAAACACATTATTTTGAATCCGACCGCTTAGCCTTTATAGGTGTAGTGCTTTATGAGTCCGTTGCAATTAGACAAGAGCTGCTTTTTAGGATAAGCTCGGCTTAATCTTGCCTCCAAGCGACTCACGGCTTTTACGATAATGATTTGAGATATCGAATCGACGACAACCGACTGGCTGAATAGGAAATTTTATCCATAAAACGTTCTCATCGTAAAGATGGAGTTGATGGAAATGATTTTTATTGTAATTGTTTTTTTTTACTAAACAAACTTTCCAAAAGAAACACATTTTCCTCATAAATATTTAACATTTACTGCATATAAAAGTATATAGCATTATATTCGGGTATAAAAACAAATATGAACCCAGTAATGCCAAAATTAATTCAATTTTTTTTTCTTCAAAAAAAATACTGATGCCTACGTAATTATTTTTATTAATTACTTGTCTGTGTGGACCCACTACACATTACTGGGTTACCCATAAATTTTTATTTTTTACTAAACAACATTACACTGTGTTCCATGTTTCGCGAAGTTTCCACTATTTTATAATGAAGAGAACTCGTTCGAGTTCAAAGCCAAGAAACCACAGGTATGCGCCATTTTTGCTTCGGTATATTTTACCTTCCTACCTTCTGCTTTCTACTTTTCAGAATAAACCACTAGCGGACTTCACAATTCACTATAAAAAAAATACTGTACGTTCTACAGTGAAGGTGAGAAGTATTTTCATGCTGAGTAGTGGTTTGTAGCATAAGTCACAGGTTGGTTCCTTTACAGAGGTAAGGTTCCATTCTCAGGTGTAAGTATGATGGCTGTGCATACTATTTACTAGATTATCTCTACATTATAATACACACGTTACTGGGTGTATCATTAAGACTCCTGAGCCTACATCACACTGTCAAATAGTCTATTGCAAATATATGATTTGCAAAAGGCTGAGAGCTGGTGATGACCACTATGACCAGCTCTGTGCAGCAAGAAAACGTAATACGAGTAGCCTCTGTAATATTAAAAGCTTCCTTTCACTACGAACTCTATAGCTCAGACAATAAATATAATACACTTAGCTCGAAGATTTATTCGTCCAGTTTTCAGGATTACTCTTTTCAGGAAAAATAAAAGTTAAATTATCTTAATCCTTTCAGTTTTTAACATGAATGAATGAATGGTATGGTTATTATGTAGGAAATAAATGAGTACAAGAATTCTCATTCAAATTTGGTATCATTTGATTGAGATAGTGCTGGTACCTTACAGAAGTGAATGAATTACAATGGTAAATTATAACTGTTTTCTACTCATTACTAAAATTAACTTTTTCTATACCTACTTACCGAAATATTTATAACATCTATTTTTCCGTTTTTCTTATTAATACTTATCTTAATAATAATAATTATATGTATCTACTAATTACATATTTACACGATTTGTTTTACAGATGTTGTAAATAAATTTCAACTAACTTTTTGCACATGGCATGAAAAATGGCAGAGCATTGTTTCATTATGTATTCTCTATTCAAAGATTCAGAAGAAAGGGCAGCGCCAGACGATTTGCATTCGTTAAAAAATGTTGGAATCCTTTATTGTGTGCACGATGCGTAATCGCTGTATACGGTGACCTAATCGTTTTGAATCATTCTTAGAAAGATTGTTACTTAATAAAAACTTTATATGCTAAGAATTACAGTGTACTTGATAAATCAGGTACTAGTATGTAAAAAATATTTCAATACATAATTATTTACCGGTGTAAAAACACAGATTGTATCTTAATTAGGATTTTGTTGTGATGTTTTAACTAATCTGTTTAACAATAATAGGTATTGTAATTCAAAGGTTTACCTCAATGTAAATAACTGTTGTGGAAAGAAGTGGTAATAAAACTAAAGATTTCATCAAAATCTTAATTATCTTGTGTACAAAATAGACAGATAGCTTTCGTCCACAATCGAAAACACGAACACTCTTCAAGTATCAAAAGCATCTGAGCACCGTACTTGTGGATTGGCCGCATCCGAAGACGTGCCAGTCCGCTACATTGCCTCGGACGAAGGGGTTTTTCTTCGACTTTGAAAAATCGCACCGCGCCGGGAGAGGGTTGAACCCAAACATTTTAATGCCATTTGCTAGATTGCGTCTTGCATTTTTCCTTATCCCGATACTACAGCGCTAATCCGCGAAGACGACCGGGATTACGCGGATAAAAGTATTTACGTTTTTAGTGTGATTCCGATGTTCCAGGATTAGGGTGGATTTTTTTAAAGAGTTTAACCCTCCGTGATTAGGGAAAGGGTTGGAAGCACTTTCTAGTAATTATTTTACATTTCTTCAAACATCATTTATGGAACACTTACTGGTGCGACTGCCCATTTTCTTTTGTGTTAACGACTTCTATTCAAATGAGTTTCAATGAGAGTAGTACTGTACCTTTTGGGGCTTATTGTTTTAAACAGATTACTTCGCCTTCTCCTCTGCTAAGCTTCATATTGATAACTTTGTGAAATGTTGTGTGATGCGAAAGTACAAGTATTTGTCGCTGAAACTAATAACTTAAATTAATTTTCGGAGACGCTTCTCATATTCTATGTCTGCCTCTTGTTTTACTATTTCAAGTGTCACAAGATGAAAACTGAGAACAATGTTCGTTTGTTTGGAGATAATAATATGTGAAAAGTTAAAGATTAAATTTTAGATTATTTTTAATCCTCGTAAACGTGCTTGAGAAATCTATTAAGAAATATGACTAAATGATTTTAAAGGCTAACTTTAGAAGCAGTTTTCAATGCTTAATGATTGTTCCATTGACTCTCAAAATCAAATAAACTTAAAACAATGTATAGGTAATTTCTTGACTTTCATTCTTTTATTATTATTTGTGATTGATATTTTCACATTTTATGAGCGACTGCCATCTAACCTCCCAACCCTAGCCTTGTACGTCGATAAGCAGAGGTACAGACTTGCAGGTGATATTGGCTTGGGCCTCAAGGATGATGGTGAATGGGTTGGAGTTAATCCTCCATCCGCTGTAGGTAGAGCCTAGAGCCGAAGGGATAAAGTCTTGGTGTGCCTGGATATCGCCAAACCAGAAGACGGGCTCGCGAAGCACTTTTGCGGGCCAGTGCTTGGGCGATCCATTGACGAGAGCGTATCTTTTCCGACAGTTCACTCACTAATGCTACGTTTACATACTCGCGGCAGAGCGAGGGAAGTGGCGAGAGAAGTGGGCAGAGACGTGGTGTGAATGGTATATTCGTCATGCCGTGAGTACTGCCGCGTATGTTGCGCAAATACTAGCGCGATGAACTATACGAGACCGCTAGATGGCGCTAAGCTAAATAAAACACGACTTTCGTTATTGCTCCTCGAATATTTACTTTTAAAAATATTTATATCGATCTACGGAAAGTGTATAGTAGTTGAAAGTGATAGTTTTTATTAATAATCTATTTAATTAATTCGCTATGCTGTAAAAGCTTATTGCGTACACTGCTACAGCGTTGTCCTCCATACGTTTACGTCTGTCTCCGTTGCAGGGCGAATACTGTAATGCGGACCAACGCGATGATGGGAGTGTGTGAATGCTAGGGCATTAATCGCGCGAATATTTCTGGCAACACGATGAGCAATGCGAGCGGCAGTATGTAAACGCGGGGTAAGTCACGGCGTATGGCACACGGCAGGTTGTTTTAGTGTGGTGAGAGCCCCACATACCCGCGGGGATACCCCGAGCCCGCGGAATGCGGAAGGTACATTCTTTCCTACCTAAACAAAAAAAAATCCTTCACTATCCTCTAGAATGTTAGTAGGGTCCTGTACACCCAAGCTTTAAATATTTTTTTGTATTTCTCTTGACGGAGAGAGATTTCTATCTGAGTTAACCGCCTATTTATCTAACATCTACTGCTACTTAAGGAACCACAGGAAGTGTTAAGATTGTTCGTCATCTGATATATCCATGTGATATGCCAGCCACCGTATAGTTAGTGCCAAGGGCTGTAACGTAAGAGGCGGCAAGCAAGACGGATGCCCTCCGTACATCATAAGGTTAATAAGAGGGCTCGTGAACTAACGATGCCGCTTTATCAACGCGCCTTAACCCGCCGTCCGCCATCTTGAAACGCCA
Organism: Eilema depressum; assembly: GCA_914767945.1. NCBI lineage: Eukaryota > Metazoa > Arthropoda > Insecta > Lepidoptera > Erebidae > Eilema > Eilema depressum. The sequence goes on along the minus strand of OU612026.1, from coordinate 12,891,729 downwards.
TGTTGGATTTCAATCTGCTTAGCGCTTAATGAATTTGCGTCTATTGATTTTGTTTAACCCCTTTTTGTTTTGCTTAATTAACCTTTCGGTGTAAAAGTAGCTTGACAAGGGAGTAAAGGTAACTGTTATCTACTTGATAGATGCGATTAATTAATTTCTTTTATGCGATTACGGATTTCTTTCAGAACCAACGAATTTAATGTTCTTACTACTATGATAAATGTGAAAGTTTGTATGGGGTTATGTATGATTGATTCACAATTACATCAAGTCTAGGTCCCTCTACTCATAGTGGAACCTAGATCAATATTTCGCACGAGCAAAACCGTCGTCCACGGCTAGTGTTATTGTAAAGTAAATCAATAATTAGAGAGTTGCCATAGTTGTTATGACATTCAGCCCACGCTGTCTCGAAAATTGGGCTGTCGATTTTGTCCTCAGTATTTTGACAAGGTCGTTCTATTTGTAGAACATTAATCTGTAGAGGATTCTCAAGTTTGCTATTTACAGAGAGGCATATTAACAGCAGTAAACAATAAATATTTAATCAAATAATTAATTATCTTTTAATAATAAGTTTACTGTGCTTTAAAATATAGCGTAGCAGACTCGTACATGAAGCTGGAAGAATTTATAAGGGAACAAACGAATAGGCACTTACTTTGTGACTTCACGAGCCACAAACAATATAAAGTCATAAAATTACACAAGGCATTAGGAGTTAATTGTGCGGGAGTCATCATACGAATCCATTTGAAAACGTTTAAAACGTACAGTGAGTGCGAATCACGTCATACAAAAGGTTGTATGAGGTGGGTGGGACATTTAAAATTTACAAATGCGTAATTATGCACCCGCATTGTCGCGCGCTCTGGAAGGGTTATGTTGCCTCTGTTGCCCCTCTTTCTTCCCTCCCTCGCCCCCACAATCCCGGGCTTCCGGGCCTAATGCTATATTTAATTTTCTCTAAGACTCCCTCATTAATAATGCGAAGGCTGCGACTTTAAGTGGCGCTCACACGGCGACGTGAGATACATGGATGTTGGAAGGAGATACACCTTTGGAGTCACTGTTCATTTTTATTTTTTAGATTTATAGTTGCTTTAAAGAAGAATAAATAGGATCAACCTTATTAGGTGGCATTATGTAAGTTCTCTGAGATAAAAGCTTCGAATGCGACTAGGATTAACGCTAGGATGAAGGAGAAGTGGCAAAATATAAGTAGGTAGTAATGTTTCTTTCTTTATTATTGCGAAAGCGACTGCCGTCTGACCTCTCATCCTGAGAGGAAAACCTAGCTAGAATCTCTTTCCTCATTTAGCAGGCACACTGACGAGCAGGGGAAATTGACTTACGCCCCAAAGATGCTGCCAGGGTCGGTATAGGTACATAATATAGCTGCACAACTGGTTAATTATTGTGGATGGAAATAACAAGAGGTCTACCTGGGTGTAGCTCTGCCCGCCTGTTCAGAGTTATAGGGATGAGTCTATTTCCTATTGCTGGTAGTCACAGTTTATCAATAAGGAAAGGTTAAAAAATTTAAAAGGGAAGTCGGTTAAAATATTTTTACCTCTTATAGAACGATCAGCATAAATTTAACATCACTGTCACGGCTTACCATTGCAGAGCAAGCCGAAACAAATCGGTTTATAGGGACCTCTCACCACTGTAGTTTATATCGATAAATCCCTAATAATAATTTGAGAACTTTCTTCTTCTATGATGATGATGAATTTGAGAACTTTCAACCTATCTTACAAAGAAATTGTCATATCCAAATATTCGCGCATCTCCTACAAAAGTTGTGTCTATAAGAGAGGCGCGTGAACGTGAGTGTGGATAATTTATCATGATTTCACAAGGGTTATTGGTGCTCGCCGTTAAGAGGGCAGCGGAGACCTGCCTCGGAACAGCCGCGGAACGAGGAATTTACATATTGAAGTACTCACTAAATTGTTTCTAAAGAGAGCACAAAGCGAATTCGAGCCCCACCGCGCTGAAAGAAGCCTCTCTGTTCAAGTAATCTTGTAATGTGCGTGCATTCCGCTTAATGAGAATGCCGGGTGAGTCCGTGCTGGCCGCTCTAACTAATTATTTCTCAATATGTACTTCGAATTAGCTGCTCTTCTACGTTTTTACTATTGTAATGAACTATGGAAATATTTATAAGTTGTTTCTTACTTTGAACGACCCACAATATTGTTCAGCTGTTTTTTTTTAAAGTGGGTGCTAATGACCGATATTGATAGTATTCCCGTTAACCCCTCAAACTAAGTTAAATTGCTTGTTGTAGGAATAGGTTCACGTTGATAGTGTAATGGCTAGGGATTCAAACCCGGGACGTTTAGATTGTAAGGCCAACTCTTTAACCATTAAGCTACCTATTTACTTATTTATTTTATTAGAAAATTTTCAAATATAATCATTATGAATAACAAACGATCTAATTTATCATTTGGTAATTTTTATTCCGACTGATTTTGTAATTGTTCTGGCGAGAAAGATTTTAGGCACAGTTTTATAGCAAAACTGTCAAATCGTATTACATTTTTGAAAAAATATAGAGCCCATAAATTATTTCGTTATTATTCCCATACAATTTTTCCTGTCAATACTTCCAGACAATTTTGCTATCAAATCTGTGCCCAAAATCGTTCACTCCATAACGACTATAAAACCAGCAGACTACAAACTAGGTCTCCCCAACATTCTGAACAATACGCATTCATTACAGATCCATCCCAATATAAAACTAAACCGAATTAATATCCATTAATTTCAGTTTCTTGGCACGTGTGCCCCACCGGTGCGACTCGATTCAAGAGAGACATGTGCCCCGATCTGGGCGAGGCGTGAGCTGACAAGAGAGCGAGGTGTATAATTGAGTTAAAGCCCTTTGACACCCGCTCTAACGAGGTTTGTGAGCACTTGCGTGCTGTCGACGCTCCGCCTATAAACTATACAAAGGTGACAACAAGTGACTTGAACCATTGGTGGCTTTGATAGCACAAAATCCTTTGTAGTTTTATTTATTCTATCGTATTGATTCTGATAGTCAGTGCCACTTGCCAGTTGTTTTGTACTTCTTATACTATTTTAGACCCACATTTCGCCTCGGGGATGGACGTTCCTGTAAAAGTCAAAATAAGGCACATCCCTCTTTTCTAGTAAAATCCCTACGGATACGGCCCTACCCTACTCAGAGCCTGCGGAGGAGGTTATGTCGGACTTGAACCGACTAAAACGTACGCCATCTGTGGGTTGTAGATTGGCGGAGGTGAGATTGCCTGAGACTGGGACATACCTCTCGCACCCCGATTGACCCAGGGCCATCTTTTTGGAACTGGCCCTCTTCAGATGTGAAGACCACGATTATCTACATCCAGAGAACCCTGGCCTCCAAATCTGTTGCAACTGTTATAACCACTACGATGATGGTGACGACATTGCGTTTCATTTATTTTAATCCCTCTTTATTTAGCTGCAGCCAGTATGCCATTATGGCGGTGTTTATTAGGTGGAGAAAAGGGAGCGTGTGCGGCGCCTAGCGACGACGCCCGGCGACGCGGGGCGTCTCGCGCAATATTGGACGAAATCTCATTCACCTGACGTGTATTGTACTTTACTAGAAAATTTTACTCGAATATGTAACTATACCTACCTGTATTCTGTTTACAGTTTTGTCAGGTGGTGATATTGCTTGAGATATTAATATCTTGAACCTAAAATGTGCTCAAAATGTGCTCTATACACGCAGTAGATGTTTCTTGGGTATTTTTGAGAATAGCATGGGGTGCTACTGCGGTGGACAAGCTCAAATTCACAAATCATAGATTATTACAATATAATCCGCGCGAGAAAAGGCTTAGTTTGTCTCGCGATTTAGGTCCAAGATATGTGTCCCAAAATATACATTATGTAAGTAGGTAGATTTTATGCAATGGTTGAACCAATATTGAAAGTTATCAAGATGATAGTCACGTGATTATAATACGGACATTATACTAGCTCACGGTTTCACTTAGGTACTTTCATGTTCAGCCGTTTAAAGGCTTACTTTGTCAACAGTAACACAATTCGATGTAGGTATGATAAATATCTTTATGAAAGTTTTATAGACAACCATAAAATTCTGGCATCAATTGTTAAAAATATTCATACTAAGTTACGTTCGCTTGTAACTTAAAAAGCTAGATTTAAATTTATAGGACAGACATCACGATTAACCTAACTTACAATAAATGCGTTTGACTTTCTATTATAACATACCCCGTTTGTTATAAGCTACGACGGCCACTATGACGTAGCGGTAGAGCGTTCCACTGCTACGCAGGGGGCGCGTGTTCGATTCTCGCTCAGTGCAAGTGTTTCTATAGATGGATATGTAGGTATATTTGCATTGGTCTGATGGGTGTTAATTTGTATGTATGTATTTACAAAAGAAGTTATCTAAGTATGTTTACCCGCTTTCTAGATAGTTAAGCTACGCTTACTTTGTGCCTAGATAGCGTAGTGAAAAATGTCATGGAATTGATTTGCATAGGAAAATAACTGACTTATTAACCGTCTGTTGACCGATCGTATTTACTTATCTGGAAGTCATTTACTTACTAGTAACTAGTATGACTTTTCATGACTATTTACTGTCACGGTCGTCATTTACATGACTACTAACTAAACTAGTGATAATACGGAAGTTATTAAGACCAAGCGTCAAAATTGCGGCGATTCACTGCAGAAGCCATTATGAAGAAGACGTAGAAGACTATTTACTATCACGGTCTCATACATAAATATCATCTTCAGCGCTCACTTTCGTAAATTGTTAATATTAAAACTGTCCTGTATCTCGCAGGTGTCAAGCTGGGGGATCCAAATTGATAATTAATTGTTACGCAAAAGTTCTCGACCAAATTAAATCCCCTTTTGAGGCACTACAGAACGAGGAGTGACAACGGTACGGGTGACAATTTAATATCTTTCGGATAGAAACGTCGAGTTACTCAAAACGAATCGGGACAGGGGGTCAGAACTCAAGTTAAAGGCGGTGTCTGAACTGAATAACAATATTATATGATACTTATAACGTTAGAGGATAACGTTTTATTTTTAATATTTAAGCGATACAAATTCTAATAGTAGAGTTCTTCGTTGGTCAATTTGAAGTGAAGTGTTATTGAAGAGTTTTCTTTTTGTTAGAACACAATAGAATTCATTAGTTAGACTGAGAACCAACGCCAACTGAGTTTAAAGGCTCGAAGGATCAAGAGTGTGACACTTTTTATGTATACCTACTATGTACAGTTAACGACATATGGTCGATAAACACTATAAAATGTATTTATAAACCTCTTTTTAAAGTGAATGGACTGACTAATGTTTTGTTCATTATTTTCTGAGAGGTTTAGGGGCCAAATTCTAACCTATACGGTTAGAATTTGTTACTACTTTTGTCGTTAATTGTATAAGGATATACGGTTGCACTTTTTCATATAAAGTTGTATGTAAAGTTGCAACCTTATCTCCTATGTCGACTGTATGTACTGTACATACATTATTGCAAACTATGAATACCATAATTATTATAACCACATCAAAAATAAAACTATATACTTATTTAATAAATTATCATACTAAAACTAAATTCCTTACCTGACAATTTAAAAGGTAATGAACCCATGAGCGGGTCAGGTGGAAACCGTGGTCCAAAGTGGAAGGGATGGAAGCCGTGGTGCCGCGTCTTGGATCTTGGCTCCCGGGGTCCGTCTACTGTCACCTTGATAGCCTTCTGTAACGTTGCCACTTGAGGAGGAGACGTTGCCAGCATTATTGTTAGTGTGAATGATTTACCTACAAAAAAAACATATTCTTTAAAAATAAATCACCTACATAAGTTTTTAGTAAGGTTCCGTTATTCATTTGTCGTGGTACTCATAAAGATTTGTTAATAATTGAGATAATACAGTACCTACTTAAGTTACAATATGCCCTCAAAGACAACTAGGAATAACCGACTAAGAATAACCGACTAGGACTAACCGACTATATATAACTCGGATTTGGCAATACGTGTCGTGAACACAGTCTATGGGTTGTCTAACCTTCATAGTGGAGAAATCTGGGCCCATACTATGAACTCTTAAAACAGGTCAATAATTGAACTGCTGTCATTCTACCAACTGCAAATGTCCCTTTGTAATCCTATACCTACATTTATATGACATTACATAGTGACATTTGCAGTTGGTAGAATGACAGCAGTTCAATTATTGACCTGTTTTAGAGTTTATGGAAAGGCCGCTGTAGGTATATATAAAAATCAATTGCTGTTAGTTAGTCTCGCTAAAACTCAAGAACGGTTGAACGGATTTATCTTATCTTGGTCTTGAAATGTTCGTGGATGTCCGGGGAAGGTTATGCACCTATTTTCTCACCGTTTAGGTGAGAAAATAGGTGCAGCGTGAACGGAAAAAATATGGCGGTACGAAGTTCGCCGGGACAGATAGTAATACATAAAAATTAGGATGCTAATAGTGTACTAGGGATAGGGATTTACCTATAAATAAATTTAAAAATGTAGTTAAGAGGAAATTGTGCCAAAAGGGCTATTATAAAATACAAGAATATTTAGATGATAAACTAGCTTGGAAATGAGCTGTTCACTCATGCATGCTTCTCAAACAAATTATTGTATTTAGACTAAGTAGACTAAGCATTATTTGTAAATAGACCAAAAAAAAAAAAGCCCGCTGAGTTTCTTGCCGGAGTCTTCTCAGGCCAGGGCCGCGTTTCGAACCGGTGGTCCATTTGCTAAGCTAGTCTTTAGTACATAATTATATATTTTTGACGTTTTGTAAGTGCCGTTTTAATGGTCTATACAGAATAAATGATTTTTGACTTTGACTTTGACTTTGTACTAAATGTGAATGATGAAAACAAAAGACTTTGTATTTCTAATACAATAGAGTAGAGAGTACAAACATTTACTTATTTGTGTTAGTAAAGCCCTCACCGAGGCACGTGCGAGAATCATCTAGCAACCATCACCTTGGAATGTATACAATTCGCGGCAGACTCAACAATCATTTTGTGTTGAGCGCGGTTGATTTGTGGCACAGTGTCGTCCGTGCAGACAGCCCCGCGTGCCAACACGAACTCACGGATTACCACTAAACGATTTACCTAAAGACTGTTACTGAAAGTATTCAGTTTGGTTAGAGAATTTAAATACAAGGGTACAAACTTCTAAACATTACATGAATTCTTTAAAATATTCGAACAATAAAAACTTAAACTTATTGATACTGGAAAAATTAGAAATAACATACAACAGGAAAATACCTGTATATTATAATAAAATCTAAAATGAATGAGAGATAATTTGAATGAGAAAAATGAATGAGAATGAGAGATAAAACAAAATACAAAAATATATCAAGAAATCAAGTTATGGTAAGAAAAAAAAATATTTTTACCTGCTCAAATACTTGAAAACTTCACTAGACTTTTAAAAAGTAAGTAAATAAAATAACATATTTGTGTTTGCGTAATGTAAACTAATGTAGATTTTATTAAGAAAACAAGCTTCACCAAAACTAGTTACGAGCCAACCACTTCTGTACAAAATGATAATCTGTGTAAATGTAGTCGTGGTCCAGCCTGGCACTTATTAAGTATTCCCAACTGGTGACATTGACATTAGTTAACGACTCGCCTAACTAAACAAGTAACCATTGATAGTTAGATACAACTATGTTGTCTAACCCTGTGTCTAAATTACGCAATGGTAAGCTACCGCGATTGTGTTTCCACGCTATATAAGCGATGAATATCGAGGAGTAGTGTTGTCGAAATGCCATCGTAACACATCCACCGCAGAGCGGCCGCAAACACGGCGTCAAGCGTTTGAACAATCACTGGCGTATCGGCACACATACCGAATGGTAATTCTGGTAGTTCATCGGTTGATATTCTACACCCAATAGTAATGAATCATGATGAGTACTAACACTATCTATTTATGGACTTCCAAATAGTCCACAAAGTTATAACTAGAGAATAACTAGAGATGCTTTTTCTTCCCCTCTCTTTACCTAGATCCGTATGCCTATCACACAGAGTGCTGTCTTGAATACTTAAACTTAACGAAATATTTGTTAGGTTAATGAACTGATCAAGTCAAAGCGCATTAGCTCTCGTTAGCGAATTTAAAGATTTAAATCAAATCTTAAGTAACTTGCATAGTACACGAACTAGCCAGATAAAAAGATTTCATATTTAGATTCCAAATTATATTCTGAATAAAAGAAACGTACTGAGATAACATTCCGGCGCGGCGTGCAAAACAAAAGAGAGGCTACCATTTCCAACGTCTGGCTTGAGGCCAAAAGCCGCGGCAGTGGTCCTTCGAGCCATGAAAACGACATAAACACCCCCCTTCCCACCCGCCCCTCCCCCCACACACCCCACGACCCGAAATGAGCGGCCACCCGCTTATTTTCATAAAACCCACATAAACTCGGCGTGAACTTAAGAGAGAGACCAAGAAATTGTTTTTCTGCGCAAATATACGCGAAAAAAGAAAAGTTTCATTGTTTCCGAGACGTAGATACGAATAACCCATTCCGGCTACTTACATAATACGATGGGAGAATGTTGTACATAAGACATGTTGAACGCTGTATACAATGTGACGTTTAATATTCATGGAGTACCAAATAATATGTCAAAGGCAAGTTTATTATTATAATTCAGCCTTTCTATAATATGTACATATTCCTATAGTAGGTACAAACATGAATTACCAAAAAACGTTTGATCCTAAATTTTTGGTACTTCATTTATCATTTTTGAAAATGGTTTAGACTGTAATTTTTTGTTACTTCTCACTTTATCATTAAGAGGGTCTGTTTTGTTAATAGGTCTTTTCGTTCGTTAATTGGTCACTGGTTCGATTCCCGCATAATTATATGCAATGCATTTGATACTATGCATAATTCTGTTAATACTGTTGATCGATGAAATAATACAAGTTTCTTATTCAATATTATGTAGCAAGTTCCATCAAGTAATACTGTGGAAAATTACATGTGCCTTATTCAATATGAATAATTCTATACACCTACCGTGGAAAATTTTCAAATATATGAAAAAACAAATTGCTGAATCGATCGAGCCGTTCTCGAGTTATACGCTTAGCAACATCATTATAGATTAGATGGGTCTAGATAGCACTGAGTAATATATCCCAGTACACAACTATTTATTTATTTAAGTACTTCGCATCCTTGAATACTGGCAAAAGTACAATCACCGTTCGTGATAGAAACTTACTGAACATAATATTTTCTTTCACATTTTACATTGAAGTTTAAATTTTGAACCGCGAGCACCGTTTCCCCACTTATGCATATGCAATACACCTTCAGAAGCAAAATAAAGGCATTTGCTTCATAAATCATTTAGTTATTCATAAAAAGGCTTTCGTCTGGCCACCCTCGCGACTCTTGGAGCTAACATATTGCACTCGGGGTGCACGTGCGACACACTTCATAAACTGTTCATATTGATCCCCAGCGTGAGCGGGCACCACTGATTGTTCATAAAAATCTGAGTGTTTGATACGGAAATGGGTAACAATTTATGTATAAATACATATATCAATATACCTATAACGTTTTTCATTCATTTATTGATCTTGTAACATGATAATTATAACAGATTGATCATTGTAATAATTTTATCCAATGCATAGCATGTTGGTAGTCTTTGTATTTTTCTGCACCCAGGTGGTGTAGTAGTAATGATTGCTATGCATCAATCAATCAATCAATTAGCCTATTGCTATCCACTGCTGCACATAGGCCTCCCTCAATATGCGCCTCGATTGCCGTTTCACGATTGCTATGTATAAGATCATGGATTTCATTATCAAATCACATAGGAGCTCAGAGACAGGTAAAATCGTACTGATAACCAAGATACTAAGTAAAATGTGGGTACTCATCTCTGCCATCGGGAACGTATATGGACGTAGATGTTGTGTAAAAGAGTACTCTGCATTATTTATGAAGTATCTTATATTATAAATGAAACTAATAAATTACAAAACTTTCATAAAATTTTTGCATGTTTATTTAAACTTTAGCAAATAAGTCGTAGCAATACCTTTACGGAAATAGATAACAGTTGAATTATGAACAAACTCAATTTCTACGCCTATTCAAATTCGGCAATTTCCTGGGCACGTCGGATTAAAAATCAGCTTTATAACGTCATAAAGTATGGCAGGAGGAACGTTAAGATAAGAGTTCGGCGCTCGCTAGCTAAATAAAAAATGAGCCACAATGGTAATGGTTGCGAGCTCCTTTGATCTCGGTTTCATGGCTTACAGAGGATTTTCGGCTCACGGAGAGGCAATTTGGATATAAAATACAAACCGATACGCATTAGGGACATTAGTGAATTGCCTACACACATACACGGTTCACACAGACACAAAATAATAACTTCGATTGTATGTGTAATTAATAATACTCTTTCAATTTTACTCACACATTGTATAATACTCGTGACACACGTTACGCGTTCACCCACATCATATATTTGTACCAGAGAAATGAAAACTTCACCCAATAAAATAACCTTAGGTATACAGGGGAGACACCATAAAATCCGAGTTTATTGAAGCATCTCAAAGTACAAGAGAGGAAAAGTCAAAAGCGTACACAATTAAAAATCGTCCCCCGGGAAGCACCTTGCCAACGAGCCGAGCGGTCAATATTGCGAGACGAGACCCTCAATTTTCACCACTCTCCCCAACGCTAATAACAATAATTAGGAATGAGTGGTTCAATAATTAAAAACGGAAAGAGAACAACTCCAAAAAGGATCTAAAATGAAAAGAAGTATGCCTCGTCTCACTCTTTCATAAAGAAAATCTGTATAATGCCTCTTCCTCGCCGTCTCAATTTCGCTTATGAATTTTTTGCACGGAGGTTCTCTTTAAATTTATTAAAATGCAAATGGATGCTCATCTTAAATTGTGGTGGTAGTTAGCAACGGCCTTAACAATTGTGTTAAGTCTATGCTGATTTTCAAGGTGTATCAATTATAAACAAAGGAAATAATATTTCAGGTTAAGTTGCTGTCGTAGATTAAGAGTTTATGTACGGAATCGGGCGCAATATTTATTCTAGTATATATATATTATAATTATTATTAATATTAATATGTATTATATTGGAATTTACAATATGCATAACTTGTATGTAAATATGTGAGGCAAGAAAAGTGAAAACTAATATATGATCAAACGAACTTCCCAAGTGAAGTTCGATCGATATTATATGAGTCGCTTCATTCGAAGATATAAAGATCATTTACAAGGTAGTCCCTTTAACCTACAAGGTAGCATCGCACGTTATTTTAAAGTTAACTCGATTTCACTTTTTATTTTCAAATCGATTACCGGTATCGATACCGACACCGCCATCTTAGTTCCTCATTTTTTCAGAGTGTTTATCAAAGTATACCACAAACCATTCTTATGGGATAATGGGCGGGCGGGTCTTTATATCTTCGAATGAAGCGACTCATATAATATCGATCGAACTTCACTTGGGAAGTTCGTTTGATCATATATTATATTTCGTCGCTTCATTCTCGATATAAAGATCATTTACAAGGTAGATGTTCAGAGTATAATGGTTTGCTGTTAAAATAAAAACACTTACTTCAAGGGTGACTTTTAATATTCATTATAATAAAGAACAAAGGATGTAAAAAAACAGTATTTCTTTATTGATTTGATTGTAGGCACACGGATCTAGCGAACTGGCCTTCGTCGATCACTGGCCTAGTGTAAAATTTGCCAAAGGCACAAGATGATGCGGACCATCCTGCAGCCTTTCGAATAGTATCAATGCCAACCCCCGCAACGCTAGCCACTGACGTGGAAGCATGACGAATGCTATGCGCTTTGAACATAGATACATCTATGCCGCTCTCTAACAACACTCCTTTAATCCATCTGCTGATGGTCTGCGACGTGGCATTTCTATAAGGCCGCTTTAATGTCAGAAAAAGATATTCAATTTCATTCCTGATATCCTGGGTTCTAAGAAGGTAGGTTTGAAGAACCGTGGCCGGACAAATGTTAACATCATCCTTAAAATAAGGGAGAAATAGAACCGGTTGTTCTCGGCCTGGACCAGAGGTTTTAATTGTGTTCGTTATTATGATTTTAACGCCACTAGGACCAAAATGTATGTTTTCGACTTTAATTAAAGAAAGGGTTTGTACCCTATGGGCTGTGCATAATGCTATTAAGATCACAACTTTTTTAGTAAGTTTATCTAATGAAATATCTTGATTTGGAACCCACGTCGACACGAGGTTAAGAACTAATTGTGGGTCCCATGTAGAACTGTATCTCGGCATTGTTGGTTTTACTTTAAATGCGCCTTTTGATAATCTTTTAATAAGGGCATCTGACCCAATATTATTACTACTTAATAATAAGGAAAGGGCAGAACGGTGACAATTTAATGTTCCATAGGATACATTTTTATTATTGAATTGATCCATCAAAAACCTCAAAACATCCTTATTAGAACCAACGTAAGGATCGATATTAATGTCAGCACAGAATAACCACCATGCCTTAAGTGAAGTACCATACTGCATTACGGTGTTATTAGAGAGAGACGCCAGCATCAAGTCCAACGCTTCTGCCGGCGAGCCGTGCCTTATGAACGCCGTCCGCAGAACCTCGTGGCACCCAGGGTAAGTTGCCGGTGGAGCGGGTAGTATTCTCTGAAAGGAGAACACAATAGGTTCTTATTCGGAGAAAAGTACAAAATTTCGGATTTTATTAATTTTTTCATGATAGGAAACCACGGCTGTGATGGCCAGCATAGGAAAACTACTATTCCGGTTGCCGCATCATCAATTATTTTCCTGAGACATTTTAGTAAGAGGGCAAAAGGAGGGAATTCGTAAAAATAGTATTCACTCCAATCAACAGTGAACGCATCCACTGTCATGGCCTCAGGATCCGATTTCCAGGAGATGTAGTGTTCATATTTGGCATTGGTATGAGAAGCAAAGAGATCAATTTCAGGCTGGTCAAATTTTTTCTTTAATTTGCTGATAAGCTAACGGTGAGAGTTCCCATTCGATATCGGGGTTAATTCTCCTCGATTCCTCGTCAGCATCCTTATTGTTTCTGGAATTAATGTAGGATGCGAATAACCAAATTTTATGATTCTCGCACCACTGCCAAATCTCCCTTGCTACCCCATTCAAATGTGGATATTGTATGCCGCCCTGACAGTTTACATAGCGGATGTCCGTGGTATTGTCAACTCTTAACAATATTGCACAATCATGGTCATCTCGAACTAAACTCTTTAATCCAAAAAGAACAGCTAGTAATGCCAGGTTTTTGGTGTATAACCAGCCATATCGCACTGTTGGGCAGGCCGCTACAGGAACACCAATTAACTGTGAAAATTTTCATAAGGTGCAACGAGGCAAAAGAGAATATTTCGCGACTAATTGTGCAATATTGTCTTTCTTTTCGAGAGGTAATGATAACGTTAGACTCTCAGTATTGAACAGAAAACCCAAAAACTTGCAAATTTTTTGAGGTTCCAAGTTGCTTTCATTATAATTGATTGTAAATCCGAGGCGTTCAAGTAGATTAAGGGTTGCCTGTACATTACTTTCACACTCGTAAATGTCGTTGCCTAGACACATAGGATATCATCTTATAAAAATATGACGGACTGCCAGCCACGTGATGAATGTAATGATTTCTTTCATTATTTTACTGAAGACCCTTGGTGCTATGGATAAACCATAGGGCATAGCTGTAAATTCATAAGTTTTGCCTCAAGTAGTTACTGTGAGCTGGATGTATAGGTATAGACAGGTACGCTTCTTTTAAATCGATCGTGGCTAGAACTCCGTCTTAAGGTACCTATTCGTTTTGAAGCAGTTCTGTGATCTTCCATCTTAAAATGGGTAGATGAAGAGTGAGGAACAAACTGTTGTACGGCTTTCTCGTTAAACGGAATATCTAAACCGTCACGGATCCACTTCAAAACTAATGTTATCGGTAACTTGTTCACAACAATTGTACTATAGTTGAACCCGGCCTGCATGCCGTACCTGAGCTAGTGCTGCGGTTGAGCTCGTGCTTGCTGTTGCTTGGTGGCTTGGCGGGTTTGCGGCGGTCGGTGCGCTTGGAGCGCTGGTTGCCGCGCCGAGGCTGCTCTCTTGTTCCCTCCCCGCCCACTCTTGTTGGAGGAGTAGCGGAGAGATCCCAACCAGTTTCCCCGATTATGACCTGGACGTGATGTCGTTGCACTGGGAGCGTGAGTGGCAGCTACCTTTTTTATTTGTAGTCCTTGCTTCTCGATCGTCTTAGACGATTTAATTTTTTCTGATAATTTAGTCCCGAATAATGTGTCATCTCGATGACAATCTTGGACCACATTTAAAAAGGATTTATCTAAGCTAGGAGTTATTAATTTTACTCGGACTTGAGAATTACCGTAATGGAGGTCGCACAAAATACGACATGCATTACTGAGGTGTTTTATGGCGTCTAATTTACCATCACACTCTTTATTTAGTAATAGGTCCATTGCTCTATTAATGGCCGTAATGCCGTGACCTAACTGTTGCTGGTATACCACCAACGTTTTGTCTTTGTAACGGGCGCTGTCAGTTAGTGCCGCTGAAATTTCCAAATTCAGCTTTGGAGCCTGGAGCAATGTACAGTTTTGGGGTATCAAATACTGTTTAAGGATTGTTTCTTTGTCTTCCTTAAATGGTAACCACAGCTGAGGTAAATTTTCGTGAATTTTACGTCCGTATACAGGATCATCTCCGGTTTTAGTTCCTAAAGCTTGTAAAATTTCGGGATCTAAGTCTGACGCGGTCGTCACGTCATCTTCTCCAGGCGCGTCGGTGGGTGGAGGTGCCGTAGCTGGAGTCTCCGGCGACGTTTCCGCATCACCTGGCTGCGAATGCTGCGATTGCTCGTCATTCGTTGCCATTTCGATGTGTGCCGGGGATACATCGTCGCATGGTATAAATCCGATACCTGCAAGCAAAATTTATTGCTTAAAATATCGAATTATTTATTCATATCACTCATACGATCATACCTAATCCCCCTATGTATAAAGTACTTAGACTAATCAATGTAGGTTTTTAATAGGTAATTGTTTAAAACATACCTACGTTGAATGTTCTAAAATTGTGGGTATATAAACTTTTCTTTCGATATAGGAAACTAATACTTTTATGTCAATTCTCGATCGACAGCAGGATTTTATAATAATGCACATGTGTTGATTCTCGATCAACTTTCATGCGTTATTTATAGAATTAGGCCTTTGTGTAGATTCTCGATCTACCTCCAGGCGTGTGTAGAGAGTAATAGAATGCCGGTACGTATTGATTCTCGACCAACGACCGGTGATTATTCTCAAATTAGTACCATTGTGTTAGTTCTCGACTAACCACCAGGTATTGTAAAATTATGTAGGTAGGTATGCAAAATTTTTTGCCATCGTGTTGACTCGCGGCCAACCTCCCGGTAAAAATTGTATACCGATTTTCTAATGGTGTTTGAAAGCTAATTACACTTTTATTTTATCACCACAAATACAAATAATTAGTACTTACTTGCATTTTCTTCGGAATCTGACGAATCCGACGATAATACTCGTAACCGACGCCGTGTTTTCTTATTTTCTTTTTCTTGAATCTTTCTAATTTTTTCACGATAATAAACTAACTTGTCTTCTGATTTGCGTTTAGGCATTTTTCGAACTTGGTAATTTAATATTTTAGTGTAAGATGTCTGCTTGCTACCTCGCACGAAAAAGGAATGAGGAACTAAGATGGCGGTGTCGGTATCGATACCGGTAATCGATTTGAAAATAAAAAGTGAAATCGAGTTAACTTTAAAATAACGTGCGATGCTACCTTGTAGGTTAAAGGGACTACCTTGTAAATGATCTTTATATCGAGAATGAAGCGACGAAATATAATTGAAATGTAGGTGCAGTCGACAAAAGAGACACGATTACAACCCTGCCTTTGCTTGTCATTTCAGTTTCATTATTTACGCAAACCCCTTCGAAAACCGCACTTACTCAATCTTAATTTACAACATTAATATACCCTATTCTATTCAAATAACATAGCAATAGAAACTAATTTGAATCCTCAATCATCCCTACAACATACAGTGAGCTTTTGAAAATCACATGGCAAAATTGAAATCATTAGTCTGCAAAGGTATGGAGTGCATCAAAGGCCCCTCTTGAGTTAATAACGAAAGGTGAAGCCGCGAGGCCGAGATCTTTTTCGCCGCGGCCCTCTATACAAAAATAATTTACAAGGGAGGAAACATAAGGTGCAGACCGTGCAGGGAGGGTGACGGTTCCTATTGTGTCCTGCTTCTGTTTGGTTAACTGGTGGACCTTTGTTTCAGTTTAGGATGTGTGTTCGTTTGTTTTTGGATAATAAATTGTAAGAATAGGGTTTGGTCATGGGTTTGACCGTGTTATCTTCGATAAAGATGTAACCTACATATTCTGACTTACATTTCTATTTAAATTTCTACGTTCACAAACTTTACGACCTGATTGCGTTCGAGACAGCTCATTCCAGTTAGAAAAAAGCATAAGTTTATCACTAACCGCCTAATTTATACTGCTATCACTCTCTTAACTAAAAAAGAATAGAAGAGTTCACCTTGATAAAAGCCAGAGTTCATTGGATAAACAATCTGTCTTGGTGTACTCTGGAAAATGGGTATAGCAATGCTTGTCTATCTATGGGGTGAGCGTTGCTGTTAATATTCTAACGAGTTGGTAATAGTCCACGTTTTAAAATAAAAATAAAACAAAACCACTCCGTAATTTTTAATGTTACTTCCTCATGCTCGTAGTCTAAGTATACAGTTAGAACAGTCGTTGTACTTTTTAGGACTCTAACTACCCGTAACGACCGCCATAGATGTTCGTATACCAACCGGGACCGATGACGTAACGTACGTTTTGTGTAAAGTGAAATGCAATAACACAAGACAATCTTATTAAATTAAATATACCATTTATATGGAACAAGGCTACATAAAAGAAGTAATATCATTAATTTTTTTTTAATTCAAAATAAACCAATATTACACGCCAGTTATATTACACTTTGAAATACCGTCCACTTATATCCGTAAACGCACAATATAAAGAGCCAATTAAAGACCCAATACGTTGAGTTCAGGGACAAATGCGACTAGGGGTGTATTTTTTATCTGTCTAGCTAAGGTGGGGCCAATCAATCGATTAGCAGATGTCCCTCCTTGACTACTGGCGCGATAAATTGGCCTCTTACTACGCCACTCTGGGGTATAATAAGGTAAGGTTAAATTTAAATCGCTCATGAATGAAAAGCATTACGAGATTTAATACCGAAATTGGTAACAGAGAAATTTTGAAATAGTAGTAGTAATTACCTTTAAATTGAATTGGCAATACTAGGAATGAGAGAGTACCTGCGATTTGAAAGGTCCGTATAGGATTTTATTCTCCTCTTTCAACTGTTCAAGGAACAACGAACACAGTGTCTAATTTCAACGTGCTATCACAAATGAGTTCGTATAATGGTGGCACTCCACTCGCTATTTTTATTTGCGTAT
Organism: Eilema depressum; assembly: GCA_914767945.1. Taxonomy (NCBI): domain Eukaryota; kingdom Metazoa; phylum Arthropoda; class Insecta; order Lepidoptera; family Erebidae; genus Eilema; species Eilema depressum. The sequence continues at coordinate 12,874,004 of OU612026.1, read as the reverse complement.
ATACCATATTTGGCAAACAAATACCACGTCTGGACAGTATATTTGACAAATTATTGCCCTTTAATGCCTATATGACAAATAATGGCCAGAATGGCAGAAAGGAACAGAAGGATTCTGTTGTCAAATGTTTGTGGCGTTTGTTATTTGGCTGCCATGTGTAGATTGTCATACTTGCCTGTTTTTGTATGTTTGCGTGTACGTCAAACATTTTGCCAAATACAACAAACGTCCAATAGCAAACACAAATAGCCATGTGAAGTGGCACCTTAAGAGAGGATAAATAGATTTATATGACAAAATGAGGATTACCTACAAATTGTATTACAGTTGGATGAGCCAATTTAGTTAAATGCTTAGTACTTGAATTTGGTTCACAAATTCCGTAATCTATATAATTCAAACCTAGCAATTAGGAGTTCAGTAGGTACTTAAATTTTTACCGGCACTTAAATACTAAGAATATCTTTTATTGAAACACTACAGACACAAGTAGAGGGTATGATTTATTTTTTGAATTAAGTTTTATTACAAAAAATAATCTGTCAAGTTCTATAAAAGATAATTGGATATAACACGAGCTTTTATATAATTCAACAAGAAAGAAAAAGATCTTACAAGTAATTAATAATTCTTGCCCAATAGGCAGGCAGGGCAGCCGTCTCCCGGCTGACATGGCAAACCGTAGCGAAAAAAGTGGTTGGGGGCTCTCATTAAATTTTTCGCTTATTAAAAATTCCCCGCGCCCCTCCTTCGATGTTAGACACGCAACTTTTTATCCCGGAACGAAACAAAAGTTATGTTCCACTGCGATCCCCCTTTGTCTTTTTACCCGATAATTTGAGTGAGATTTTCTCGCAATTTAAGATAAACAAAGAGAGCGCTTACCCTTAATTGGAAAGCAGAGCGTTATTCAGGAAGGAACGTGACAAATAGACACCTCTTAACTTCTTTTCCACTTTCCCGCCGCCGCTCAGGGCTATATTGGTTTTTTCGTGTACACGCTAGCCGAAAGCTTTTGTTTGTTTAAGGAATTTGTAATGAGGGTTATATTTGTACAACACAGATATCCACTCTAATTTATTTTTATTTAATATACTTCTACTAAATACCTTGGCATAATGATTTAGTACCGTACGGCATTATCTACCAGGTGGCTTTTGGTTGTTCTTCACCGAGACGGGTATTTTTTTATTTGTTTGAAAAAAAAATAAGCTAAACGCTTTTATTGATTGAAATTGTATTGTCCTCCAAACTATCATACTTTATACTTCTAACCGCTATTTTACCACAGTCAACAGGAAGGGAGTAAAATTTCAATTACTACCTAGATTTGATCCACCAAAATATATAAATAAAACCTTTTGAAATAAAGTATTCTGTAACTTGAATCGAATGCATTATTCAACTTATTTGTAAAACTCAATCACACTAACGGGCCGGTAATAAGCAGTTAGAGTAGACATACCGACGACGACGGTGTGAAGGCAATGCACTACTGTGTTAGTCCAGGAAGTGTCAAACTTGTTTAACTAGTTATTGAGCGGTAGCTCTGTTCCCAGAGACTTATATCGGATTTTGTGGCGCACCGTTAGCAGTCTGTGGCTAGAATGTGTTTCCACAATGCACTAGATAATTGAACAAGTGAAATACGTCATGTCAGGTGAAATATATATGAATATTTTAGAATATATTACACAGCGCTATCTAGATCCAATCTCTGGCCCGTATTCTAGAATGACACTCAGTCCAGACTTGATTTATCTGAGAACAGATTGTATAGACACAGATTGACAATTTTGAAAGGTTTTCTATACAATCTTTGCTTAGATAAATCGAGATTCAGAACTGAGTACCATTTTAGAATATGGGTGTAAGAATAATGATAATAAAGTTTATTGTCCACAAAAATATTATTACAATGGTATATGAAAAAGGAGAGACTCCTTGTAGGCAAATATAAGTATTGCCTGTGTTAGGAGCCTTCCAAAGTAATTATAAATAATAAATGATAAATAGTCATTTTTCCCTTCTTTGATGAATACCCCGCTCAATGCAATGGTTTCACCGTTTTTTATTATTTACTTAGTATTAATGCAGCAAAAATAGGTCAAGAAAGAAGTCGATAACTCTAGCCATGAATTTGCCTAACATACTAACCGAAAAAATTCGATAATGCCATTTCTTATTTCTTAGTAATATAGTCGCCTGGCCTGTTACTAGGTCAAGATTGAATATGCAGGAACTATGTATTAGTGCTAGGTATTATATGCCAAAATAAATTTACAAGATTTAATTTACCCCGGTATCATGTTCAATCAATTAAATTTCTCTCATCTTATTTCAGACAACAAATTCTGTGAAACTTAAGAAGCTGATGTATTTGATCCACCTCCCATGTTTTGTACAAATCAGAACACAAACACGAATCCAAATCCCATTCTATTAGCATTGTTTACATGACACACAATTTATCTTCTGTTCAGTTTGTTTACTAACGGTGTGACAAGGAACACCGCTGTGACATGCATGACACGAAGGGATTGATCCAATGACGAAAATGCTCGCAAAAATATCGTTCACTAACATGATACGACGATAGGGATAATTTGTATTGTGTCTTTTGTTTCTTTTTTTATTACACGTTCTCTGAGTTAGCTAAGATTATCATCATCATCATCATCATCATCATCGTGTTGTTTGGAATTATCTTTAACCTACCTGTAACACAGTTTACTAGTATGGAAATGGAAATGTTCGCAGCTGGTTATCAAAAATTAGGTACGAAAGTGGACGAACCCGTCTTGATGGCTGTTGTAGCTAAATGGTTGTATAATTCAACATTTTGTCAATATAAATTTTATTTATCTTATCATATCTTTTCATTATCATCAGATTAATTTAGGAGGATTATTTTTATATTTACCGCATTGGTAATCACATCACTTACATCTTCTCCTTCTTACATCCCAAGCTTGCACTTTAGAGTTCGGAATGCACTCTCCTACTCCTCTTTTCCATGATTTGTTGGTTGGATTGATTTTTACGGGAGTGACTGTCATCTGTCCCCACAACCGCGAAACGGAAACCTACACTACTTAGAACCTCGTCAATTAATCATCAAGAATGCGTCGCAGTTGAGGTGGCCTTGAGCCCCGAAGAACATGTTTGAACCCCCTACATCCACATTTGATTTCACTTACAAGGCCCCGAATATTTTTTAATGCCAAACTTTACCACTAACATTTAGAGCTTCTATATTTCTAAGTCGCGGTATTACTCGTCAATAAAACACCCCCTAACATCCGTCTCCAGTTGATATTTTCTTGCCAGTCGTACCCTCCACCCCCGCTAGTTCGTTAGCTCCCCTGCACTATTTGAATATGAGATGCTAGGCAAGTTTACAGTTCGCCGATGTTAGCGATGTTTGCGACCCCAAACTTTAAGTTTGTTCCCGCTCCGTTGTTCACTTACATCGATCCAAATTGTTTACGTTAGTAAATTCTGGTAAACATGTTTCCCCTTTATTACAAAATGTGGATTAATAAAAAAAACTAGGCCAAAACTATTTCGTAATAATGCAAAATTCTGATTAAACTTCGCTTTTGTCCTATGCCATGAAGGATATCATTTTTCATTATTCAAAGTCTGAATCTCTAGCAGTGGAATAACCTATCATTTCCCCAAGAGCTGATAGCACCAAGTGTTTCAAAAAGGCTCTGATAACACTATTTTTAGTGTATTGCGAATGAATATCATTATTCGCAGGAATATCAATATTTGCATATTGATATTCCTGCGATTCTAGGCATCCTTAAGCTATACTATGGGTAAGCTGCACGCTTGTTTACAATTTTCCTATTGCAAATTATATGAATTAATAAGACTGAACTACATAATATTTTTAGTGTTAGAAACATATATCTTTTTATATGTTGCGTGAGTAGGTGCAATTAAGGGTTAAACACTAAAGTATCAGTTTAAGCTGTAAAGAGATCCGCAAGCGCGAAGTTTTATAAGTGCTAAGACATGCAATTATCCTGCACCACTTAAAACTATAGGTACTATTAGGATTATGTATAAGTGCGTGAAGCCTGAAAATACACAAACATATCTGTCCTCACATTTCAGTACCTATACTTAAAGTAATATTTCTTTTATCATTCAAATGTATTCAAAAGTGTCCAGAAGTTTATTTACTGCGTTACCTATTTATGTAATCTACCGAAAATCGTTCGCTTTTTTTATAATATTAGTCTTATTACATGTGTTTCCCTTTATTTCATCCTCATTTCATCTTCTTCTTATTCAATTCCATTACAATCTTCAATAATATAATAATTATAGTTTGTATAAATCAGGTGTTCGTAGCCTCTGATTAGCTACGAAGCTCTCGTAGCAAGCAAGCATGTAGACACTTGCTACGCGGTATTCCTAAACAAAAAGTTAAGATGCTACAATATTTACAATACGATACTACAATACATAGTGTACTTAATATAGATAATCCAAAGATATAGGCAAGACCTACGCGTCTTATCAGCCACTAATCGTCCGCGGCTGGAATCATTACAAGTGTAGACGTCGCGACGTCGCAGAGGCGGTTGACCGCTCAATTACTTTCGTGTAATTAATGTTGGAATCTCTTTTATCGAGTCTTTTATATTTAAGCTTTAATTAAATAAATAATTAAATACGAATAGTAAATAGCTTAGTTTGAATATTAAAGAGATTTGGCATATTTTAGCTGTGTAAAATAAAGTGGAAAAATGAAAAATATTCATGAAACCAAATAAACTCGCGTTCAAGAAAGATACTGGGTATTTTGAAAACAAAAATATGTTAGTAAATAAAATATGCGAAGTTTCTATTGAAATAAAATTAAATGAGAAGTATGGCACCCATCAAAAATTCTAGATTCCAGAGAGAGAATTCAAGATATTTTATCTTTATTAAAATAAAATTTTGTTACGTATATCGATGGTGTTACTAAAAATTTAAATACGTACAGCATAATACTGATATTATTTTCCAACCCTTATTTGGCTCTACTTTATAAATAAAATCTTGAAAATTAAAAAAAAATGTTAGTCATAAATTCTTAGCTCCTACGAGTATAAATCAATACACAACTACAACGTTACATAAGTACCAAGTTCTGATTAAAAACATACATACAATAAAAATATTTTTTCCTCCCTACACTATAAAAAACACATACCTATATATGCATGTTTACGATAATGCAGACATCGACTCATAAAAATTCCCCGGCTCCCCTGAGTGAGCACTCAAAAACAAAGCCGGCGCTCCACCTTCTGAATATTTCAACAGGTCTTCTCTTTGTCGGAATATTAAGTCAATGGGGGTAATTGATCTGTTAAGGCCTTACTGTACGAAAATCTATGCCATAAATTTTTAAATAGGTTAAGTGTATTCGCTATGGTTATAGATAACCTCTTCAATTTGTAACGTATAAGGTGAATATTTTAGAAACGTCTTATTCTGAACTTATACATAACGTAATGCGGTAAATATTTGATACATACGAGGAAGCTTTTGGTTTGAATTTGTGCGATAAGAAGTGACATTAGTTAACCGCTAAATACATATTCTCGACGCTTTCAAGTCACAAAGTATGTAATAAGAACGTAGATTACAAAATTTGCTTCAACATTTATTTACGTTTTTAAGTTTCAATAACACTAGGGTGTCTACTAAGGTTTTCGAAGCCTAAGCAACCTGGAGTGTTAGGCAGTACCAGTGGCAAGGGGTCCCTATAACACGATTCCCACCGGCTTGTCTATGCAGGTAGGTACTAGGTACAAAGCAACAGATTAGTGTGGTGTATAACAAACTAAATCAAAGAAAAAAGTTTTCACCGGCTTCCCTTTTGAAAACTTTAACCCTTTGCCACTGGGCAGTACCCTCAATACCCGAGATGAAAGCCTCGTCAGTCAATTAGCAGGTGTATACCTCGGGACATGTATCTTGGCCCTAAATCGTGAGACAAACGATGCGCGTGCGGATGTTTTGTAATAATCGATGCTTAATGAATTTGAGCTCGTCCTCCACCGTAGCACTCTGTTCTATCCTCAGAAGACACCCAAGAAATATGTACTGCACGTTTACAGTACATTTTAGGTCCAAGATATGGGTCCCGAGCAATTCCTAGAACAGGTAAGAATGGGCCTAGAAGATCTTGGTGAAGTCCTATATACCTTCAAGAAGTAGAAAGTATAATGTATCAATGAAAATATTATAACCTTTCAAAAACTCACCTCTCCCACTTCTGCCAACGAATCTAAGGTCATTAAACTTTGCGACCTGGTTCTTCATCACCGCAGTGCAGTTTCTTAGCTCAGCAGAACAATTCTCGTCGTTACCAGCTCTCACGGTGACTAGCGTACCGTCACCAACTTCGCCCAGTGCTACCACCTTGAAGGCAACTGGGAGGGTCTTGTTTGACCGCCAGTGTGGAGGTAATACTGTACAAACCTGCAAAGAGAAAGTTTGGCATTATTTGTATTGTTTTTATTAACCTACTGCAGTCAATATCACCGAGTTTTGGACTGAGCGCATTTAAGTTTTATTTTAAATTGCATGCCATTGACACGATGGAGAAGAAAATTATCCTAGTAAGTCTTTTTTCGTTACGGAAACCCCCTATTGCGACCTACTGGGGCTTACGGTAATTCTTAATGCTGAAAGTATCATTTGCACATTTTTGCATATACCTATAAAGGCACACCTTTTTCCCAATGGGATAGGCAAAGACCACATGTTTATTATTGCTTCCATCTTGGTATATCTTTCGCTTCGTCTACTTTCATAATCGTTTTCATACATGCTGGTTGCGGGTACTCTATTCAAGCATTTTTACCTCTTTAAAATATGCTACGATCGCAATGGCATAATGACATATTAACATAATTATGTTTTCCTAAATGAGCTAAACTAGCATCAAATTATATTATTCAACTATGCCTTCTGCGTGTACGGCACTCCCCTAGCTGGGAACTGAAATGCAATATCTACATATCTTTGAAATATGGTATGTCCTATTTGTGAATTAGGGCTATTAAAGTTCCTAATTGACTTTAGAATTCATTTGGGAAATATGTGACAAAAACTTCAATCTCAAACCTAAAGTTTATCATATTTCAAACGTGTCATCATTTAGGTTGATCGGAACTAATATTATAATAGGATTGTCTAATAAAATCAGAGCGTTCGTTGCTATTATATAGAAAACTGGTCGAACCGTTCGCTATCTTACTTTTTCTCTTGGTTTTTATATGAGCAACTGCCCTGAGATAAAAGCCTGCGCCAGAGTGTTGACCCCGCGTGTCAACAGGTGTACCGGCTAGTGAAGCTTGCTGCCATACACCCTATACATTCAATAGAATGTAACTACAATTCAAAGTATACTTACCACATGTGGACTCCCCGTCTTCACTAACTCTCCAGGATGATCTGCCAAGAGGCCCTCCAAGGTCCTCTCAGCTAGTAACTCAGCCGTCAGAGGCTGACTCGGCAAGAGGTTGCCACCATAACTCGACGAGGGTGCCTCGTGGCCTAGTCCGTTCGTAGTCGAACTCACTTCACTCGATAGATGCATCGTATAGTCCACTTCAAGCACTTATTACTAACACATTACATATATAGTCTTCAGTTTTTACAGTTCACAACCGTCACATAACTTTTGCAGTTAGCGGCTGACTTGTACTTAAACTTGCGAACAACCTCTGAGTTGAACTTCTTGATGAGGATAGAGGTGTCATCGTTGCCGTTGGTAATCTGGAAGAAGAATAAGAATCTAATTTAGTTACGTATGCTTGCTTGCTAATGCGGTAAGTCTGATATTTTTTTCAAGACACTAAAAAATAGTGCTCATATATTATGTAAAGAAGATGTCTGCAATTTTGAAAAAAGTGTACGGAACAAAGGTGTAAATATTTGGTTCTTACTGTTTTCTTATGAACCTAAAGAAATGTTTCTGCAAGATTTGTTTTATATAAATTTAAAGCAATATCTCTCAAGATCCCATGCCTTTATAACAATTTTACTATTTCTAAAGCCTCCCATTACCAAGAGAACGTTACAAAACTTCAATAAAACTTCCTTAAAATCATGTCACAGATAAGTTGGAGTACAAATCTTTGAAGTTCTCCTAGGTTACTTATTGACAATGGTGTGTAGGGCTTCAAAGTGACTTCCGCATCGCGACAGCACGCACAATCAGAGAGCCAGCCGAAGGGGTGCCTTCACATGCCCGGGGTGAGAAATCAACCGAACAGAATAAAATATTGTATTTTTGTTACGTACGACTTTCTACTTTAAATATTGACTCCCCGACATTATATTACACAGGAAATTTAAAATGGGTTTCGCTTTATTAAAATGTTTTCTCTTTACTCGCTACGTCCCTGGGAGCAATTTTAAAATTAGCTGCTGTTCAGATATATGGCGCAGATGTTTGTAAGTATTTGTTTTTCTTCATCGAAATTTATTTCGTAATTTGTGTTGCGATAGATACACACTTTGATATTAACAAATGGTTCGATTCTGACATTCATTATTGAGTCATATTTTTCTATAATTTTGGGCATCTTAAGAATTTATCGACTATCCACTACATATATTTAGTTTTTTTTTTGCTTTATTGTAATTGGTTTCTATTGTTATTTTAGGAATATGGTTGGTACGAGTAACATCCAATTTTGGTGCCCTCTTTTCAGTTTACGCTTGAGACTAAAGATTGCATTCTGTTCTGCTATACTTTGACTTAGGAGTTGGAATAATTTTTGGACATACTTAGAATCGCATATCATAAATGTTTCCAATCAACCCCTAAAAACTTCCTACCTTATCATATTCATAACATAACAACATATCTATTCGGACGATACCGATCCAAAAATAGATGAAATAAACTTATATCAGATTCCAGCGGCGGGCTGCGTCGCTAGGCACGGTTGGTTAGCCACCGCGCTGCTGTACTAATAATGTGCTAGTCTCTTTGATCTCACGCACTGGAAACATGTAGCATTCATAATGCACTCGGATGAGTTTATTGCTCATATCTGTGTGGGGTGAGAGGTTATATCAATACCGGCATAACTCACTCTAAGTTGCAGTTCAAATAATAAAATTCGAAATTCAAAATCATTAAATTTTAGATATGACTTTAGGTAATAGGAGATTTGAATGTGGTGTCAGGCAATATTATTCTGTCCTCCGTGGGCAATATGAAATAAATAAGTATGACGTCATACTTCGTTAGTTTCGAATTGTGTTTCCTATAGTTGAATAATACAAATTATAAAAAACTATAAAATAACAACGGTTGTAATTTTAGCCGTTTTTTTACCCGTCATTATCATCATCATAGCAAGTAACAATCATAGCGTCGAGTCGCCGTTGTATTAGACCTAAGAGCCCGGGTTCCGTTGTAGTAACTATTTCACGGTAACCTATTGAAATATCGAATTTCTGTTACCCGAATCTTAAAACCCCGAAAACGGTTGGTAGAACTTTTAAAAGACAGATGTAATGAATGACAACTTTCCATAATTCCGTTTTTCATTTCCCAGATAAATCAATTACCAGGTGCACTAAAACCAAATTTTCAAATAGCTTTTTTTTGTTTCCCATATTGTCATAATCCAAATATAGTTATACCAGATTCTCAAAATATTTTTTTTTGTTTCCCATCGTATCATTTACCAAATTTTCATAATCGTTTTATTTGGTTCCCATACAATCGAATTCCAGCTAAACTATATACAAGTATAGTAAAATTCAGTAAAATATGATTCTTTTATTAGGTACAGTAAGTAATTTAGAAATTAAGGTACATTAATTTAGAAATTTCAATGTCGAAATTATTAAAATTATCGTTAACACCCCGACTCAGTGCAATCCGATTCGGATAGGTTAGGTTTTTTTTATTTTTTATTTATCCCTGTACGGAATTTTATACGGAAAAATTAACAGTTTAACCCTTAAATTATTGGTTTGAAAAGTCAAAAATTGTCACAAAAAAGTTAGTGAAAGAAATGAATTGCCGCAAATCCGACTTCACGTAGTCTTGTGTGCCCTACCCCTAGAGTGTTATTTAAGCCCGCGTAGGCGCGGAGGGGCGAGGCGGCCCACGAGCTGAGGAGCAGGTGGTTACAATGGCCGCCGCCGCGGCTGAGGCTGGCCGGCGCAGCCGGCCAGCAAGCCGAAGCTGCGGTGGTGGGCGTTACAACCATCTGCGACGATAAGCTCGTGTGGGGCCGCTGGAGTCCCGCAGCGCCGGAGCTGTGACAGAAACGATGCTTGCTGCATGCTGCATGCCTGATACTTGCTGCATGGTAAATCCCTGATGTTTACTGCATGCTAAATGCCTGATGCTTGCTGCATGGTAAATGCCTGATGCTTGCTGCATGCTGCATGCATTATGCATGCTGCATGCCTGATGCATGCTGCATGCCTGATGCTTGCTGCATGCTAAATGCTTGATGCTTGCTGCATGTTGCATGCCTGATGCTTGCTGCATGCTAAATTCCTGATGCTTGCTGCATGCTGCATGCCTGATGCTAGCTGCATGCCTTGCATGCATTGCATGATTATGCTTGCTTGTTTGCATGCATTTGATTATTATGCTATAAAAGTTATGCCAAGAGATGATTCTGATCTTGGTTTTAAAAATCTGGATATTGTTTGTCTGGTTATCAATTAAATGCATTTCAAAAAATTGTGTTTTAAAATTTGGGCATTCATGCATATGGATTACGGTCATCTGGATTTTGTGCATTTAGATTTCGTGTGTCTGGAACTCGTTCGTCTGGATTATAAAACGTCGTACAAATGAATAATTGGGCAAATGAAATTCGAAGTTGCGATTAAATGGCAAATAAAACTTCGGAATTTGAAAAAACGGGATTATGAAAAAATGGCCAAACGTTTTCGGGATTATGATATTCGGAATATTAAAATTCGGGATTAAGATAGGTAACCCTATTTCACAATAAGACAGCTCAGATATAGTTTTTTGATCAGGACTTTTTTGTTTAGGTTTCCTGTAAAGGTCAGATCGATTTAGACGAACAAAGTACTCAAAATGATTTTAATGCCTCGGTCTTTCCCCCTTCCTGTTGACTGATTGTTCTGACATTTGGTACACACCTTTAGTTCGGACAATAATACAATTTAAATCAATAAAACAGTTTGATTTGCTCTTAATAACCTTGGTATTGAGATCATTTTGAGACTTTGCAGTCAAGATAGTTCTGACGCTGACTGTATAACTATAGTTCCAGTCGAGAAATATTACTAAAACATAAAATTACAACACTGGTTGACCAGATTACCGCAAAAAAAAACTCATAGTCTAATTGCCAACAAATGGTCAACTTTCTTACAAAAAGATTAATAGCATCGTCCATCGCATCGTAACCCAGTTTTGGTACAAAGACCGATAACAATAACACTTAGAGCGGTACACCCACCCCTAGTACAAATAGGCTGTTATACGTTCGCGAAACACGATATGTCGATTGGGATGTTAAACTTAATTCCGGGAAGGGGTGAGCCATGAGCCCCACGGTTAGCGTCTCTATCCCCGCTCGCTTTGATTCTAACTCATAAAAGTTTCGTAGATAGCTGTGATGGATTTGAAAATCAACAGATATTTTCTATTCTATACTAGCTACGCGCCTTAAATTCGCTTTTCTTGAATTTCCTTTTTTTTCATTCGTTGATCACTAAAAGTAATTTACAAATCAAGAAGAAAACATTCAATAATATCAGTTCTCCAAGCAACTGCAAAATGGGGATTCAAGAAGGTCATTATAAGTTCCTGCTTGTTTAGCACCACGAGTGTGACGTCCAAGTGTTAAACGAAAGTGCCATAGGCCAGTGTGTTTGTTTGCCACCTGTGGTATAAAAAAGCAGGTTTACCGGCATACAAGTAAGATTGACTTGAATCTTGACATCTTCACATACCCAAAAAAAAACATCTACTCTAACATTGGTCCATCAGAAACGTTATTGCTACCTATTCAAAAATTACATAACCAAAAGATTACCAGTACGGCACGTGTACAAAAGATTATAAGGCGGAAAAGCTAATATACTTGTGAATATGTTACGACCTCACCCTTACTTGTCAATGGGAAGTTAATGGAACCATTACAAGGAGTACAGGCGATCAATGCTCACTCCCAACACTGATTCCTCCATGGATTTAGCTCATGAATAGCCCAGCAATAAAATCTTAGCGTAAAAACATACATAAAGGGTGAAGCTCGTAAATAATAAAGCATGCACGGCCGTGTAGGGGTTTCGCACAAGTGGGTAATCCTCGTTACCCTACGCCCAGCTACAAAGGAATCCGGGATCCGAAAGATACATTACAACCGGCCATTTCTGTTTCACTGCGCCCGTTACATTTGGACAATATTTTTAATAAAAACTTCACGCCCCGATAGACTCCAAAGCTTTTTGTTTTAGATAAAATACTGTTTTGGGCCTTGTGATAAAAGTGGACCCCTTTAAATACATTCCCTTATGTTCGGTGTTCTTCTGTAGACGCACGGATAAACCCATTTAATAGATGAGTAATTTAAATTTATATTTGATATTTAGTAAATAATAAAGCTAGCGAGACTTTAATATATAATTGGTAGGTAAATTACCTAATTCTTATTGGCATCAATTTTTAATTACCCTATTGTAGTCCAGTCCACTATTGGACGTAAGCTTCTGCCTATATGCGCCATAGTACCCAATCCTTCGCCTTCCATATTCAGTTTATGCATCTACCTTTTTAATTTAATTAAGTAACTAATTATAAAAATAAAATAAAACGAGTGACTAAAATTTTTATTTCTATCTACACCGTCAATGGCAGAAGACACATGTGACTGCCTCTGTGGCGTAGCCGTAGTGAACGCGGCTGCTACGCAGGAGGCGCGGGTTTGATCCCCGCTCAGTGCAAATATTTGTATGCATGAATATGTATATTTGCATTAATCTGGGTGTTTTCTATGTATAATATATATATATGTATTTACAAAACAAATGTATCTAAGTATGTTTATCCGCATTCTAGGTTCCATAACACAAGCTAGTTAAGTTATGCTTACTTTGGATCTAGATAGCGTTGTGTAGAATGTCCTACAATATTTATTTATTTATTGTTATTTACATGTTTTTACAGAACTCGATAATATCTTTCTTGAGTAATTGTAAAGTAAAGTAAGTAAAAACGTCTTTATTGTACACCATAGATATAGCAATATAACATTTAATAACATCATTGGCTTTTGATATAAAACTTTTTTGAGCATTTCTTACTCTTCCAGTACTGCCTAAGTTTCCTACCATCTATTTATTCATCATGTACCACATACAGAAGCTGGCGCTTATTCATGACCGTTAAAGCATTTCATCATGGGACATTATATTAGGTGTATTTTTATTATAAAAGGAATAAACATTCAGCAATTTCATTTTAATCGTTATACATCCCACGGCCTCACGGGTGACAATTTCCGAACGTTATTTTCAGAATCTCAATAATGGCGTAGCATCTGTGCGTACAATAAAACGCGTCAAGCCCTTGGAGCTCCAATAACATCTATTATCGGCCCAATTTTAAAGAGGAGCGAATGTGAAGGGAATCAATAGGATAGCGGGGGACATTCCTGAGGGTGGTCTCTGGAGACGGGTCGGACATGGATAATGATCGTAGGACGACCAGCGACGGGTACAAATGGGTTAGCAAATGTAATATCCGACCGTGTCCGAACGGTAGATATTCAAATGGACGTAAGATGGTGACGGACTTCCTCTGATTTTAAAGTCGGGACGCGTTGCGTGACGTGTTCTGAATGTTATTTCTTAAATAGTTTTGTAAATCTTGGAAATTCCAAAATCCTAAATCTGTTTATTTTTATCTCTTGATGATATGAAAAATCAATCTTGGATGAGATAGATTAATTTTGTAGCAGATCATTTAACAAACGCATGCACCCTTCACAACTAATTAAAGATGTGCTTACTAAGAATGTGCTCGTAGATAGCGCTGGTTAAATGTCCAAGAATATTCATTATTTCCATATGGATAAACTATTTGCCTAAACATATTAGATATTGCTGCAATGTTGGTAAAATTCTTGCGAATTCGGTCTCAATTATGAGAAAAGTGCATTGACAAGCTTTATAAAACAAGAACAGACAGTTCAAAAAAAGAACAGAAAAGAACAGACGTCGGGTTAAAGTAAATAATAACAAGTAAATCGCGAAAGAATCCGTCAAAAAGTGGTTTTATTTCAGTTGAATCACAGTAGTTGTTTTAGCGCATTTATACACGTGCTATAGGGCACGCTTTATTTTTTCTAAGGCTATGCATGTATTGCCGCTGTTATCACAACATTCTCATGCAGAAAAGCTTGAACCTCGACCCTTCCTTGGTGTAATATCGGTGACAATAAACAACACAGAACAATCAAGCAGTTAAACAAGAATCATCGGAATGCGGCGGGGAGATGTGACGTCATTTATTAAAATCCCAGCGAAGTCTTGGAGGGCTGCGTGGTTTTAACTTACAAAGCAGACATTTGACTCTTTGATTACGTATTGGTTATTGACTTAGTTGTTTCATCTAATCTCATACTGAAATGTACACATTAAAATATTAATAAATTAATTTTAACAAAAAAGTTCAACCGACTTCAAGAAACGAAAAATAATTTCTATAACAAGGTGTACCGTGGAAACTTAATATTTTCAACGGTACACCTAGGGCTAGGTGGACAAAGGTGAACCGTAGTTAAAAAAGAATTACCACCGTACACCCAGGTGGTCTGGGAAGGTGGACAGTAGGGAAGAACCGGAAACTGAAAGAGGCACTGAAAAGCGAAAAATGACTTAATTTACAGACTTACTGATTTATTAGAAGTCAGTGCCTAGCCCACGAGGCCATATTTCAATTGATTACATCATAATAATTCAAACACAACAAACAAAGTTGGCACAACAATTTTTTTTTTTTTTTACATCATTGTCTATTTGTCCGCGACTTACTGAACAGATTTGAATGCGGTTTTTAGTTCGATACGTATAGTTAAGACTTAAAATCTTACGCTTGTTTGAAATTAATTGGTGAAGTAGAACCGGAGACATGAGCAAAAGTCGCGTTAACCAACATCCACACAGGTGAAGTCGCGAGTATCAGCTAGTCATATTATATAAATAGATTCTTCCGATGGCAACCGGCGCCGACGGTTTAACGTGCTCTCCGATGCACGACCAGACCAATTCAAATACCCATAATCATGCATACAAATATTTGCACGGAGCTGGGATCAAACCCGCGCCTCCTGCGTAGCGGCCGCGTTCACTACCACTACGCTACGGAGGCTGTCTATTTAATTCATCATTATAGTCTTAAGTATATTATAAAGTTTTTTACAGTGAATTTTGCTTTTACAAAGTAAAGCAGCTAGAACACTTTAATTCTCATCATCCATACCAAACTAACAACAGGTTTATATAACTCAAAGCTAAATTATACTTGAATAAAGGAAACCTTTGATACATACCGTAAATTTTCCTGAAAATTCAAATTCCTGAGATCATCAAAATTCTTCGCCTACTTGTAATTAACTTTGAATAATACATTCCCATTATGGCTCGACACATAGTACGCACATCTCTCTCTATAAATTATTGATAAGTATACAATAAAGTTGTATACATTTTACATGTAATGGAAATTATTAGTAGTACTTAAATAATTTGAACAACAGTAATGAGTAAGTACAATTAATTTTTTGTGGTACATTTTTAATTTTTTATTTTACTGGAATTCATGTGCTGTGTACGTATTTCTTTTTACGTACTACATATCAGTAGATTGAATAACAGCATTTGATCGAGTTTTATTTTTAAATACTCATTATTATTTAAGAAAAAATATTATTGAAAAATGAAAAATGGTCTGGTCGTGCCTCGAAGAGCACGTTAAGCCGTCGGTCCCGGTTGTCATAAGAACATCTATGGCAGTCGTTACGGGTAGTTGGAGCCCTAAAAAATCCAAAAATCAACGGTCTAACTGCAGAGCTTCGTTATCGCCTAATCTTAACATTGGGTTGTGGAGGTCAGATGACAATCGCTTTACGGAAAATAGCGAGGTCTAGCCAAATCCGTAGTTTAGACTGGTAATGCGTACCCCAGACTCCGAGCTGAAAGCTTCGGATGTGACTGCGAATTAACGCTAAAAGGAAGAAGAAGATTATTGAAAAATGAAAGACTACATAATTGGGTTTTCATCATTTTAAATACTGTGATTCAACTAAAATAAAACCACTTTTTGACGGATTCTTTTGCGATTTACTTGTTGTATCATCATTTTTTAATATTTTTTTTCCTAAATTAGTTAGGTTTCAGTGCTACGTTAACATTGTAGATGTTTCCAACGAAATAATAATCTAAATACTTCAAAGATTATCAATCGCTCTCTATATAAGATCGTCTGTTGAAAACAACAAATATTTATCACTCTAATAAATAATTTTCGTCATTGACACGTTTCCCCTTTGAAACACGATGTCACTACACGAGGCGCGCGGTACGAGGGCGGAAAGATCGTGCAAAATTCAAAACGTTCCATATTCCAAATTCAAAGGTCGCGCAAACAACAAGTCGAAGCCCGCGAACAATGCTGCCAACCCCACCCCACAAATGTACCTACTGAGAAATTATTCACTTTTCACTTTATTGAATTTTGATTGATTGAAGGATTGTTATTATTAATATAAATGTAATATTTCATATTCTTAGAATATTCTAGACAGTGCTATCTAGATCCAAAGTAAACATAGCTTTCTATCTATTAATCAACTCTCAATTAGCGTATTGCAATTCACTGCTGGACATAGCTTCAAATAAATAGATGCCGATAAACATACATAGATTTTCTTTTTCTTCTTCTTCTTTCTCTTCTGTGAATACAAATATATTGTATGGGCACACACCAACGCCATGTTTATGTATATAAATAATTGCACGGAACAGGAATCGAACCTGCGAACTGTAACAGTGAAACGCTCTACTACCCTACCACCGCCAGAAGTATTGTTTGAAGCATCTTTTGCGTATGTTGGTATCTTTCTTCTAGGGAATCTGTGGTCCCACACCGGAAGAGGGCCAGTTCGAGAGATATGGCCCTGGGTCAGCCGGGGTGCGACGGATATGGCTACGACAATCTCACCTCCGGCAACTGACGGCCCAGAGACGGCGTGCGTTTTAGTCGGTTCGAGTCCGACATAACCTCCTCCTCCGGCTCCGGTGGGGGCGGTTTTTCGCACGACAAAAAAAAGGTATATTTCTTCTCATTATTTATGTCTCTTATGAGCCCTGCACAAAACGTCAACTGGACCTTATATCACTCGATTAAGTCCAAAAACTTTTGACTACGCCAAATGCCATGTGTTTTCGGAATTTAAGATGAAAGTCCCGGATGCAATTGTAGACAATGCTAAGATGGTGATAATAACGAAAAGACCTCTTTCCGTCAAAAGAAAATTTAAATGGCAACAACGTAATTACAAAAAAGTTGAAATACAACAATCTTTACTATAAACGACTCGATGACGTGGTATTAGGTATACGTCACACAGAACCGTGACGTGTTTGATTTATCATATTTAACAGAGAACAAGACTAAGAAAAAATTCACCGAGTACACTCATCCATCAGTCATCAGTCATCCCATCACACAATTTAAAAAAAAGAATTGAATCGAATTGAAAACTTCAGTTCCTAATTAATGCCAATTATTACTGGTTGAATAAACTGAGAAAAAGAAAAAACTGTAATGTTCCATATTCAAATATGATTGACTTGGTAAAGGTATACCACATGAGTAGTTACAACATTTAAGTTAGGCGTTATACACACCTACTAAAGAACAAAATTATAAAAACCAAATACAAAAAAAAAATAAACAACGGAAATATCGGATATATTTTTTTTTCTAACGCCTTGATCCTTTTTGAAATCGTTTAAAATTAAAATTTAGTTGATTTTAGAAAGTAACACACATTAGAAAATAAGTATGTGTGCGTACAATTATCATGTGAGAGTTAACGAGCGTGTAGGACCGCGGGACAATTACAGGTGAAGTGAACAACTTTAGGGATCGCTACAACACCACTCTAATGGGAGTTCGCGCGTACTTTTTAACAAGTTTCCGCTTTGGGTAATGGTATATAATTGTGTTACGACGTGGCCAGTATGAAAAATATGTACCGTTTTAGGGAGAAGAGATTTAAAAGTTTAGAATGCGTATCTTTTTTCTAAATAAATTGTAAACGAAATGTTATCATAAGTTTAAATAAATAAATAAAAGACGTTTAAATAAAGATTAAGAAAATGCTTCATATTATTCAGAAGTAGGATTACGTCACATGCTATGTTCATTTTATTATTAATAATGACAGAATATTCTGGGTAATAAAAAAATGCAGTTGACTTTCTATCCTCTTGTATGTGTAGTTTATAATAATATCCTGCCAGTGTCTTTCGATTCCATATTCAAATCACATAAGTATGAAATCTATAGTATGACGTATACTGCCAGTCTTATCACCTATTAATTCTAAATCTACTAACAAACAAAAGATTTTATGATGTCATAACATAAACAAGACAAGATCTAATCTAATCAAAGTCATAGGTTGTATGTAACAAAGCGTTTACCCAACGTTATCACAATATGTGCCGTTATCTCAGAGTTTAATCGTCGCGGCGTAGTGTGCGCCGAGGCTAATGAGGCTGCGGTTTTTGGGAAAACAACACGCAAGTGAGCGCCGCGCCCGACGCCCAACTCACACTCCACCGACTTAAGTTTGCCGACTTGAACAAAGTTTCTACTAATTAATTTACAACATTTCTTCATCATAGTTTCTTTACTTTCTCATAATATACTTATTACGCAAAACTTTTCCGAAGTGTGCTAACTTGTCAAAAAAAAATCGTACCTCAAAAAAATATGACTTCTCGGAAAAATCCACAAAGAACACAATACACAAAGTCCGCACCAAATGAAAAAAAAAGTTTGCAACAGTAACCGCGGAAAGGCGCGGGCGTCCGCCACCGAAACGTGGTCGACATTAAAACCTTAGCGGGAAAGAAACGGTCCCCTTATTACGTCTCGAAAGAAATTCGCCCGCACACAGAGGCACTGCGAAAGAAGTCCACCCACACAGACGAGGGCTGCAACGCGACACGGGGGGCGCACGCTTCTGTGAGCGTCGGGTACAAATAAGTATTAAAAGAGATAGTTAGGTGCGGGACAAGCACGCGAAACGTGAACCATATGGCGCACACACCTCGCACCGTTGATGTTACGTTCAAAAGGCTCCTTCAACTGTACACACATTGTACACTCGCCTTTGTTTCTTTTCACACAAGAATCAGATATTTTTTATTTACGGCCTTGATTCTTTTGTTTTCCATAAAAAAGTATATTTTTGGAAGGTTACATCCCTATTTCAAAAACTATTCCATTTTCAAAATGATTTAACGTGAACTTAAATGTCTATACGATTTATATAAACTTGTAAAAGTTCAATTCATTCATGTTATAAATAAGTACTGCATACATTACTGTACAAGCTTACGTAAAATATAAAGCTGATTTCAATAACATTACTTAAATCCCCCGTTAATTTTAAACCCAACGGACTCATTAACAAATTAATATTCTCTCGTAACCGCAGCCATTGGCAAGCGGCGCGCTCGGAACATAACAAGGAATACATTTCAAAATTTTACCTACGTTCAGGAACAAAAATTACTATTGAGATTTTTTTTCTTCATAGAATTTTTGCATGATATACTAGTATGCAAACATTTTTATAAAAAATAAATGCTGTGAGCCAAAAAAAAATATAAGTTTTGTTTTATTACATCTATAGATATTGAGTTTGACTACATCGTTAATTAATTTATTTTAGCCAATAAAAACCCGTACCGTGGTCACTGTATCAGCAGAGCCTGCAGTGACCACGCTACGGTTCAAGTGCTACGCCGTAGCTCGTAGCAGTTACTAAATATGAAACTTATCGAATGTTTATATCGATAACCATAATATTCATAGCTGCAAGTAATATTAATTAAAGGATTAATAAGGTCGGAAGTTATTCCAACGCCAGACACGAGCCACATAGGAAGACCTCAAACCGCCAGCTGGACCGCCGACAATGGAAATTTTATACCATCGTAAAATTTAACTGCGCACTTTAATAACTAAAACACGAAGCCGATATAGCTTCGTATCGTTGATAAAAAGATGAGCGCGCTTTTCAGAACAACCTTTGGGTACAGCCACGTCTCACACCCACACATCGGCGACCGCACAGCCACATGCCTGTACGTACGCACCCACACATTGACATCTCACCACTACACGAACGCAACCCACACGCCCACCCGCCAAACACGCCCAACGTCTTGGGTTTTCTTATAAACCACGTTGTGTTCGATGTCCCATTCTCGTGCACGGCAAGGCAGCGCGTCCTCTCTGTCTGACGCAATGACGAGCTTCACATAAAGCGACGCCACATTCCCGCCTTTTTTCCCCACTCCATTTTGACAGCTCGCGGCTCCATATCTGGCCGGAAACTAAGACGGTGTTCACAGAAGTTAAAGAAATTGAGTCTGATGTACTACATAGATATTTATCATATGACTGGAACATTCTACAAAGCAAGCCAGTAGAATCTTATTGAAACCTGTGGATTGTATCATTGCATAGTAGTAAACCTTATCATTTGTTAGAAACTAAATTAGGTAAACCTAATTCAATTCATATTACTGACAAGTGTCTATTCTATTCATATTAGATTTCATATTTTATTAAACAAGAGACTACAAATTTGTTTTTAACACCAAAGAACATCATTTTTAAATTACAAGACAAAAGTTTTAATACCAAAATATTGTCAATCAAAATTGTAGGTCAATTATTGTAGACTAGTGCATAAAAATTTTCAAATTTTAGTTAAATTTTTGAACACTATTCTACAAGAACTGACCTTTAATAAGATCGAACAAGTTTCTTGATTGATTTCAGCTAAGCGTTCTCTTTTGCTACAGTACGAGTACCAGAAAACATTTCGCCTCCTGATCATAATATACAGGTTGTTCTCATTCTATCTGCAAGTATGTTAACATAACGCATTTAGCATGCCAGTATTAAGATCGCTGAGCGTGGCAGTGTGTGCGTCGTCTTAGCGACTAAGTGGCTCAAGACGCGTTAGCGGACGCGGGTGCGGGCGCGGGCTCAATGGGCGGGGCTGCGGCACCGCGGCGCTCCGCTATCGGCACACCGAAACACACATTTTTCCCGCCGCAAACCGAGCGCCGAGGGTTAGCCGCGACCCGCAGACCTCGTTCAGTGAAAACGTGATAGAGGATCGTCGTGTCTTGTTCTTCCACGCCTGCGTATAGACGTTTTCCAGCGCGCCAACTTTGACAGTTTTGTACGTAACTTTGAGCGAGTAGCTGGTAGCGGGTGTTTGCAATTTCTTCAAGACCTTCCCTTCCTTTTCACTATATTAGATACAATTTTTAACTATGAGACTTAAAAATCTAATGTAGTCATTGAATCTTTTCAGAGTTGTTAAAATTTTCTATTTAAAACAACAAATATTTAGCTACCGCATTGTGAATTATAGTTACATAAACAGGTTCTCGCTAACGGTCAACCAAAGTGTAGTCTTATGTATTATTCATACACATAAGTACCTACTGTTATTTTTCAAACCACATGGGCCCCTCACCAAACCCTTCGGGAAAGTCGGTACGCTTGATTGAGGTCTTGGTGCAGTTTTTACTCTCGCAGTTGGGAGGACAAGCGGCAGTCGCTCGTACAAAAGCCGCATAAGTCAAATATAAAGGAAAATAAAGAGTAAGAGGACGCTAAATACCGAGGTGAAAGCCGCGAATGCAACCGGAATTAATTCTTGATTTTTTTTGATCATCATATTATCTACGATTTCATTGACAGACGCCTTAACTAGAATAATCAGAATTGTTTATAAAAAAATCAGACCAAGAACTGAGCATCCTGTAGGTATCACAGCAGTTTATTACACGACCTCTGCATGGCTCGGCGGTAGATCATTGACCGTCATAGGTCACAGTCACAGGATACTCAGTTGATTGATTTAATTAAATGGATATTATTCTTATTTCGAGCCCCAATCCCAGTTGCATCTAAAGCTTGCACACGTTGGACCCCGGGATTCGCTGTCCTACTGTGCGCATCGATGAACTAGTCACCCTAAGTATAAAAATAATAATACGCATTTGCATGTGAACAGCAAACAATAAATCCAAATCAATTTTTGTTCCAGATCTAACACAAAATAGTCGTAGCAAACTAGAAGCATTGAGTGGGCGAACCACAAACTGCTCGTACCGTGACCCGAAACTTACATGGCGTGTGGCCACAGCGGTGGCACGACTGTTGGGGTCGGGCATATCAAAACAAAACGGCGAGCGATACGGCCGAGCTAATCACGCGGTCGGCCCGCTGACAATTTGCAGGTTAGCCGCGCGACCGCTGCTGCGGCCAACCCGCCCGCTCTTGTACAACCAACTTACTGGTTACACGTCATAAAGTTACGTTTACTTAGCATTGGTTACAGTTATGTGACACGTGGTCTTGCTAATTTAACACGTACGCCTTTGTGAAATTTAGGAATCAGGTTATTTTACATTGTTTAAATTCTTGATGGACTGATGGCCTGAAAAAGGTGGCTGAGACAGAATGAAAGCGCATGCTATCGTGGTGCATATTGGTAGAGGCCTATGTCCACCATTGGCCAGCAATAATGAGTGATTCATTACCATCATCTTCAATCTCTGCGTTAGTCCCAGCCGCATCGGAACCTGGGAATCCGGA
Organism: Eilema depressum; assembly: GCA_914767945.1. Classification (NCBI taxonomy): domain Eukaryota; kingdom Metazoa; phylum Arthropoda; class Insecta; order Lepidoptera; family Erebidae; genus Eilema; species Eilema depressum. Next base: position 12,851,038 of record OU612026.1, on the reverse strand, counting down.
GTCCGCTTTCCAGCTTTACTTCTCCACTTTGCACGGACTTGGGCATCCATCGTTGTGAGATTATCTATAGATAGAGAAACAAACGTAAGGATTGCAAAAAAGTAACATTTCATTTCTCATTAGGAGTTAATTCTGTGAATCAATATAAAATCAAAAACGCATTATAATTATGTTTTTATTCTTCAAGATGGTATAATGATGAGCCGTGTGAATATTAATATATGCCAGCCCAAAACAAAGATTGAAGAAAAAAGGGTTTACGTGTCATCACGTGTCATCAAAGATAATCATGTTTCCTCTGCTTATTTTATTCTATTCAACTGTGAAGATCAATCACTCTATATCGGGTAGGGTAGGTACTCGTCGCATAAAAAATACGGACTAGAGAAGTTATTCACAACATCATCATTCGTGATAGTTAAAACTATATATCGCTGTAGCGCTGAGGCAAGCAAAGACTCAAATATGCAGTACTATATGAGGTCTACGCGATTCGTTCATCATACTACTAAAACATATTTATAGTAGGAACACTTTCGTGTACATAGCATTTAAAATTTACTAAACCCAAAGTGGACAAAATGGTTAGTTCCGTAGATACAGTTAATCAAAATATTTATACGAGTACCTATATACCTACAAGGGAACTTTCATGCAATATTCTCGACAAGCCAATCTTTACAGCTTTAAACAAACTTCTAAAACTATCTATTGAACGCTAAACATAATCATGCCCAAACTACAGAATACAGTACATTCACAACATTCGGTACAAAGACTATTTCCGAGTTCACCATAGCCGACACCACATAGAAAAGTTATCGCAATGCCTTAAGGTTTCTGCCATTAAAGCCATATGCAGCCAGCTGCAAAACAACTACAGAAAAGTATCCATATGGGATTGCATGCACACTTTGTTGCAAATATATATTCCTTTTTAGGTGTTCCTATAAGTACGGTGCGACGGTACCCACCGAATGCCGACTTTACAAAATAAATAACTTGACACTTGTTCGCAAATAAACAATTTAAAATGTCAAGAAAGGGCACGCGACCCAACCCTTTTCCTTCGCCGACATAATGTTTTCTAACAACCAATTTCAGACTTGTTTGCATTTCCGTACATGTTTATACAGTGTTAATGTTTTTAGATAGAGTATTCCCTGCAAGCTGGACTTTAACTGTACTATAGTAACCAGTTCTGGTCAAAATTATACCTATTCTATTAACTAAGTAGTAAGTAAATCGGTTAACAACTAGATTGCACCTATACATAGGTACTTCATAAATTAATCCTGACATAATCGTAAGGTACCGCGTATAACATTCTAAACCAAGCCTAAATGCAGTTTGATCTAAAAACATATTATCTCATAATAACTGTATACTAGAAGATAATTCACATTTGCTTCTAGAATAAGTGCAGTTTGTTCTGATTTCCCTAGAATTAAGTACCTAAAGTTAGTACACGTATGTATTGTCGACATCAGCGAGCTAGTTATAATCGAGCGCCAGTCCGTAGTACTGCAGCTGTGTCTGAGGAACGAGCAATGAGGCCAGTGAGGTGAACAATAACTTATCGATAAGTATGTTAGGTAATCAAAACATTTCGCTGAATGTGTTTTCGAGTGAAAGAGTGATAGATACATTTAATTCTCCGAAGTAGAATGTTATACCTAATAGGTTTTTATTCAGCTTAGCGAATTTTATTTCATCAACATCAAATGAACGTTCGACTGCTACGTAGGGAGCGCGGGTTCAATTCCCGCTCAGTGCCCATATTCGTATGCGGCAGAGTAGAATAGTACCCCCCTCTAGTACCAGGTGTCGTAGGAGCCGACTGAGGTACAGCGGAACCGACCAATGGCGGTATAACCATTTAAATCGGCGTAGCTAAAATGGCACAGGGCGAGGATGGGCAGCAGCATCCTCGCCGCGAAGCTACGTCCTGCGATTGCCAACACGCCTGCCCAGCGTGGCGATTATGGGCAAACTCCCCCTATGATAGGCACAAATAGGACCAGGCCCCTAGTCCCCGGCAGCTCCGCTAGCCCTGGCTCCGGTAGCGGCCAGGGTAACGGCGGAGCAGGGGGTGCTAAGAATCCCCGGCAGAGATCCGGCTACCACCCCAAACGACGACTGGCCCTGGTAACGCACAAAGTACGCACGATGAGGACTGACGAGAGGATTGCTGAGCTGGAGGAAGACTTGAGTAGGTTGCACTGGGATATTGTGGGGTTGTCTGAAGTCCGTAGAGAGGGCGAGGACACGATAACCCTAGGATCCGGCAACCTGCTCTACTACCGGGAAGGCGACCAGCAGTCGCAAGGTGGTGTCGGTTTTCTCGTTCACAGATCCCTCATTAACAACATCATTACCATCGAAAGTGTGTCGAGCAGGGTTGTATACCTAATACTCAGAATATCCAAGAGGTATTCGCTGAAGGTCATTCAGGTATACGCACCGACCTCGGCACGCCCAGATGATGAAGTGGAGACTATGTATGAGGACGTAAGTAGGGCCATACATACGTCTAAGACCCACTTCACAGTTGTTATGGGGGACTTCAACGCAAAGTTGGGTAAGAAAAGCGATGATGAGTTGAGAGTGGGGCAATTTGGACATGGACAACGGAACCCGCGGGGACAGAGGCTGGCTGACTTTCTGGAGAAAGAGGGACTCTTTATGATGAACTCTTTCTTTCAGAAGCCGCCGCACAGGAAATGGACCTGGATGAGCCCTGATGGTTCCACGAGGAATGAGATAGACTTCATCATGACCAACGAGAAACGAATATTCAGTGATGTCTCCGTGATCCACAGGGTGAAAACCGGTAGTGATCACAGAATCGTAAGAGGCACATTGGGTATTAATGTTAAACTCGAAAGGTCCCGCCTGATGAAGTCTACACTCCGACCTACTCGTGCCCAAATCCAAAACCCCGAGAACTTTCAACTTGAGCTTTCGAATCGCTTTGATTGCCTAGAAAACTTTGCGTCGGTGGACGAGATCAACAACAGGCTCGTAGAAACTGTCCAAACGGTGGGCTCTAAGCACTTCAGACCCCGCCGTTCAAATAGACCTCAGAAACTCTCCGATCACACCCAAAAACTCATGGCTAAACGACGCTCACTTCGACTGCAGTCTTCCGATGATGCAGAGTCATATAGGCAGCTCAACAGACAGATTTCCAAATCTCTGCGACACGACATACGTCTCTTTAATACTGAACATATTAAAGAGACAATCGAGCGGAACAAAGGCTCCAAAGTGTTCGCAAGAAATCTGTCTGTTGGGCAAAGCCAGTTGACTAAGCTGAAGAGAGAAGATGGCAGTATAGCGTCGACCAAGGCTGAGGTTTTGGAGGAGATCGAAAGGTTCTATGGACAGCTATACGCTTCGGTCGCTAATCCTGCTGGCAACATGGCGACCGACCCAAGAGCCAAGTTGACCCGACACTTCACCGAGGATATCCCAGACATCAGCCTGTACGAGATTAGAATGGCCCTGAATCAGCTTAAGAACAACAAAGCGCCGGGTGACGACGGAATCACTTCAGAGCTTCTGAAAGCGGGTGGAACACCGGTACTTAAAGTCCTTCAGAGGCTTTTTAACACCGTCGTCCTCGAGGGCATAACGCCAGAAGCGTGGAACAGAGGCGTGGTGGTGCTGTTCTTTAAGAAAGGTGACAATACCTTACTGAAGAATTACAGACCCATCTCGCTTCTGAGCCATGTTTACAAGCTGTTTTCAAGGGTCATTACGAACCGTCTCGAGCGCAGGCTTGATGACTTCCAGCCTTCCGAACAAGCCGGTTTCCGAAGAGGCTACAGTACCATAGACCACATCCATACGCTGCGGCAAGTTATACAGAAGACCGAAGAGTATAATTTGCCACTTTGCTTAGCGTTTGTGGACTATGAGAAAGCCTTTGATTCGGTCGAGACATGGGCTGTGCTTGAGTCTCTCCAGCGGTGCCGTATTGACTATCGGTACATCGAAGTGTTGAAGTGTTTGTATAATAACGCCACCATGTCGGTTCGAGTACAGGAACAGAGTTCGAGGGCGATCCCTTTGAAAAGAGGCGTAAGACAGGGAGACGTGATATCTCCGAAACTGTTTACGGCCACTTTGGAGAATGCCTTCAAGCTCCTGGAATGGAAAGGATTCGGCATCAATATTAATGGCGAATACATCACTCACCTCCGGTTTGCCGACGATATTGTAGTCATGGCAGAATCGATGGAAGATCTCAACACGATGCTCGAAGGCCTCAACCGAGTTTCTCAACAGGTGGGTCTTAAAATGAACATGGACAAGACAAAGGTGATGTGTAATGCCCATGTTGTACCTACCCCAATATCTGTTGAGAGCTCGGTTCTTGAAGTTGTTGACTCGTACGTCTACCTAGGACAAGTAGTCCAGTTAGGTAGGTCCAACTTCAAGAAAGAGGTCAATCGCCGAATCCAACTCGGCTGGGCAGCGTTCGGAAAATTGCGCAATGTCTTCTCGTCCGACATACCTCAGTGTCTCAAGTCGAAGGTTTTCGACCAGTGTGTGTTACCAGTGATGACTTATGGCACTGAAACGTGGTCCCTCACTATGGGCCTTATGAGTAAGCTCAAAGTAGCCCAACGAGCTATGGAGAGGGCTATGCTCGGAGTCTCTCTGCGAGATCGAATCAGAAACGAGGAGATCCGTAGAAGAACCAAGGTTACCGACATAGCCCAGAGGATTAGCAAGTTGAAATGGCAGTGGGCAGGGCACATAGCACGGAGGACTGATGACCGATGGGGTCGAAAAGTCCTCGAGTGGAGGCCACGTATCGGCAAGCGCAGCGTAGGACATCCACCCACAAGGTGGACAGACGACCTCATTAAGGCCGCGGGAACGCGCTGGATGCGAGCCGCTTCCAACCGGTCCTATTGGAGATCTATAGGGGAGGCCTATGTCCAGCAGTGGACTTCCTATGGCTGAAATGATGATGATGATGAGTGTGTATATTTGTATTATTCTGGGGGTTTTTATATATTAATATGTGCACGTATTAAAATAAAGTATCAAAGTATGTTTATCTGCATTCTAGATTCTATAACACAAGCTAGTGAAGCTATGCTTACCATGGGTCTAAATTTCCTTGTGTAGAATGTTGTAGAATATTTTATTTATTATTTACATAATATGTTAATTTGTAGATACTTATTGTAATACATTATTTAAAATTTATATTTTGTGTTTATGAGAATAATTAAATTACCTTATTATAAAAATATGGAAAAAAATATATACAATTATGTACTTACAAATTAATAATGAGATGAGCTACAAATTGAACATCGAACACCATAACGCGCATTTAGAAGAAGGTCATTCTTTTGAATTAAACTAAACGTGAACTTGAAAACCGATAACGATTTCCAATGCACTATTTAGTCTCTCCTCAAATTTATTGCCCTAGGGGACATCGTCAATAATCCCCTCGGCTGACTGGAAGCCAAAGAGCCATAGGTCAATTTTATTAATATACGCAATTGATACAATTGTTTGCTGATCGCTGCTGCTTTATACGATGGGGGAGGGGAATGAGATGACCAATCTACAAATAATTTATAGATAGAGACGTAAAGCTATTGGTGCCTTCTATTTGGCATTATTATAAGAATAAGGTTTAATTTCACAACTATTACAAATACGATTGCTAAAATAACAAGGTACCGATAAAATCATCGCCAAGTCAGAGGTCAGAGGCAATTTAAGGTTGACAGCAGTGGCAAAGGGTGAAAAAGAGATGTCAATGGATATAAAAAAAACTAATGTCGATCTAATTTGTCATACATCATGCGACCCATTGGGAAGCCAGCATGAATTGGGTTATAGAGACCATTCGCCATGATTGATAGTAAAGGTAAGTTGTGAAGTGTGCAGAGCGTTCGATTGCTAAGGTAGACATCATGAATTAATTTCCGGACAGAGGATTAGTATGGACTATGGATAATATATGTATGTAAAACAATCTAATTATTTTTATCCGTGTTAGTTAAGTTATGCTCACTTTGGTACCGTAAAACTTTCTTAAAATCACTAACCCTGATTACTAGCGAAACAAATAAAATCGTTTCAACTCATAAAAACTTTGCCATCATAAATAAATCAAAACATCGATATAAGATTAGTGCGGGTGGGGTCACAACCCTTTCTTTGCCCGCCATATGCCGTGGCGCGAGCTCGCCCTTAAATTACAGAAGTTCCCGCTCATAATAGAGAGATATGCCTTTAATATCTGCCGGGAACTGCCTCTGTGCCTTGTTTACTTTTTGCTCCTGTTCTTATATTAGAAATTGCGTGTCGACGGTACGCCCGCTTACTTAGTTAGTATGAGCTACGCTTATTCTGGGTTTCAGCAGTGAAAACTGGGCTGTCATGTTTTACTTAGAGTAGATTTCACCAATAATCGGAACCGCAATGAAGGTGAACCCATCGGATCATTTTTTAAGAGGTTGTCTCGGTTGCTTCTGAAGCTTTCACTTTCCTTTTGCTCCTCTAGTTTGTCATTGGTATCTCTGCTATCTCACGAATTTCAGGGAGTAAAATGTGAGAACTCATTTTAGTGGGATACATTTACACTAGTGTAATTCAACTTTAATGTTATTCATTCCGTATAACGAATTTGTGAAATATGGATGACTCTACCTATGCCTTGGTAGGTACCCCATAGGCCCCACGACGTAGATAGACGTGAGTATATTGGCAAATAAAAAGCCATACGACAGTCTATACTTTACTTTACCTAATACCTATACATGCCTCTTCGTTTTTTAGAACTTTTCAGTACTTACCTGACATGAATCCATTAAGTATTAAGTAAATAAACTACTGAGTATAAAATTATACCCATATCCTTAGAAAAATAACCGCTAAGCCTTAAATATTTTTTAGGTATACATAAGCAGAGCCATAAATTCAATTGAACAGACAAAACAGCAACAGTCAAACAAGCAAAAAAAGAAACTGAAAGAGCAATATCAACTAAATAGTCAATAAAAATCAACCCCATGAAAGCGGGGTGCAATTTCAATCACAATCGCTGCGCTGTGAAACGCACCTGCCGAGTGTCACGGGACAACACGTGCTCGACTAAGAGGCTACTTAACGTAAGTGACCCTACTTACAGAATCCCAACTGTGCCGTCTGAGACACTCCAATAGCCAGCAATTTCACGAGGCCTGCCGCCAGCTGCGACCGACGCGCCAAAAAATAACATTGCCCAAAAAACATTTGCGCAAGAAAGGGATATTAGTCTCCGCGGGGCAATAATCGAAGCCAATCGGCCCACCGAACGCCCAACACGACAGTTTCTTTATTTATACCATTACTTTACTGTATGGTAATATCGTAAAGTATATTTTATGTGTGTAGACCTTCTGATTTCGCAATATGGCTGCCCTCGATATTTAGGTTGGGGTTGGTTTTCAAATATTGTTTTTAATGTTGGATTTTATAGCCAATGCCACGAACGTAAACCAAGCACTTCCAATACAAGATTAATGGTTTCTTGTTTTACTGCAAAGGCCTATCACAGAGCTTGGTAATTACCACCGTAGCCTGTTCATTTTAGAAGCAGTTGAGTGGGATTAATAGTCACCACAGCAGTGTTAAGACCATTCCTAGCACATTGAAGCGATAATTAAGTATTACTATGTTTGGCAATAAATGTGTTTTTCATCCCACCATCTCGGAAAGACTATTTTTGCTCTTCGATAACTGAGCGTAAAAGTCGTTTTTATCCTCTAGAGAGGTAAAGTAAATTTGAATTTAGAACATCGTGTGTACTAGGTTTGTGGACTCAAAACATCATTAAACCTATTTATTTCTACCTCTATGGTGCCGAATTTATCATACAACTTTTTTTTAATTCATGAAAAACTCAGACTCGTAACCTCCTTGGTGTACTTTTTTTTTAATTTGCTTTGCGCGCATCAATTTTTTTCACGTCATATTGTTGACATTGTTGTTGAATTTTTATTTTGTTGTATTTTATTACTAGTATTAATACACATATTATACAGCCTCCATGGCGATGGCGTAGTGGTATTGAACGCGGCCGCTACGCAGGAGGCACGGGTTCGATCCCCGCTCAGTGAAAATATTTTTTATGTATGAAAATGGGTATTTGCATTGGTCTGGTCGTGCCTTGGAGAGCACGTTAAGCCGTCGGTCACGGATGCCATACGAACATCTATGGCAGTCGTTACGGGTAGTTGGAGCCCTAAAAAGTTCAACAACAACGGTCTGGCTGCAATGCTTCGATATCGCCTAATGTCATCATTGGGTTGTGGAGGTCAGATGGCAGTCGCTTCACGGCAAATATCGAGGTCCAGCCAAATCCGCAGTTAAGACTGGTAAAGCGGACCCCGGACTCCGAGGTGAAAGCTTCGGATGCTGACTGGGAATTAACGCTAGGAAGGAGAAGCATTTCATTATTTCCTCGCTGAGGTGGGATGAAAAGTTACGTGTTGCACTCGAGTGCAAAGATTTTTCACCTTGTGCTCTTTTGATTCCCTCGCTAACGCTCAAGATTCTAATTTGTGAATCACTCGCTACGCTCGTGATTCAAATTTAGAATCTTTCGCTTGCTCGGTCATCAAAAATGAGCACGCGGTTAAAAAGCAACTTTGCACTCTTGTATAACAAATAACTATTACTTCACTAAAGAATGCCCGAAAATAGACATAAATCTAGCGTAAACTTTTCAAAAAACACAAAATTGGGCGTATAAGGTCCTACTAAACCATCTTTTGGACTCAAGCCACCCTCGCCTGTAAGTCGGTGCACCTACTAAACAACGAATGAAGCTTCGGCGCAGCCTTTTTTCAGGGCTGAGAGGATAGCAGGAGGCAGTCGCTCCCGGTAAAGCTGACCAGCAACAAAATAATAACCTTAGAACGGATACTAGGAGGATGATGATGACTTTCAAAAATACCTCCACGCCTGTTGCTGTAATTGCATTGCAACTGCTTTTACCAATGCAAGATTTTCAATGCTAAATTGCATTCAAAATCCTTCATCTTAACCACAATATAAATTCGTAGACTAATCACATGAATGTACAAGTACTCCACACTCATCTATCGATAAGAGCAACTGGTAGCATTTCAATGTATCCACAATTTGTCGTGCTACCGTTCACGTCTCGTCACCAACGATTATGACTGTAACACGCACAATGGGTATTGTGTCGGAGTCGCCATTAGTCGTCAAGATTAGATTTCAAGAGAGGCGACAAGTCAGCGGGTGTGTCGCGCTGTCACGAACAGTTCTCCACCCCACCGAACATGTACAGCCTGTATAAGCGTTTAAGGTGCGACGCTTGAAGTGTTGTCAATTAGAATGCTTGAAATTCATACACAATATATACTTTTTACCCATATTCTAGATCTTGTTTTACCTATAAGTATGTATCTTAAATTGGTACCAAATAAAAATTATGACTAGCATGCGTTATTTAATTTTTTAATACTTCCCGAGTCTGAATTCTGAGCAATTTAAATTTTGGCAAAAAGCTTTCCTTGCATTAAAGACACATCAAAATGTACATAGAGCCTAAAAAGTTGAACTTTAAGTAATTAATTTCTTGCTATGTTTCCTTTTGCGTATCAATGGTAGATATGGTACATTGATATCTATCTTAATATATATAAATCTCGTGTCACAATGTTTGTCCTCAATGGACTCCTAAACCACTTAACCGATTATAATAAAATTCGCACACCATGTACAGTTCGATCCAACTTGAGAGATAGGATAGTTTAAATCTCAAATTATAGTCGCAATTTTAATTTATCGCGATAACCAACATCCACGCGGGCGGAGCCGCGGGCAAAGGCTAGTACTATTATATAATTGTAAATTGAAAATGTTTGTCCGCGATGGACGCAAAAACTACTGAACGGATTTTTATGCGGTTTTTTTTGTTAGAAAGGGCTTGGTCAAACTTAAAATCTTACGTTTGTTTGATCGCAATCGGTTGAGTAGAACCGAAGATCGAGATGCACGCGGGCGGAGCCGCGGGCGGAAGGCTAGTTGATAGATATTAATGCTACGTTGAAATGTCAAGCTGAATAGACTAACATAGAACCGGTAACTATGTTAGTCTTAGATGTACCTACCTACCCCATAATTTTAAGGTAAAATCTACAATGTATAGAAAAATACTTCGAAAATATTTTATAGAGAAGAATTAATTGTTGATAACCAAAGTGGTACCTAACCTTACCTAACAAGCAATGCTTGCTGATTCAGTGAGCGTCCGTTCGTGTTCTATGTTCACCTCACTGTGCCTCTACTAAAAAGTTCACCGTGTCGCACCGCGCGGGTTGTATCCAATTTCTCCCGCCATTTCCCCTGTATTTTTTCAATACGCGTTCGAGATCATTTAACATTTTTATGTGTAATCTTGCTTGGTGGCGATAAGACAAGGAGATTTTTGCGCGCCTCTCACTTTATTTTATCGGCTACGTTTTACGGCGAACTCTAAACAGATTAAATCTAACATTGGGGCGTCTTCCGGACACATTGTGCGTTTATTGGCTTGTATTTTGGCTTTTATAAGATTACTACGAGATTCACTTCCCGTCTAAATATCGAATTTTCCTTATCTTTCATACCTATCGATGGGTAGCTGGTTTGCATTCCTCTCTTGGAATAACATGTCGAATTCTTGTAGGTAAATGAATAATATTTTACTGGAGAAGATTCTTCACTACTCTTACATATTACGAGCCATACCCCATGCACTCGACTATAAATAATACACACGTAGTCCTTGAAAAACTAACCATATCAAACATACATTAATTTATTTTCAACAGTCTTACCTGTTGAAAAATGCCAATAATATCTTGTAAAGATTTATTAAATGTTATTTTTCGAATACATACCTTTCTCTCAGTGGGATGCCTCCGGATACCTCGCCGAACACAGAATCACAGTGAACCGATGTGTTGGAGTTGAGCCGACCAAAACCACTCGATGTCTATGTCTGTCGACATCAGACTTAGGTGGTTCGCCAGCGGAACAGAATGCAGCCCTCATGCCTTGAAATATGACACGACTCTATAGAAAAAAAAAATTGAGTTGTCTGTTCGTAATTAATAAAATTTGTAATGTTCTGTTAGGTTCCTGCGTCTAAAAAATTAAAATCTAGATCTAAACCGATGTGGACGAAGTCGCCGGCACTTATTTATTAGTCTAGTCATGGCGCATATTGTGCCTTTAGCCTTAAATTGATAATCCTATAATGTCCAGCGACTCCAATAGGGTAGAGACACTAGAGACGGCCGTTAACGACGACGAAGTCACATTGCTTTAATATGAATATCAAGATTTTTCGTTTTACTATAAATATGAATTTATCATATCACTAGCTTTTGCCCGCGGCTCCGCCCGCGTGGATGTCGGTTATCGCGACCAAACATAGCCTATGTCCTTTCTCAAGGTCTAATCTACCCCTATACCAAATTTCATCAAAATCGGTTCTGTGGTTTAGGCCTGAAAACGTAACAGACAGACAGACAGACAGACAGAGTTACTTTCACATTTATAATATTAGTATGAACATACCAAAGAAAATGGGCGTGTATATGGGGTTCTCGTATCTCACTAAAACTTACTACGTGCCATAGTATACCTTCATCTAAAGTAGGTCGAATTGGACTCCGCTATCTATTACAGTTTCATTCAACCACCCACCTTACAGCTCAGCTACTCATAGAACTACGTAGGTAGGTAGGCGTCGGTACCACTAATTAGACGTCTCGTTCTCGAACCCTAGTTATTACAGTATCGGTGTGAACCCACGCCTAAAGTAAGCAATTTACTTAGTTTAGCTGAGTTAAAGTACTAGCAATTTCTTAGAAAAACTATTACTTACTATTATACTACCTCACGGTCACAGTACGATCGCCGTGCCGTGACCGTGCCATGTGAAAGCTTTCTATGTAGCTCATACACGGCACGGCGACCGTACCGTGACCGTGTGCATGTGAAAAGGGCCTAAAACTATTACCTAGAAAAAATCTTGTACGGTTCAGCCCCACTATAAATATTACGAAATCAGAATTTCTTTCTATTTTGAACTTGTTTACTAAAAACAAATAGGTACCTACCTACCCCTAGATCTCGTACACAAAGTTCACGGTTCACGCACACATTATACCAGTATGACGGTCTCCGTAATGAATCGTATAAAACAAGAGTTTTATAACGCGAAAGGCACATTCAGAGTCCTTTTTAAATTATGCAACATTTGTATGGAAATACAAGCGTCACCCCAGGCCCTCGCCGCCTCCTTAAAAATACATCCAGCGTTATTTGTAGCCTTGGTTTGATGCTTACTCGCGATTTGATTGCTTTTTCATGGAGATCATATAACGTTATACATTCATAGGGTACACCAGTATGATATTTTCGCTGGCTCTTGAAAAAAATTGCGTCTAGGACTGTCTTTGTGAAGTGAAAGTAATGTAAAAGTAGTGTTAAAAGATGAGTGAGTATGCTACGTTTAAATTGACTGCTACCATTTGTTTGATGAAAATTTTGAAGCAAGTACCTCTACCTACCTAATAGGTACCTACTAAGTTTCCTATAGATTCAACCCACCTAGACAAATGGCAATTCGTTGACCGACGTATTGTAGAAAAGAATGATGAATGTATGGGGTTTTACGTATATCACAGTCGTCAACGTATGTCACAAACGTCAAATGCCATACATTAATCATAATATCCATTAAAAGGCGATGCTAGAGTCACCTGATCTACCAGAAATTTTTATAAAGTAACTTTTTTCCGATTAAAACCTATAAAAAAGTTATCTCATGTATTGTTATGTTGCCATCTACGTTTAAAGCCGAAGCTACGTAGGTTAGCTACCTATAAGGTGTCCCAACACAAACAGGAGTTTCCGCCAACTCGACAACAAACAACATTCGCAATCACTAGCGCAAATGTTGACATTTCTATTCTATTCGCACGTGCGCCCGTGCGCTACTACTTGTATTCGAATTTTGAACCATGTTTGGGATGCGTTCCTAAAAAATGTATAGAAAAGGAAAACAAGGTGCGAACGGACGGTGCGTCCTCTTTGTATTTGAAATTTGTAAATAGAATGCTACCCTACCTATTTGAAAACTGTAAATAGTTGTATAGGTAAGTATTTATTTGAGCAGGAGGCAAAAAGTACTAGCCCGTATTTGATGAAACTATTGGTCGCTATTACAATAAAAATCATATTAATACAGATGATACTGTCAGTAACGTCTGTGTAAACCTAATAGAGATCAGTATATAGAATAACTCGCTATTGTCGGTGACTCTGCCTGCGTCCTTTTCCAAGGTCTAGTCTATCTCTGTACCAAATTTCATCAAAATCGGTTTATACCTACGTGCAAGTGTAACAGACAGACTGACAGACAGAGTTACTTTCACTTATAATACCTAGCTCTTAGAATGAAAGTATGGACCCTTACCTTAAAAATATCCACAATGCGTAAGTAGACACAAAATATTGAACCTGTACTAGGTAAGATTGTAGAATTATAACTACCTATCTGGTAGTACAAGCACCTTTAAATGAACATCCGTTGAAACCAACATGGGAGCTGCATTTATATCATATTTTCTATTTCGTAGACTTCATTTTATTATTCTCATACATATTTTGGCGGCAACAACTGAAAACAGTTTTAAACCATCGTAATAATACCATGAACTGCTATTTTCAACCTTATTCTTTAGAGATAAAGTCTTTTTATGTTATCACGATTCTGATGTTAGGTGAAATCGTCAGTTATGTTGGCTAACCTTATATTCTTCGAAGAATGGTTGGTAAATTTTCAATACTCACTTTATTAGGGGTGAGGGGGAAAACGGCAAGTGAAACTCTTTTATTAGATTTTCCAGAAACGTGAGTCGGAAAGTGGTGACTGGTGACACCTCGATATAATGATCAGACAAACGTAATTTTTGCATAAACATTAGAACCTATTTTCTGATTATGCTAGTTGGCGGCGGTTAAAGTATATTTATCCGCATTCTAGATGCCATAACATAATAAGTGCTTACCTACTTTTGTCTAGTAGCATAATGAAAAATTCCAACTAAAATGTCGTAGAATATTATATTTATTTATTAATAGCTGTCTCGGCGAACATCGTACCGCCATATTTTTTTCAGCCCGCGTGAATTTTTGATCCCGTCCGCTGCATCAATTTTCTCACCGTTTAAATTAAACCTTCCTGGACATTCACGAATATTTTAAGCCAAATCGGTTCAGCCGTTCTTGAGTTATAAAATTACAACGAAAAGTAGCATTGATTTTTATATAGATAACTATTTAGATTTAATTATATTTAGTAAGAATTTAAACAGTGGCGGTAACCTCCGTGGCGTAGCGGTAGTGAACGCGGCCGCTACGCAAGAGGCGCGGGTTCGATCCCCGCTCAGTGCAAATTTATATTGTGTGAAGGAAATATGAGTGCCTATTTGCATTGGTCTGGTCGTGCCTCGGAAAGCACGTTAAGCCGTCGGTCCCGGTTGCCATAAAAACATCTATGGCAGTCGTTATGGGTAGTTGGCGCCCTAAAAAATCCAAAAAAAACAACGGTCTAACTGCAAAGTTTCGATATCGCCTAATGTTAACATTGGGTTGTGGAGGTCAGATGACAATCGCTTCACGGAAAATATCGAGGTCTAGCCAAATCCGTAGTTAAGCGAACTGGTAAAGCGAACCCCAGACACTGAGGTGAAAGCTTCGGATGCGACTGGGAATTAACGCTAAGAGGAAGAAGAAGTAAGAATTCAAAAGATCCCAAAGTAAATTAATATTTACCTACCTAACTATTAGGCCGGCCGCTGCATTGGGCGAACCGTCGTGTGACACGCAACTCTTTAATGCTGTGTTGCTTACTTGCTCTATGAATTTGTAAGAAACAGGATGCCTGCATCACGAAGCTTTTTGCACTTCATCAACAATACATTCTCTCTGTAAATATTAAGTGATACGCTAATAATAATGTTATGAATTAAATAAAATACCTATAATTCCCTTTTTTCCCGTTATTTTCTCCTCACTTAGAAATAGTTTAGAGAATTACTTGTGCGATAATCAACATTGCTTCTTAAAAATATCGAATTAATTATATTATAAAACTATTTAGGTATGTACCTATATTATTAAGCTATTGCATAGCTTTTATCGCGGGCCTTGAGCGTGGAGACCGAATCCAGAAATTCCGTAACGAAAAATGGTAACACCTCCGAGCTCGCACGAACAGAGCCGAGCTGCTCCGAAGTAGCTTCGCTTAACGTAAGTAATTATAATTGCATAAGTTGTTAGTTTTCAAATTCAAATTCAGACTCGGGCTCGGACTCAGAAGTCCGAAGTCCGAAGTCCGAAGTCCGAAGTCCGAAGTCCGAAGTCCGAAGTCCGAAGTCCGAAATCCGAAATCCGAAATCCGAAATCCGAAATTCAAATTCAAATTATTATTTATTATAATTGCATAAGTTCATAAAAAATGCTATGCAATAGCTTTACCGCGGCAGTCCCCGAGTGCCACACGTCTTTTTTTTATTTTTTTATCTTTATTGAAATGTTTAATCACACTAGGCCATTATTTCGCCTTAATTAAATAACAATAAACAAACAAAAATTAAAACAAATAACACATGTACATTTTAATGAAGAAGAATAAAGAGGATTGGGATAAAACCTTCGAATGTCCTATTTTTTCCTGCCACAAAAATTCCTGATCGAGGTGAGATCACACAGTTTGAGATTACTTACAAATTGTCAACATTGACAAACTACTGAAATTATGTGAGCCTCTATTAAAAATGGGTACAATACCTGACTGGTGGGTAGTTTAGTTTCAAATCATTTCATTGTTTTATTCCATCTACCTATCTACTCAGTTAATAAAAATTTCAAAGGGAATAATAACCGGTCCGGTAGGTAGGTAAGTACCTATATACTAATAACAAAATCTTTTTCCAAAATATTTTCACATAGGTACATAGGTACTACGCTCATAATGCTCACACCTATTCCATCCAAGATATGTGAAGAAAATATTTATAATTCTGATAATTTTGTTAAAACCATCAAAACTATTCATAATTAACTTAATTATTACACAAAACTACGCGATATCAAAAATTAAATACCTAGTACTAAATAATGCCATCTAGGCAAAATTTTTAGTATTCTTTCTGAACACTCTGAAAGATAGCAAAACGTGCTAATAAAATTGTATAGATGGCGTTAAAAAATTAGTGCGTTGGGTAAAAATAAAATTCCTGCTATGTAATAAAATCTTTTCATATAACAATAAAAAATACATTATTTTATTAATTACGTTACCTACTAACTAGACAATAATATATGATATTTATTTAAAAAAATAATACTACCTATTTTTCCAATCCATGGCAACTAAATATTTTTGACTTTTGAGGTTATGTATTTATTTCTGTCAGTGTATTAATTTGTGTGATGTGTCAAATTTGTTGTATTCGCACAATTTATTCGAGTTTTGAACTGCTTTCAGTGAAATGTGAATAGTAACTTACAGATTATAGTAAATCACACTCTCTGCAGTAATGGCTGTTGTAATTGAGACGACTCTTGGAGACATCACAGTAGATTTATATCTGGATCAACGACCTGTAACATGTCTAAACTTTCTGAAACTGTGTAAAATGAAATACTACAACTACAACTTATTTCATTCTATCCGAAGTGGCTTTATAGCCCAAACAGGGGACCCAACAGGTGAGGGCTTCGGTGGGCAATCTGTGTTTGGCTTATTAGAAGGTCCCGGTAAACGATTCTTCTCTGGTGAGAAAAGACCCAAAATTCGACATCATGATGTGGGTTTACTATCCATGGTGGGCACGGGCGATATGATGATTGGCTCACAGTTCTTCTTCACACTAGCTTCTGATTTAGATTCATTAGATGACATACATTGCGTTATCGGCGAGGTGACAGAAGGACATGAAGTTTTACGTAAACTTAACGATGTTATATGCGATGAATCACATCGCCCTTATCGTGATGTGAGGATAACACACACAGTAGTACTTGAAGATCCATTTAATGATCCCCCTGGACTAAGAGCACCCTCTAGGTCTCCCTCACCTAGTGCCGAACGTCTGAAAGGTGGTAGGATTGCTCCTGATGAAGAAATAGATGAAACTCTTGGTAAATCTGCTGCTGAAATTCAAGAAATGATAGAAGAGAAGGAAGCGAAAGCCCGGGCTACTATCTTGGAAATTGTTGGTGATTTACCTGATGCTGATATTGCTCCCCCTGAAAATGTACTTTTTGTTTGCAAACTTAACCCAGTCACTACTGATGATGACTTAGAAATCATATTCAGCCGGTTTGGCAAAATTGTTAGCTGTGAGGTCATAAGAGACAAGAAGTCGGGAGACTCTCTGCAGTATGCATTCATAGAGTTTGCAGATAAAAAATCATGTGAAGATGCTTATTTCAAAATGGGTAATGTACTGATAGATGATAGAAGAATTCATGTAGATTTCTCTCAGTCTGTATCAAAGATGAAATGGCTTGGAAAAGGAAGAGGTGTAAAATATTACAATGATGATGACCATAACAGTCCCAATGTGCAAAAAGATGTTTTAAAGAGATCCCGAAGCAGGGAAAGAGATTATAAAAATCGCTCAAATGACAGGAATTCTTACAATAATAAGAAAACACATGAGTATGAAGAGCGAGACAAAGATCCAAAAAGTAATGATCACAAACATGATAGAAAACTTAATGACAGATCAAACCGAAAAAGGAGTAGAAGTCCAATAGATAAAAGACATTCCCGGAACAATGACCATAACCGTTCAAGAAATGATGTTGATGGTAATTCACGAAGGCATGATGAAAGAAAAAATCATGACGGTGTTAAAGAACACAAAAACATATCAAACAGACATGAGAATGACAGCAATAAAAGGAATTCTAGCTACCACCGATCACGGTCTTCTCCAGCGAGAGAAGAAGTACTAAGAGATCAAAGAGGTGAAAGAAATGATAAAGAGAAAAGTTATAGAAATACAGATAAAAAATACATGAACCAAAAAGAAACTGAGGAGTTGAGAAATAGTTCAAAAGACCGCAAAGAAGAAAAAGCTAGAGATAATAAACATGTAGACCGAGAGAGAAATGAGCGTAATTCTAATAGAGAAAATGAAAATAGATCTAATCATAAAGATCATAGAGTTAGACAAGATCAGAGTTCTGAAGATGAAATTAAGTCACAAAATCGGCAAGAAGAAAAAACAAGAACCAGAGATGACAAGAATGGTAGTAAGAGGTTGAAAGAACAAGAAAGTAGGGCAAAGGAAAAAATTGATGACATTCATAGAAATAATAAAACTGAGAGAAATGAAAGAAATAACAGGAATAATGATGTTGAAAGAGAAGGTAGATCAAGAGATAGAAAAGAAGAAAGAGTGGATGATCACAGAGATGGTCATAAAAAAAATAGGTTAAATGAAAATGAAGAAAGTTATAGGGACAAAAAAGGAGAAAGAAATATTGATAGAAGAAATTATGAAAAGACAGAAAGTCAATCTAGAGACAGAAAAGGAGATAAGGAAAGAGATTACAAGGAGACTTATGATAGAAATAATAAACAGTCTGATAGAGAAGAATCAGAAACTAGGAAAAGAAAACATAAAAATGAAGACATAGAACCACATAAAACAAAAAAATCTAAAAAAGGAAAAGTTGAACCTAGAACACCACCTTCTGAAAAAATTAAATGTAAGAAATCTAAAAATGAAAAGAAACAGGTAGATAAAGGTAAGAAACCTTCTAAAAAGAGACGTAAGGAATCCACATCATCGGACAGCTCTTCAGATTCAAGTTCATCAAGTGAATCAAGTTCATCTAGTGATAGTGATTGTAAGAAAAAGTCACGGCGTAGAAGAAAGAAGACTTCTTCAACGTCAAGTAGCAGTAGTAGCAGCTCATCATCTAGTTCATCATCAAGCTCGGACTCTAGTACCTCATCTAGTTCCAGCTCCGATAGTGATAGTAAAAAGAAAAGTAGAAAAAGTTCTAACAAGAAGAAAAAGTTATAGAACAGTACAAAGTGTTAACAGCCCCCCTAGACAAGTGGCAATTCATCGGCCGGCGTATTGTATAAAAGAATGAAGAATGTATAGGATTTGATGTATATGACAGTGGTCAACGCCTGTCATAAACGTCAAATCCCATACATCTGTCATTCTATTCTACAATATACGCCGGCCAACGCATTGCCACTTGTCTAGGGGGGCAGGTATTGGATACCATAGTATTAAAGTGCATGTTATGTTGGACATTTAAGAAGATAGGCTTAAGTGACTGCGTTGCACATAGTTTTATTATTAGGCTAGTCTTATGTAAGTTTAGAATATTCTATGAGGCCATTTTATGTGGTAAAATAATGCATGTTATCTACATTGACTTCCATAAATTGCTGACTGACTGCCTAATTATTTATTCAATATATTGTTGCTGAAAATAATATTTAGAAGAATTCATTATAAACTATTTATGTTTATTTTGTATATTGAGCATTATTTAAAACTAAAAACTAGTGACTACTATTATTGTTAAACTATAACTTATTAGGTACATGCATTGAGCGTACCTACCGATTCAACTCTTACTAAAATTGTCCCACAGCTGTATTAGGTGCCGATTTTGGAAATCCAGATATTTTACAAATTAAAGGTTGTTCTGATTCAAGTTGTAATAGGACTTCAGTCTTATGTGGACAGTTTTAGGACCACCATCTTACAGTTTTGACTAATTTAGTTTTGTAACTAATGCAACTTATACTAGGGCCTGTACAGTACCCCAATAGCCTGTATTAGGAGCTTGTAGGCTAATACAGGCTATTAGTTAGGGGTACCCTACAGACCCTAGTACAAGAAGAGCCTATCAACATAAATAAACAATGTTTAATTAAAATTTAAGCTCTTATCTTTCCATTTCTTGTTCAATTAACTCATTCAAAAACTTCAGTTTCATTCAACAGGATGATTATTATTGTTTTTTATTGTTGATTTTTATTGTTTCTTGCACTATAATCAAAAGTCTGTCCATGTCTCTGGTATTTAAGCATGTAAAGATTCTTATTGTAATCTAATACTATAGTACAGTTTTTGAGTACCTATCAACTCAAATATTACAGAATTTATTACTTGAAAGCTGAATTTCAAGAAGTACCTACTAATTGTTTAAAATCAGGAAAAGCGAAATCAAGCTCAGGCGGGACTCAGGTTTGGTCCCGCCTGAGCTTGATTTCGCTTTTTACGATTTTAAACAACTTGTTTAGGTTAGCATACTAAATACTTTAAAATTAATTTAAAAGTACCTGCTAAGTACATAATATTCTACAGTCACTAAAGCACTGAGGTAAACTATCAATGCACTAAAGTAAAAATTGAGTTTGAGACTTATTAAAATTTATAAAAATGGGGTATCAGTGGCGAAGGGTGAACATGCACCATCACAATGTAAGCCGTTAGAAAAAGAAATATCTCGTAAAGAACAACCATAGCAATTTTGTCTTGAATTCTTTAAAATTTTTGATACTGAATTTCAGATACGTCCAATTTTAGATATTGCATTATTATATATTATTTATTGGAATATAAGTAAACTTAAGCATCTCTACCACGGCTTCCCTTTGCGGAGCAAGCCGGCAAAAATCGAGTTATACGGGCACTTCGCCTCTGGTTCCTATTCGTACCGAGTCACATTGACGTCATCACAAAGTATAATAATAATAATCATATTAGAAATATTACAATTATCTTGTTTTGTGATCATTTGTGTCTCAGGTAATAGCTACTATGTTTTAAATAAAATAAAAATATCTACTATAATGTATGAATTTTACTTTATGTATTAAATATATTATTATATTTTAGAGTAATAAGAACATGCTTGTTACCACAATGTAATGTTTGGGACTCATTAAAACTAATCAAAGAGGCCCCAATTTGAAGGATTACTGGGTAAACCTGGGGTGAGTAGACATCAATGGGTGAATGAATAAAAATGAAATGGTTAATAAATTCTGTAGTTATTTTCTTTCAAGTGAAATATTTTATTTCTATTCACCCATTGATCTTTATTCTATCTTTATTGTCAGCTCAATGTGTAAATGGAGGGTATCAAATTAATGTATTTGAATGAAATTTTGAAATCATTAATTTGGCTAATATGAATTTCGGTGCACGCATTACCGACTGAATGAAATTTTAAAGTATGCTAGGTAACTATTCAAATTGATTGAGATAGGAAAAAGAGATACGACTCAGGCAGGATTCGAACCCGCGACCAATCCCTTACTGGGGAATACACTGACCACTGAGCCACCAAGTGATTGATCGAGGGTTCTAGTCCCGCCTGAGTAGTTTCTTTTTCCTATCTTAAATCGAATTTCCAACTTCGCCCAAAGACGTAGGTATGCAAACGAGAATTTCTGCTACCCGGGACCCGGGTAGCCTTAACTAGGCTACCCGGGTCCCGGGTAGCAGAAATAATATTCCTTTAAAAAATGGAATTGATCACCGGTTCAAGTCGACTTTTTCCCATTTAAATGAATTGACAAAGGTAGCATATTAATTGCTAAAAAATCCAATTCATATAATGTGGCGGCGTAGACCAAAAAAGACTAAAATCATTCATTATTTTCGTTACTTCTAATAGTGTTCGGTAGATGGCTCCGACGTCGCCCTAAGTTAGTATATTATATGTCCGTAGTCCAGAACGGTCCAAATAACTCAATTGGTCCTATCACTGTACCAAGCTCCCTCTAGAATCCCTCTGGAATCGCCCCATAAAGTAGGATTATAATAAATTGGGTTAATTTTTTGTTTCTGATTTTTTATATATAGGTACTTAGTGTTAAAAATGAAGCTAACTACAGTCAATCAAAACCTGCAGGTCTAAAAAGGCCACTTTATTAGAATCGTATTATGAATAAAATTATGATAATATTTTGTCATGCGGCTATATTTACCCGAAATCAGAATGTGCTTATTATGAAATGTTATGATTTCTGCTCATGTGAGTGACCATTTTACGAATTTTATAGGAACTATTGAGATCTAATGGAAATTCATAAATTTAGTCTTTTAACGGAATCACTATGTGGCCATTTTAGACCCGGTGATTTTGTTCATTTACTTATTAATTATAGCAATAAAATTCATACAAAACAATGCAACCTAAATACACAATGCAAAAATGTTAAAAGTCTGTAACTTATATACTTAATTTAATTTAACTGATGTAATTTATTGTTTAGATTCTTATCATATTTTTGTGTGTCCTAAATATAAATTTTTTGGTAATTTTTGATATTTTTTTTAAATAACCCTTAAGAATTTAACTTAATAATTTGCATTCACGCTTTGTATAGTAAATAGGCTTTTAACCGAATTAAAATGTTGTTGCCCAATTTTTCATTCATCAGATTACATACAGTGAAACTTTGGTAGGTAGGTACCTATACACCATTCGGTTAGGTACCTAACTAACCGATAACAATCTTGATATTTTTTTATTATATTTTACAACCTCTAGTTATGTACCTAACCAAATGGAGTACCTGTAGCTAGGTATACCTCGGGACTCGTATCTTGGACCTTTAACGCGATACAAACGAGACCCAGGCGCGCGCAGAATGTTTTGTAATAATAATCTATGCTTGGTGAATTTGAGCACGTCCACCGCAATAGCACGGTAGCACCCCATGCGATCCTCAAAAGGCACCCAAGAAACGTTTACTGCTCGTATAGAGTCCACATTTCTGTCCAAGATATTATGTTCCGAGCAATACCTATGTTATTATGCGCATACCTGAAGAGATTTGATAGATAGAAGATCTAAAGGAAACCATAAAACATGTCAAAGTTTAAAATGGAATGTAAATAATCCGTACCTACCTAGCATCTATTTACAGGACGTGCTAGTGATCATAATTGCGACCGCTCCATTGGCTGGGCCTTTGTGTAGTAAAGTGTCTGAACGAGAAGATGACTCTCGTTATAGTGGCCCATTGTGGACCCGTATTAGTAGCGTGTGTAGTCACAGGATGAATATGCAAACTTATGTAGGTAGCTACCTACTGCGTTTCATCGGGACATCAAAAATTATTAAACTGCATTTTGTTTTGCCACCTTTCGTGCAGAATCCCCCCGGCTGGCGTGGCGTGGTGGTTATGTCAGACTTTAACCAACTAAAACCGCACGCTGTCTCGGGTGTCAAATGCCGTAGTGTAAGATGGCCTAGGTGGTACAAAACTTAAGGCATTTCCCTGGCACTACATCTATAATGTTCCATAGTAAATATTTCTTGTAGGTATCCGGTAATCACGTAGAGTTTTTGGCATTTTTTGAAGTGCAGAAATTCCTTTAGAAAATGCCCTTTTAGATGAGTTTTCAATTTGATGTGAACGATTTTCGGAGAGGTCATATTCCCTGTGACCTGTGAGTTGACCACTCCGGGACCACGCCTGTGTAGACGTAATGAGCAGTTTTCCAGTAGGTATAATAATCAGTTGGTTTTTAAATCATCAAGAGATGGCGCTAGCATAGCTTTTGGTAATTTTAATGTACTCTGTGGTTTATTTGTGCGATGTTGCCAAAGTTTAATTTCATTTACCCATATTACAATAGATAAAATATGATAAAACGCTTAATTCTTTTCGCGTCACTGTCTGTAATTTAAAATAATATTACATTTAAAATAATTTTATCAAAAAAAAAAAATGTCTAAACATTTATGTAAAGTAAATCATTACAAAACCGAAGAACATTTTTTCCATAAATTAGGGAACACTAGATGTGAGACCACACTCTATTTACCAAAAGTGCCGGCTGCGCCATCTAGCTTGTCTTTAGGAACGCTATAAATACCTACTGGAAAACTGCTCATTAAGAACCTAATTCACACCAAAAACTTGGAATGGAACAGTTAGAATCTAACTCGCTGAGAGATCGTAGGTACATACCTACGCACAGAATCTACTTATGTAGGTATCTATCTACTATAGGACTATAATCAAGAGAAGTGCTTTCATGTCTACTGTACTAAAGGCACGGACTTGGAAACAACCTTAATTTGCCCCTCGTGAGTGCAGGGTAAAAAGCTTGAACATGTTTAATGTAATGTAATTAATAGGAGCCGACGCGACGTCGCTGTTGCTGCCGACGCGTCTCATTTTAAAAGCAGTGATAAGTATTTATTTTATGAAGGGCTTGTTTAGCTTAGCAGACTCAGACGTCGGGATACAGGGACGGATTTGAATTTGAAACACAGGTGCCTTGCTTAAGCATCAAATCAATAGTTTTTTTTTTTTTTTTTTTTTTTTCAAAATTTAAAGGACAAATCAAATAGGTAGGTACCTACCGCACGTAATTTATTATTTTTATTGTTAAAAATAGGTAGATATTCGTAGGTACATAGGTAAAGGAGGTAGGACGTCCTACCCACAAATGATCGGAACACATCTAGGGATATAGATCATTATAAAACATTACATTTCATACAGTACAGTAGGTACCTAGGTATAATAATATAGTGGCAAAAAACCAAAACAATTTTTTTTGTTGAACATAGGTGGCGAGGTACCTAACAACCTATGGCGACTCAGTGGGAAACTTTTATCAGTTTAAAAAAAAATCACCTAGGACTCAAATAAAATAAATAAATAATTCTCTCAGACATATAGTGCGTCCCTGTATTCCACACTGCGCATGTCGCGAATTTATCGACAGGAGCAATGGTTTTCTCTCCAGCTTGAGCTCAACTAAACGACACTCGCTCCCTGCGTGCGGCCACAACAGTCGCTACTAGTGTTTCTCTAGTTCATTTTCATATTAATTCCAAATTAATCATCCCAACGTTCTGATTCTCAATAACTATGTTATTAATTACTTTAACCGCTTTTTTTGCGGTTCTTTTAGTTACTGAAGCAGTGCCGACACCTTCGAACAATAAAGGTATGTACATGTATCTACATAATATATTGTTATCTAATTAAAACAGATAATGTTCAAACAGATGCATGTTTAAGGAGCAATTATTCTATATTGGTGTTCTAATAAAAGAGATCCTGGCTCATTTATACTGTTTTGGTTTGAGTATCGATCAGCCGGCAGGACCGGGGCACTCTATATATAGCAACAGGTCAACAGGTGTGACTCCTGTGCGCCAAGATTTCTTTCGACGCAGTTCTTCTTTATTTACCAGTGAACTACCACCTCTTCAGTAACAATAATAGTTACTTGTAAATATATTATATAAGTACGAATAATTGATAAAGCCCAATATAACAAAGCTAATTTATTGATTGGACAAACTTAGGTAAATACCTATCTTCCTACATATTTGTAACTTTATCTAATGCTTTATTATTTTTTACAAGAAGAATTCAAAATGTTATTGAAATGACGTTGAACCTTTTTTTCACTATTCTTCTATTAAATGCTGACTGGCAACATTTTTACTATGTAAGTAAGTCAGATGTTATCTACGAAGCTTTGATGAATGCCTGTAAAATGTTTTCCTTCAATAGTTAGAGAACTTACCCAATACGAAAGGACTTTGGATATGACCTTGACTTCTCCTTATTACATAAAATACACATCACATTCCAAAAGCTGCAACAGGTATGGGCGCCGGAAGTGGTTGCAAGAACTTGCATATCTTGCCAGTCAAAAAAAATATTTACACAAATATATACTTATTTTTAAACATTGCAATTGGTAGAAATTATTGTTATAAATATTAATAACACACTTGTATTTTTCCACGATAGTATTTATTATTGAACCTGGCCGATTTCGCCAAAATTCCATTTCCAAAAAAAAAATTCAAGCGTCTCCGTAGTGCTTTTGTAAAATTTCCAGAAAATAAGAAATATAGAAAATAAGTAGGTACACTTTGTAATAAGTAGTTATTACAAAGTGTAAATCTGTAGAAACAATACCTTTCACATCCTCCTGAAAATTATACTGCTGGTGTCCATGGCGAGATAGGTGTCTTCCATCAGTTATGTTTATAATTTTAATAAATCTACTTATGTAAAGACTTATAAAATCACATGTTTTCCTTTCCGTTTGAACTTCGTATTTGTTTTTTTTTTTCTAAAATTCTCCCGCTAACTGCATCGCGTAGGACGGCAGGGTAGGAAGTAGGAAGGATCAAAATATAGATAGGTTTGTAAGTAACACGCTTTCGGAAGGATCTTCCTTCAATAAAGAAGTTAACAAACTTAACTATTATAATGTTGCCACTACATCTAATATTAACTACCATTATGGTACCATTATATAGTAGGGATACTTATAAATAAATATATAATAATATAATTATGTAATACAAACTTGTTAGAAAAATAATATGACAAGATAACGGATATAGGTAATTATTTCATACGTAGATTTATTATTTTTGAAGTACGAAATTCAAATTGTAGGTGGGTAGGTAGGTATCTAAATAAAACTGTAACTATTTACGAGTATGTCAAATGGAAATCTACTGCGGATCTGTAGGCAGTTAGGTACCAATCTATTAGTTACTAGTAGGCACCTAGGAATATACACACCGCAGCGACAACAGCGGGCGCCGTCAGCTGTGCGGGGCGGGCGGCGCACCGCCTTTTGTATCGAACACAATGCCTCGAGATGAAGATGTTTGTATGTTGGTTGTAGATACTTTATATATCCCTCCTTTAGTATTCGTATTCTTTTATATGTCTGTGGTATGGAGCGCTATTGTTCAATCTGAATCGTGGTGTAATCACAAACGTAATACCTATGCCTACCAGTCTATGGGTGCAGTGTTACCAGATTAAAATTATAAACTACCGTGTTGACAGGTTAGAATTACGGTGTTTCGGCTCCAAATTACCGTGCATAGATTTAAAAAATACCATGTAAATTACCGTGCAAAATAAAGAGAAAATGCAATGATTTTTCGATATTTTTTATTTAAAGGTAAAAAAGGTTTAAATAAATATTGTTTCACTGATTAAATACACTGCGCACTTGCCATACATCAAACAGCAACAAACAAATCGAAGAAAAAAAGAGTGTGAGCAAGCGATTCATTCATTCATTATTATGCAACCAATTTTCATAAACATTGATTGTTTGAATGGACATGTAAACTAAGGCCAGCGCCAGTGATGAATAAAATATTTAGGGATTTCCCCGGTAGTTGTGAAGCGAAATAGCGGCGACTTGATGTTGCCATGACATATAGAGCTGGATTTTCGTTTCGTTCTACGTATCTTTTTATAAAATTAATACTTCTGAATAATTATTTACATGTTGACTGTCAAGGTAATTCTTAATAAAAATACCGTAGAAAAGTACACGGTAGTGAAACATTACCGTAGACCGTGTTTTAGCCAAAAATACCGTGCATCTACGGTAATTACCGTGTATCTGGTAACACTGTATGGGTGTAATAGCGTGGCTAGAATTTTCTAACGGATCCCCATATTAATAAATCTAAGCGAATCCGGTAATTTCTTATAAAAATGTAAAGTTATTTTACTTACCTAAAGTCAGTTCATAGGTACATACTGGTTAAAATTAAATGGGTAATGTAATTTTCTGTGGTAAATAAGCAATGGCTTCGAAACTGAAAATGTTACCGGGGTCGTATTTGTGGATCTCACAGCTGCGTATGACACGGTGAACATTAGGAGTTTACTAACCAAGGACCCAGGGTTCGTTAATATTCTAAGGGAAGTTTTGAATAATCGACGGTTCCAGATGCACCTAAACTCCTCCAAAAGCAGATGGCGTGTCCTGAAAAACGGGCTGCCACAGGGAATAGTACTGGCCCCTGCTCTATTCAACATTTATACCAACGACCAGCCAAAAACACCTGGCACTCAGCGTTTTATATACGCGGACGACCTTGCACTTACTGCTCAGGCGCCCAGCTTCGAAGGCGTTGAAACACTTGAAACTTTGCTCACAACTGCCCTGAACGCACTTGGCGATTACCATGATCACAATGCTTTGCGACCAAACCCATCGAAAACACAATCTTTTGCGTTTCACCTCCGCAACCGTGAAGCAACCAGAGCTCTAAGACTATCGTGGCAGGGCGTTAATATTGAGCAATGCCCTAATCCACGCTACCTTGGCTACCTTGGTGTAACCCTAGACAGGGCACTGACTTTCCGTCGGCATTGTTATAACACCAAACAAAAAAAAGGGAACTCGCTATAGCATCTGGCAGGTATAGCTCCCCCTGAAGTTCGACGAGACGTAGCTTGTGCAGTGGAGAAGCAAAAACAACAAACAGATCCCCGTCACCCACTGCATAACTACGTAATCCCTCCCGTCCGTCTGAAGAGCCGCCGAAGTTTTTTTAGGGCTACTTCTGCTACAAACAGCTCCCCACAGCGCGCAAGAGAGCAAATGTGGTAGTTGCCCATCCAGTTCCAACTGATTTCACCAATCCTAAAGAAAATCTGCCGCCTGGACACCATCTTCCGTGGCCAACTTGGAAGGCATTAAATCGCCTGCGGACCCAAGTTGGACGCTGCAAGGCAAATTTGGTAAAATGGGGCTATTTAGACCAGTCGCGAGCGTCGTGCGACTGCGGGGCTCCATTCCAATCCATGCTGCACTTGCTCTCTTGCCCACTGTGCCCTTCCAACTGTACTATCGGGGACCTGAGTAGGGCAACGGACAATGCTGTAGCCGTGGCCAAATATTGGGCCAACAAAATGTAAAATTTTATGAGCCATTGACTCGACGAAGAAGCATATTTAATATACTTAGCTTCTGCTGCGACAGTAGCAATAAAATACTTCATGCCCACCTAATACAGCATAGAATAGAAAGAAGCGCAGCGCACTCTTGGGACTCTTAGGACCTACAATATTATACCTACTGATGAATAGGAATACAAAGCCTATCTAAACTCACGTGTAAATCTTAAAAGCATCACGTTAATCCACAGATGGTGGCGGTGCAATCGGCGAATTGCCAGAAAACTGGGACCAAACCAAGGACGATACCCAGTCCCTTTTCCTGAACAAGAGCGATAAAAATGACTTAGAACCTTACCCCTTAGCCCTCAGCGAGGAAGGTAATTTGGAGACAGGTATTTAATTTCAAGAAACCGTCAATCACTTTTCTGTTGTTTAGCTGAATATATAGCTAGGTATTTTATATGTGTCAACCCTGTTGATTTTAGGTAGGTTCCTACCCAATTGTAGTATGTGCTTACATAATTGTATCTATAAGTAGTGTTGACCCTGAATAGTGAATAGGTACTCCTCAATAGTATCATGGTATTATTGTACATGCCCCCTGAATGAGTTGAATGCTACCCCCTCGATTAGATACTTACTTACTTACCTAATTGACCCAGAATTCAATCTTACTTACTAATTTTCGTAAAATATTAGGCATAGGTATTTCTTTCACAACAAGTACACGCTTGAACTTTTGAGAAACTTCAATCTGTGCCCTCTCCGAACTTGATCTCTCGATCATCTGACTCCCACCGAATTAAATCCCCAAACCAAGGCTTAAATAACATACGATTTCACGGTTATATGTTTTTCTTTTGTAGGAAACTCTGAAGGTTACGAACAGGGTGTGGATCAAAGATACGACTCTCCTCAGTCCACTGGAGAACTTAACAACTTCATAATGCGACCAGAACTGTACGGTGAGCCTCCAGCGATGGACACTTTGTCCTCCGGTTACGAATCCCGGAGGCGTAAAAGAGGAAGCGGGAAAGTCGGAGGAGCTGGTGCTGCAACTAAAGTAGTTACAAATACGAAATCCGGCTCCGGCAAGAAGAATTTGAAGTGAGTAGAATCATCTCAGTAGGTGCAGATAATTAGCTATTTGATGACGGAACATGAAACTTACAACATTTTATTTTTTTAGACCCGAGGACCACGACGCCCTTTCACCCGTGGATTTGATGAGCCACGAACATGATGCACATCGCCGCAAGCGCGGTAGTGGCACTAAGGTTGGTGGCGCAGCTGCCTCCGCCAAAAGCGCCACCAAAAATTCCGGTGGAAATAAAAAGAATTTCAGGTCAACATAAACTCCATCATTAATTGCAATATATCAATTATTATACTTACCGAATAATTTCATTTATATTTAGGCCCATCTCAGAACGTCGCAAGCGAGATTCTGGTCTCAGCGCTGCTGATGTCCGGGCTCTGCTGAACTTGTGGGAGGCGCAAGAACGTAAAAAACAAGAATGGAATGCTAACCAATGGGCCGCGGATCGTTATTATGGACGTGTGAACGCTGAAGACGAACAACCGGAAGTGGATGAGAATGGCGACATTTGGTACAAAGAGCCTGTGGTGACCGCTCCCCGTGAACAAGAGTATCCCCGTCATTCGTACTTCTCGGAACAAAAGCATATGGCTCTAGCTAGAGGATATCCAGACTTGTATCCCGTAGGCCCCGTGGAGTTAGCACAGAGATACGAAGAGGCTCGTCGCAAGAGACAATATGCCAATAAGATGAAGCGGTTCATGGTTGCGAGGAAACGCTCGGACACAATGATGCACCAGAATAGCTACCGGCCTCGCGATGACCTCTACACACTTGCTGAATTATTGCGCTCTGCACCCCGAGTGCAAGAGCAAGATATCCCTGTGTATCGACGACTGATACTTTAAGCGGTGTCTTGAATGTGGTGTCCATTCGCAGTGACCTCTGATTCTCTACCGTCGTGATCTTTACGAGACCCGTCTAAATACTTAACAGTATGTAGATGTTCATTTGTCGGATGGACGCCTTTATAGGCTTTGATTTGGGGTGGGAGATTGTCGTGCATTTAATTCGCAGATTGTAGCGGATACCTAACAAACTTTAAATATAGGAAAAGATAGTATTATAATTATGTCATTAATGTAGAATTTCGTTAATTTTTCGTCATAATATTGCCTATGGCCTAAAATATTAAGTTCTTTTTTATAAAATAAAATTTTAGAGTCCCATTAATTTCTTCTATCTTCATCCTGAGCATACCTTTATGCAAAGGTACCTACTGTCTTTTCTTTAAACTTTCCTTACTACCTCAGTTCATAGCATATCCATTCTATCTTATTATAAATTATATTATAATCGAATTTTACCAAATAGGTAGGTGTCTAGTTTTCATTAAACATAATAGTTTACGGTGAAGTTAAACTTCACATTTAACTAATGCCTAGAATTAGTTACTATATTATGTAAATGGTAAATTGAGTGTATTAAATTAGTAATATCTTTATTTTGTGTTTTAATTACTAGACTACCTACTTTAACCTTTTCAGCAGTAGGTATCTAAATTATATTTTATAAGGGTTAATATAAAGGTCACAAAAGGAAACCCTCGGTAGGTAGCCGTGGAAACGCTTAGATCGGGGTACCTACCATCTAAGTTTTTCCACAGCTAGGTACCTACGTAGCTCGTAACATAAGGCGTGCCTACTCAGACAAAAACTTAAAAGACTGCGGGTATAGATAGATAATGATTGTCTAGGTTTAGTCCTACCTCCTTGGCTACGACCTATTTACAACAATTACATTATATATCTATTTTTTTTTTCGGTAAAATGTCATAAATTATTATGAAAGAAAAGTCGAGCAAAAATTAATTACTCATTTTCATTTAACAAGGTGTAAAGAAGATATGAATAAAAGCTTATTAAATAATAATAAGAACTCCACGGAAGTTGGGCCAGCATTAGCAAGCAATATTCGTCGCCAGATTCGAGATGTTGCGCCGTCGCCGCGGTCAACGTATGACACGATTTGTTTATTCTGCATTTACAGTAAAAAGTTTACAACGCGACTGGCAAATGATATATTTACATCGTTAGTGCGTCACTGGTTCCCCAATCAAGTGCCTTTAGCATCTCATCTCGTGGATCTGATAAGCACTCATGAAAATCTGCGTGCTGAGCGTGAATTCCACACAATCACCTACAGCAGGTACAACTTGATAAAACATTCTTGTTGTAAATCAACGTCTGAGACATCAACACAAACAATTTCGTTAATTCCAGAGTCTGTCGCTGCTACCTGTACATAAGAGGATATTCCTATCGTTAATTCTAGAGGCTGTCGCTGCTACCTGTAGGTACATAAGAGGATTCCTATCGTTAATTCCAGAGACTGTCGCTACTACCTGTACATAAGAGGATATTCCTAAGATATCACACACAACGCAATTATTTAGCATTTAGCGAAGATGGAATATCCTGCGTCAGCTGAAGAATCACTAAATAGTTTGAATAGTCCTGGTACTATTGATGCCGCCTGCTTTGAATTCAAGATTCCCAAGAAAACGTATTTATATGTGAAATATAACCATACAGTCCATACAGAATCCAGGATGAACTGCGAGTGGTATTAAAGCAAGATAAAATGCCCATCCATAAAGAGATTGAGATGACGACCACATAGAGAGTTCATGCACTTAAATATGAAACCGACAAATCTATCCAGCTGTACGAATAAAACCAAGTAGGTACTTATAATGAAATGCTGCTAAATGAGAACCTTATTGATGACCATGGGTCAGAAATTGAAATTGCTATAGAATGTAATTGATATTCTAAAATATACGACTATAACTAATCAAGAAATTGACTAGTCCTACCATGAGTGCCACTTTTGTGAAATTAATTAAGTAGTTAACATATTTACATAGGTAGGTACCTACCTACTTACCTACTTTCCTGCATATTAAATATCTATTAACTTATCATTTTGCCTTTTTTTCTTTTTTTTAGGTAGGTATGCCTACTACATTTTTGCCTGTTGTTACACTTGTTATATAGGGCCACATACGATGTGTATTGCCACATGCCAATGTGGCTAAAAGTGTAGGAAGGTGTAAGTGAGACTTCCTACACTTCTTATTAAATAACAAGATATTTCATGTTCTACTCCTACTCTCATAGTTCAGTACGAGTCATACGATTGAATATAGTCCTATCCTAATAAATCTCTAGATTTAGTATTACCTACAATGTTATCTTCAGATATGGCCGGTTATATAAGTAACCTAGCTAGAGCTATAATCGCACCCATCTGTTAGATCGTATTCCTTGAACATCAACTTTGTTTGAATTAGTGTACTTAACCCAAAACTTAATTTACGATACGATTACGTTTTTTTTTTAAATTTAGGAAGAATAACTTAGTACCTACTTAACCGAAATTAGCTACTAATATTCCCTCTTACCTCTCCAATTAACCTAATTGCTTGTATTAGGTAGAAGTGGGTCCACATCGGTAGTGTAATGGCCAGGATTCGAACCCGGGATCTTTCCACTAAGCTACCGACGACGCCGAAATGTAAGTAGGCAAAGTAATTTTTTTTTTCAATTCTGCAGAAGTGTCGGAGGATTCGATAGATGTCGCTATACCATCATTCCCAGGGTCACCAAGATCCTTCGGATCCATAGAAATAAAGAAGTATAAAAATATTGAACAGGTGGTGGATTTTCTGGAGCATGATGACGAATTCTTGATAGCAGCTGAACTTGGAGACGAGAACCTACTTACACTACTCCTCAAGTAAATTAATTAATAGCTTACTATATAAAATAGATGTTCTTTTTATTAGTTTATTTCCGCTTACCACTTTATTAGTTTTAACGATTTTAACTGTCGATCAAGACTATACCTAAATAAATTATAAAAAGCCACCCTGGAAGTACTCGACCAGAAGTGAAAAAAAAAGATGTGAAGCAGTCTGTATTAAAATAGGTAGGTAACTATTCAAGTAGGTACACGTAGGTCACAAAAAGTGTGCATGTGTAACTATCACATTTGGCAAATAGGTACTGCTGGCCTTAAAGAATTAAAAAATGTCTTAGCAGATAACTGTGAATCATAGATTAATATCTGTAAAAAACGCGTCCCCAAATGCGGGCGAGACCGCTCCGCTCCGCTGGCTCCGCTATGATTCCCTTCTCCGTGAAATGAATGGGTCAAACTGATAGTAGCTAATTGATTAATTTGTCCATTAAGGAAAGGAGTGGACATAAACAAGAAGGATCACCTCGAACGAAACGCGCTACATTTGGCTGTCTGCACAGGTAACAGGCGGGCGGTCCTCGTACTCTTGAATGCTGGTGTGAAAGTTAACGTGAAGAGTAATGTCGGTATGACTCCGCTCTCCCTCTGCCTCATGAGAAGGTTATTTTAAATCACTACTACGTGTAGCATGTAGGTATACCAGGTATAGCTAGTAGTAGGTATAGGTAGGAAACCATTTTCCATCAGGTGGGCCGTGTGCTTGTCTGCCACCTAAGTGGTATAAAAAAATAGCTCGCTTTAGCAGTTAGTTAACTACTTATAACCCGTTAACTTTAAGTTTGGATCTGGATCCTGAATTCCTGACGTCGCGTCGATGACATTACATACATCGACACCAGGTCCAAAAAGTAACTAACTACTTAGTTAGTACCTACTCTACCTGGTAATATTGTAGAATAGAATGATGAATAGGATTGACATGATTGACATGGCTATACGATGACGAGTGGTTTTATTTCAATTTGGATCTACTGCAGAATGCAGATACGGAAAACTACCTATATAACTATCATCACACTGCTACTGAAGGGAACGGAGCAGTAATCATAAATGTCAACAAATCCGGCGAACTCCCATACATTATTTGAAAATTATTCGATTGCGGGCTTGTGGGCGGCAAAATATGGCTTAAAAGCACAGATATCCGACTTACCTATAAGGCTCCGCGCACACGTACGGTTTCCGTCCACGGTTTCCTGATCAAAAAGTCAGATTTGAAAAACCGAATGCTCCATTTTCATACAAAATGTTCTACTAGGCGCACACGGCCTTACTTTTTGCAGAACGGAAAAAACCTGACGTTCGGTTCAGAACGGAAAAAACCTAATGACGTCATTCAGAACGCAGCACTTGCATACATTTTGTACTAATCGCCGCACACGTCAGGAAATTTCCATCAGGAAACGCGCTTAAATTGTGTCCAGCGTTGTCAATTCCCAAGAGAGTGGGGACTTTCAAGCCGATTAGGGAATTTGTGGGGATTGTGCTTATGTGGGGCATTTAGACATTCACACTAGACCTAAACTCAGAAGTAATAAGTGGCAAGTATTATACATATTGATAAATTATTAAAGCAAAATATCCGACATTAAGGTACTATTTAACTCTTTATTGGCAATATATGTACACGAGCCGCAATAAACATCGCAAGTGGTGAATATAGCGGGAAACTTCAAGAGAAGTTTCAAGAGAAGTAATATAGTTATCAATGTCTAATATTGGGGCCTTTCTGTTGGGTTTGTGGGGAATTCAGATCATCAGTAATTGGCAACACTGATTGTGTCTCGCTTCCGGGGTTGCCAGATTGTATTGTAAATTTTGTTACATTTTGCGTAACTTCTTTCACGTTTTCTACGTAGGAATCGTGCGGTCCATGGTCCTGTATGTTTGCCCAATGTGGGCGGATACCCGAGATAAACCGAGAGGATTTGTCTCTACTATATAAAAAAACAAGAATACGTAACTTTTCCCCCGAAAATGCAACTTTTAAGCTAGCTTGTGTTACATTTGACAATCTGGCACTGGCAACACTGCTCGCTTCGAACTAATAATAAAAAAACCTAATGCAAAAACCGAACGTGTGCGCTCGGCACACGGAATTCCAAATCAGGAAACCGTGGACGGAAACCGTCTCCGGAAACCGTACATGTGCGGCCAGCCTAAGGGCGATACGATATTTCGAATCGTATCGCCCTTAGCGATATTACCTCGATAATACCCCTCGAATTTGGGTTTCGAAATATGGCACAGGCTAAGCGGGTAGGGGTGTTCATTATACTATATCAATATAATATAAATCAATAAGTATTATTGTTGCAGGCCTTCGTGGCGAATGGCAAACATGTTATTCGATTATGGTGCTACAATTTTACCTAGAAATACAGCAATGGATACAGGTTTGTTCTTGCGTAAGTCATTTTAATTATTTTCAGTTATGGTTAAGGTACCTATTTCTCAAATCAAAATACCTATAAATACCTACCTAAAGAATTCCACATAAGTTCCTTGTCCTCATTTTGGGTAGTTCAGCATTTGGTATCCATTCATATCGCCGCCAATACAACTAGCATAATCAGCCGTTCAATTAACCGCTTAAGCTGTTAACTAAGGCTGGTTATTTTTTTATAGCCATGCAGAAACAAGTCATTTGCCTAGCCAGTTTGTTAGATGTTGTACGTTTAGTTATCGGCCTAGGCAGTTAATTGAACGGCTGATTATGCTAGTTGGCTGCGACATCCATTCTAGGTACAGTAGGTACCTAGTATGGAAATATATAATTATGAACAATATTAGGTACCTACCTACTTACCTAATATTATAAATACGAAAGTAATTCTGTCTGTTTAGTACCGAGATACCTACTTAGATTAGACGTTGGGAAAGGATATAGGCTATGTTTGGTCGCGATATAAACATAAAATTTTGTAGTAGTGTAGGTAATAGGTATGTTGCCAGTAATTTGCACCTATGTATGTATCTACCTACTAACTACCAAACCAAGTAACGATTAATGTAATGCTTGCAGAATTTGTAATGATGTGTATACCGACTAAAGAAGAAGAAAGAATTTTGCGTCTTCTGGTAGAGAAAGGAGCTTTAGTGGATGATCCCCAGGCCCCTGGAGGACGTCAAGCATTGCACTTCGCAGCTATGAGCAATAATTGTCGTCTTCTCAATATACTTCTTGATATGGGGGCTAATCCATTACTTACCAATCACAGAAGGGAAACTCCCAGACAGGTTGCTGTTACATATAAATGCAAAGATGCACAGAAACTTTTAGCAGAATTCGAAGAGGCTATGATAAAGGATAAAAAAGAAAGAAAGCTATAATTTTATCCTAGAGATTTAATTTGATAGACTATTTTTATAGTAACTAGATAGGTAATGTTATTACAAAACTGCAGTGTTAGTTCGCTTTTGGTGACATTCGAAGAGACATGGTTTAGGGTAGGTACTTACATAATGTGTAGTAGGTAGGTTTAATTTAATATTATGTATTCATTAAAGGCAAGAAGTGATATTAATGTGTAATTATTTCCTTATATGGTGTAACAAGATAAATATCTACCTACTGTATGACGGAACTGTTGGACAGAAACAGAACTCCCCCATGGCACTAGGAGATGTTCCAAGGTTTATTGGCGGATAACTGAATAGGTACCTAGCGGGTGGACGGCGGTGGTCTACCTCCGCCCGAGGAGATTTGCTCCATAATATGGTTTTGCCGATTTTGGTGAGGTTCGAAAATAGCAAGTCAAGCAAGTCTCCCAATTAAAAAGCCCAAGGTATATGGTATACCAACTGTGGATCGTCTTAAAGCCCAGCATCTTAGCAATGAACATAATTATAAGTACCTATGTACTATTTTGTTGATAAGGTCACTGTACTTAACTAGTATTGTACCTACTTGTAACAAATGAATTTATTTCTCAGAACAGAATCGCTTTTTCTGTTCCGTGGTTCGGGTGGTTCCCTTAGTTAATTATGGAAAACAGCTATGACGAATAATATTCATATTTTAATGCAAGCGAAGAATATTTTTTATTAGGTATATTCTAGTGCCTTTGCACATTATAAGAAAATTTCTGGTGCTTGACAAGAAATTTCTTATAAGAAATGCAGTCACCTGGGTATATTATATTTATAATGAGCACATAAGTATAAAATAAAATTATACTATTTATCTTGTCATGCATGCTGGATTAGTTGATTCTCCAGGTGTTGCTCCCCTCTATTAGTGTGACATTCTGACATTTTGTTCTACAGTTTCAAAAATGGCTGCCTTGTCGCAGTTGCTATTCTCTGCCAAACAATACTGAGAAAATTAGGATAATCAACTGTTTGTACATTTGTATTAAGAAAATTAGGTAGATTATATTAAATTACGTTAATTAAACAAACTAATCGTTTTGATAATGTGATATTAAGTGTACCCATGGCTTCCAATGTGCAAGACTCGCCTGTTCAGCAGACATTTGTAGAGGAGATAGATTACAGTGAAATTGATGAAATATCGGTAAATATCTAAACACAGGATCCAGTAAATTTGGTGATTTAAACATTAGACTGTACTTAAAAACTGTTTGTGTCACCAGGTGGTGGGTAAAGGCGCCTTCGGTGTAGTTTGGAAGGGTGTGTGGCGGAACAAATATGTAGCAATAAAACATATCAATTCTGAAGCTGAAAAGAGAGAGTTCCTCATAGAAGTGCGACAGTTATCGCGTGTATCACACCCAAACATCGTGCGGTTATATGGAGCGTGCACCAGGGGCGCCCACGTCTGCCTTGTTATGGAATATGCTGAGGGAGGATCACTATACAATGTCCTGCACAATCGTCCTAAGCCTAAATACACCGCAGCTCATGCTATGAGTTGGGCTCGACAGTGTGCAGAGGTTAAGATTCTTATTTATTAGTGTTTCAATAACTAAAGATACCTATATCAGTGTAACCAAAATGTGTTTTTCTGGTCAGACATCTGAATTTCAACTGACATCCATGTAATTAATCCTATTATCAATAATTCAACATTACAGGGGGTAGCATGCCTTCATGCGATGAAACCAAAACCGTTAATACACAGGGATTTAAAGCCACCTAATTTGTTATTAGTGGGTGGTGGTCAGAGACTGAAGATCTGTGATTTTGGCACTGCTGCTGACCAAGCAACGTATATGACTAACAACAAAGGCAGTGCAGCATGGATGGCACCTGAGGTTAGTAGTCATTCATTTATCAATCCTATTATTTCATATTAGAAGTTTGTGAAGATGTATGGAAGATGTTATTTAATCACAGATGAACGGATCTGAGTGAAATTTGATGTAGGGATATATTACAGTCTGAAATCACACAGACCCATGGGTTATGGGAACTGGATCAATATTCCAATTGGGTGAAGTCACAGGCAACATCTAGTTTTTATTATAATGGTCAAGATGAGAATGGAACCTGCACCAATTGAATTACCTATATCTATCCAGGGGGGCCTAATTCAGTAACAACCCGTTTTCAAAGCATGTCATTTAAAACTATTTCCATATGATCTGTCGAAACAAAATCTTGTCATGAGGTTATTAAACCTTTAGAATGTTTCATTGTATGATTCATTTTAGAAAGGAAGAAAGAAAAAGTTCTTTATTCTGTACAAAAATCCTGATATAGGTACAAAGTTTCACACACATCCATACAGAATCTACAAATTTTCAATGAGATTTAAAATTTAAATTTCATATCAGATACATTAAGGTCCATATTCTAGTTAGACAGATTATAGACATTCTGTCAATCTGTCCTCAAATAAATAGATTCAGGACTGAGCATTGTTCTATACTATGAGCCTAAATCAAAGGAACAAATATTTTTTCAAGAATACTGGTAGCTAAAATTACTAATTGTAGCTTTCCTTCACAAAGCTAAGCTACATTACTTGTGTTACAAGTGGGTTCACGTCGGTGGACATCAGTCTGCTCAAGTGGTTTCATGAACCCAGAACCTCTCAATCATAAGGCCATCTACTGAACCTACACTAACAAAATTTAATTTAATCTTGGAAAATAGGGCCTCTACTAATGTCTTTGGGGGCCATCAAGCTCATGTGCCTGCTCATACACCTCCCAATCAGGGGATGAGGCTCTCTTGGGATTGTGATGTTAGAAGGCAATCCCTCTTCTGATAGAATCCTCCTGATGGAAATGATGGAATGACTATACTTAATTACTATTACTAATTACTGTATTATAAATATATGCCTATTATGCATAGAAAATCCAGATTAAATACACATAACATAAATACAAATATTTGCACCGAGCAGGAATCGAACCCGCTACCTCTGACTTTGCATGGAAATGTTCTACCCCTACGTCCAAGAGGTCATCAATAACTATATTCTACCGCCTTTGAAATTATTTCAATCCCTACTAATATTATAAATGCGAAAGTAACTCTGTCTGTCTGTCTGTTTCGCTTTTACGACTAAACCGCTGAACCGATTTTGATGAAATTTGGTATAGGGGTAGATTAGACCTTGAGAAAGGACATAGGCTATGTTTGGTCGCGATAACC
Organism: Eilema depressum; assembly: GCA_914767945.1. Classification (NCBI taxonomy): domain Eukaryota; kingdom Metazoa; phylum Arthropoda; class Insecta; order Lepidoptera; family Erebidae; genus Eilema; species Eilema depressum. The sequence continues at coordinate 12,810,779 of OU612026.1, read as the reverse complement.
GACATCCACGCGGGCGGAGCCGCGGGCAAAAGCTAGTTTAGAATAAATTTGCATAATGACAGGACTAGGTAATGATGAGGCTGGTTAAATTTATACAACACCTTTCACTTCCATTAGTCTACATAGTTGCAAGGCTCGGGCAGATTCAGATGAGTTAATTTAGTGTTGTGAATGTACAGTCTGCAAAGACAAATACACCTTTTCACACAACTTTTTATTTAAAGGTACTTCTATATATACTATTATATAATTGTAAAGTGGTCGTGTCTGTACATTGGAGATATTTTAGAAAAAATACTTGGGTTATGTTTAGTTATGTTATGTTAACGATACTGAACACGAAAATATTTTTTTTTATTTTCCTGTCTGTTTGTCTGTTTGTCCGCGATGGACGCAAAAACTACTGGACGGATTTTAATGCGGTTTTTTTTGTTAGAAAGGGCTTGCTCAGACTTAAAATCTTACGTTTGTTTGATCGCAATCGGTTGAGTAGAACCGAAGATATGAGCAAAGGTCGCGTTAACCGAGATGCACGCGGGCGGAGCCGCGGGCGGAAGGCTAGTCTTACTATATGACTATACCTTGGTGCAGGTATTTATGTGTCTAGTAATAGATATAACTTAATGCCCGGTTCACAATATTCTAGTATGATTCCAGTCAGTGAGTGAATTCTGTGCTGGAATGCTACTGGAATAATCTGAACCATTACTGGAATGTCCCATTCCAGTTAGTAATCCAGTCCAGTGACTCGATTGCTGGTCTATTATTCATTACAGCTTGCTTAATCCAGTTCCACTGGAATAACATAGTCAGCCATTCCATCCCAAAAACCAATAATGCATGGTCACTATGAAATATTCAATACAGTTTGAATATTTCATAGTGACCATGCATTATTGGTTTTTGGGAAAATATTAATTTTACCTATGAAGTTGAATTTGATTTGATTTGATTTAAGACCAAACACCTTAATTTGTATCTTTATACAGAGAACACCTATGTATTTGTGGGATATCACATTGGAATATCACATTGGAATTTTATAAAAATAAAAACTTGCATTCATTTTTTCCATAATTTGTTTTTCTTTCTCTAGTTCTTCATCCACTAAATCAGTTGCTTCCTCTAACAGAAGTGATTGAGCAGATTTAAAACAATTTTCGAACTGTTCCTTTGAAATCATTGTCACTGATGTGTTACCAATTCAAGCACATTTAAAATACTGAACTAATGTGCAGTATGTGCACACTACAATCCAGTCCACCACTGGATTGGATTGATTTGCTGGATTACTGAACTGGAAAAATGTGAACTGGGCATTATTGACAGCTTATACCATGGTCACACTGAACATAGATGAACTAATGTGAACGTCAAGGCGAAAGCTATTGAGATTCGTCTGATCCTTCATCATCGCAACCACAGAATATAAAAACGAGTGCCCTGACAGCTATCGCTAGATTGCCACAGTGCATTATAGATGTATGCACGGGATTGGCTACTAATTAAGCGCCTTCGCTGCGTTTAGCGGGTGCACGGCGCGGACGTCCGCTTCGCATGCTTGTTTCATGATTTTTCAAGAGCAGCGCTGCGTGAGGCGGATACCTGTCGCACGCGACGGACAGGCGGACGCACTGCGCGGACATCCGCGACCCGCATCCGCTTAACGCAGCGAAGGCGCTAAACGTTTATATATTTTTCAACATTTACTTTTAAGCTCAATTTCTGATAAAAATTATAATCAATCAAGTTGTTTTCTGTAACTTAAGTAACCAATCCTACTACGAGTATTATTATAAACGCAAAAGTTTGTAGGTATGGATGGATGGTTGTTACTCTTTCATATAAAAACTACTGAATGGATTTTGGCGAGTTTCCATACTCATCATCATCAACTGAACACAGTTACCAGTTGTACCGGAGACTTTCACTCTTCATACTCTTCGTTTGGCGCTAATTATGGAAGCGATAGCCGATTGACCTCTCAATCTTGAGAGAAAAACCTGTGCCAAAACTTCGTCCGTTACTCAGCAAATTTTCGCTAGCACTTACTTGCTTGTACACGCATAAAGGTATGATTCCGAAGCCGACCGCATACGACAACTGCCGACGCATGCAGCAGATACAGCGTACCCATTACTTGTTAAACTCCGATACGAATAAAGGGGACCATTGAGAAGCCGCAATGAACTACGCCCATCTGCTGCGTGCGTCGGCAGTTGTCGTATGGGGTCGGCTACGGAATCATATCTTAAGGCTACAGATACTGTGTAACCCACTGTTATTGTAGCGAATTTTTAATGGCTTTTGTTTTATGTTTCAGGTGTTTGAAGGTTCTACTTATACGGAGAAATGTGACGTGTTCTCATGGGGTATCATTCTATGGGAGGTGCTGTCTCGACGGAAACCCTTCGAGGAAGGCGGATCAGCATATAGGATAATGTGGGCGGTGCATATAGGTAATACATCTTAAAATACCACAATAATTGCCCATCCTTCGAGCCTTTTCTCAACTATGTTGGGATCGGCGTCATACACGAGCTGCCGACCCGATATACTACACGGCATAGGGATATGAAGAGAATAACGTTCAATTTATTCTTTCAATATTTTTACTAGCTTTTGCCCGTGGCTCCGCCCGCGTGGATGTCGGTTATCGCGACTAAACATAGCCTATGTCCGTTCTCAAGGTCTAATCTACCCCTCTACCAAATTTCATCAAAATCGGTTCAGTGGTTTAGGCGTGAAAGCGTAACAGAGAGACAGAGTTATTTTCGCATTTATAATATTAGTATGGATTCCTTAAGCAGGTAAAGTTTATCATCTGGATGCAATTTGGTATAGTTTGGAATAACACATTGTCTACTTTATATCCCGAAAAATTTGCGGGTCGCGAGAACGGTAGCGGATGACACGCGGGCCAACAATTTAGTCTTTTTCTTCCGAGTCAATGGCTGGATCTGGCATATATAAAGTGACTAATTTTTAATTTTGTCGACCCAAAACTCGGCCACAGCAATAGCGCCCTCCGTTGCTCTACAAAAGGTCGTCGTTAGCAAAGCGAGACGACCGCCGAGCGGACTGGGGTTAGGCCCCGGAATCAATTATTAAGTTTGCGCCTGACTGGCTGATAAGTTGGGCTGGGGCTTGGACCCCGATAATTTTGGTGAAACCCTGTACGCCCCTAACTTAACCCCAAGCTCATCACGTAGGTACACAACATAATATAGTACAATACTTATTTTAAAAAATATATATATTAGTAGCCGAGAATTTTGAATTCTCCCCCGGCTAAGCCAAAATTGCTTGTGTCATGTCGGTTGTGTAAGAAGCGGGATTCAAACCTGGGACCTCTCGATCGTAAGCTAACTAACTAAGCCACCGACGCTTTTACCGATGATAGATGTGTCGGTACAATATCAAATAATGATTTTATGATCTTTGTATTGATTAATGTTTACCGCGTTCATTACGCATAGCGTAAAACGGTAGTTAAATTGTTGGTTCTAGTGAATAGTGACGTCATAAAAATGAATCAGTGCACCTACAGATAATTCATATGTCTTTGCTTAGAATACTCATCACTCATTTGAGTTTAGAATATCTACGAGATCTGACATTTATCAGTTCTGTTAAGTTTTGTTATTAGGACTCAAGTGACTAGTTTGATTTTATCAAGTTGTTTTTTCGTTGCTTATATTCGTTAAGCCGCTTATAAGGTAAACAGTTTTATTTTTATACCAGTTGATACCCATGAGAACTTATTCCAGTGATAAAAAGTGGCCTGTTGTATTCCAGGCTATCTATTCCTGTACTGAATTTCAGCCAGATCCATTCAGCCGTTTGATTGCGATTGAGTAACAAACATCCAAACATCTTCACAAGCTTTTACATTATAAAATTAGTAGGATTAAGTGAGGTCCTGGGTTTGATTCCCAGATCGGATGTGTTGTTATCTGTTTGAAAATACTAAATAAATTAGTTGCACGGTGCCTGGTAGGCGTGTAGCCATCTCGCCCTTAATTACGAACGACCCAGGTACCATTATTTTGCTCAGAAAATTCTAATGTAACAAACCTGTGCCTGCCCCTAAAGGAACATGTTGGGTGTATATGAAAATCGTCATCATATAATACAACTTAAAACTTAGTACAGTACAGTAACTTAAAACTGAAATGTGGTTGAACTAAACTGCATTATCACTATTTTCATTGCTTCAATAAATGAATTTCATTGCTTTCACACATGAGTACCTATCACATTTAGTTGAATAGCTTTTTACTGGTGAAACGTTATGGAATCCTTGCAGAAAACATTACCCTTTTTATTTCACGTTCAGAAATCCCCACGGGTACCCCCCGCCGAAGCCAGCGGAGGTGGTTATGTCAGACTTGAACCGACCAAAACCGCGCGACCTTTTCGGGCCATTAGAAGATTTATCCTAGATTTGTTTATTTAATAAATTTCATTTGCATAGGTAGTTAAGTGGTCTTAACACAACCAATTTAGTTTACCTGGAAAGGCTGATAGGAATACTTGTTATTTCTGTTACCAAATGGCGTCAGAATGGTGCAGAGATAACTCAAAATATTTCATTGCTTTTCTTTTCTAGGTCAAAGGCCAAACCTGATTGAAGGTTGTCCAGAGCCCATAGAGCAATTGATGACGCAATGTTGGCACAAAGTACCTGCAGAGAGGCCCAGCATGTCCAAGGTAGGCTTCAATCCAAATATAATCGATGAGTATCACCAATCTGTTGCCAACTGTAAAGGTTAAGCATTTATAGGCTGGTTAGTCATACGATGCCTGTTGTGTTGCATTCATACCCAGGTGCATAATATTAGATAATGGTCTTTGTACTTAATAAAGATTGCTGTTAATGCTCAGGACATATATCTTGAACCTATAATGTACTCAGAATGAGCTTAAATATTCCACAATATTCCACAACATTCTACACAACGCTTTCTAGACCCATGGTAAGCTTAATTAGCTTGTGTTATGGAATCTAGAATGCGGATATACATACTTAGATACTTTTTTTTTGTAAATACATACATATTATACATAGAAACACCCAGACCAATGCAAATATTTATATTCATGCATACAAATATTTGCACTGAGCGGGGATCGAACCCGCGCCTTCTGCGTAGCAGCCGCGTTCACTACCGCTACGCCACAGAGTGTGTGTGTTCTATACGCGTGGTACACGTTCTTTTGAGGATAGCACGGGTTGCTACTGCGGTGGATGAGCTCAAATTCACCAAACATAGATTATTACATAACAATCCATGCGCGCGTGAGGGTTTCGTTTGTCTTGCGATTTAGATCAAAGGTACGTTTCCCGAGGTATACATACGTAGCATTCTCTGAGCCTTTTCCTAAATTACTTGGGGTCAGCTTTCCAGTCTAACTGATGCGGCCGATCTTCGACATTTTCACGGAAAACGGCCATCTGACTTCCACAAACCATTGACGATATCTATGTTCTGAAGTTAGACAAGTCAGGCTTGTAGAGCTACAACTACCACAGAGCCACAGCTACAGCATCTGGGACCGACGGCTTAACGTACTCTCCAGGGCTACTATTACAAACATATATCTCATCGTCTTTTTTCCTCCGCCTTACGCATCCAGTCGAACGCAGCTACCTTTTCCAGGACGTTCGTCCTTCTTACTATAGGGCGTCCCACCTTCCATTTGCCCATTTACACATGGACATGGTCCCCTTCGGCATGAAGGTCGTCCTCCTCAAAAATATTCGTAGCCTGAGCCCGGACTCTGGCGCAAACCCACCTCTGGGGGTTGAAGGTTAAACGGTAGCAGCTCTTGTAATATCCAACCAAACCAAATTATGAAAAGGAGGAGTAGGAGTTTGGATCCCGAGCTTCAAAGTGCAAGCTTTGATTGCAACCGGGGTAGCACCTGTATAACTCTAAAGGGGTAGCCAGAAGCGAAATATACGCCCATACCTTTTGTTTCTACGTTGTTGGGCGCGAATCTATTGTGTGTTTCTCCGAAATCCCACACTTGCGAAATATCTGTAGTGTGTAATATTACAAGTAATATATTAAGCTATTCTAAAACTATAACTTTCAAGTCATATCGTTTTCAGGTGGTAGAAATAATGTCGGCGCTATGTGAATTATTCCCGGGCGCAGACACGCCTATCAACTACGACGATTGTGAGGATGACGTCACAGATTGTTCGGAGGATGAGTACATGCCTTACGACACTCAAGACAGTCCCACTGACACGGCCGACCTGACCCAAGACATCCCGACACAAAACACCGACTACAGCGCCCCCAACACACTACTATTAAGAAACAAAACAGCCCAGTCGCCAAGACCTCGCAGCTTCGTCGAAACTCAAGTGAGTAAGCTACAGAACTTAATGGCCGCCGAGGCGCATCCCAAAACCTCGGTGTTACCTAAAGATGAACCGGATGTACATAACAGAATAGGACCGGTTCGAATTCCACAGCAGTTTAAAAAACCCGAAGCGTTTGAAGCGGGGAGGTCACCAGTCACTATCAACAGGACGTCGAGTTCGCCCGTGCCTTCAGAGAGAGCGTACTTGCCGAGTGAAGGCAGCACGCCACAGGATTCCTTGCGAGTCGTCAAGAGTCCTGTGATATTCAGCGAGAGTTCGTCACCTCGCAGACTGTCTCCGATAGCAAACTATAACATTGGTAATATGAACCCCAGGCATATAGACATAGAGCAATATTGGAACAGGGAGAATGACAAACTGTCACCCACCCGGAGTCCCTCAGTGACGAGCAACTCGAACTCTGTGAGAAAAGAGGACTACAACCAGAATTATTGTGACAGATTGAGCGCAGCAAACAGTCCTATGTCACCCATGAAGGAATACAATGGAAATCTATCACAGAGACCAATAGATCCGAGATATCAAACGCCATTACAAATAGAAGTTGATCCAGTAAGTCTAATAAATAAACCGTATCTAATTTTACCTTGCCCTGTCTTTGACATCGTGACGTTGACTAGTGTAGGAGATACTGTAATCGGTTTACTAACACTAACTACTAACATGTCTTATATAAGACGTTGTCCTAGGTGAAAGACAAACACTGCAACGCAACGCGAAAATATCAAATAATCGTTGTTATTTATTGTGGCCTACGTTGTCGCGTGAACACGTAAAGTGAACTATTGGTTGCAATACATGTCGTTCACGTAAGACAACGGGTAAGTTTATATAAGTGTTGGTGTTGCAAAGCTTTAGTTAATACTGTTTTCTTGAATTTTCCAGAATACATGGGAGTTGATTGATGACCCAATCAACTATGATGATTGTGTGGAAGTGAGAAATACGGCCGGTTTCGATAAATACTTTACCGTGGGTGAGTGTTGCATGTTGAGTTGTGTTTCTTCATAAATGTATAGCTGTATATTTTACGCTACGAATCTGATGCACTCGGAGAACGACCTACCTGGCCCTTTAGACAAGTGGTAATTCGTTGACGTATTGTAGAATAGAATGAAGAATATATGGGATTTGACGTCAATGACAGTCGTTAACGCATGTCATAAACGTCAAATTCCATACATTCATCATTTTATTCTACAGCCGGCCTACAAATTGTCACTTGTCTAGGGTTCTATACTGTTACTCTTTGTCGTCTTGTTATTATATTTTTCAAATAAAGGCAGGTCCTGTTGACTAAACTAAATATTTATACTCAAAATAAACGTCTAGTCGGCGAAACCGAAGGTGTGCTACTAAAATCTCAAACACTCCGTGTACACGTCTCAAACTCGCGAACACGAGAAACAGGAGATGGTTTCCTTTGTGTTATTTGGATTTGTTTTGAGCATGCTTGCACTGAAAATATTGATGTGACAGAAAATACTATTTGTCACACTGGTTGTACACAATGTACTCAGATACAAAGTGTCGCCATCTAGTATCGAGTATTATATTTGGAGATATTGAGGCCAAAAGTGCTATGCACAGGACGAATGCCTTAGTACACGGACTAAGGCCACGCCTACTGACGTCCTTGAGTCATCAAGGCCCTGCGTCATTGAAAATCAGCGCACAGTTGCTTAGGCCGTCCTCCTTTCTGTGTTTGCTCTGTGATTTATGTACACAAACGATGGATATGGATGACGAAGGGATGACAAGCATCGCACTAAAGTAGTGATAATGTGTATGAATATTGGGAAGAAGATCAACGAAGATATAAATGTATTGTGTAAATAATAATATGCATTAGTAACTATCAAACGGGATAAAATTGGGTGCAAAATACATCGCACTGAGCCATTAGTATACTCGTACAGTGCCTATTCCTTAGATATTTAAGCACTCCATTCCTACCTGCTAATATTAATACGAGTATTACCTACAGATAGAATGGTAAATTGAAACCAAAAAAAATTAACGTATTTTTGAAATCAATTTACATAGTCAACTGCTGGACATAGGCCTTTCCCAATGTTGGGCTTTCGCCTTCCGTTTCCACGCTGGCCAGGCGGATTGGTACAGGGTTTTATTTCTAATTTTCCTTCTCTCGCAGTGATATTGTCTGCGTATTTTTCCGTTGGTCGCTCTCACTACACCGTTCCGATGAGATGTGGTGGTGATACTTGTATTCTTTCCCCATCACCACACGGTTGATTTCATGATATCATTCTACTTTTACGAATGCTTGTTATTTAACAAACTTATTCATTGTTAATGGACGACTGCACGTATCTTTGTTACTTTATTACCTAACCTTTCAAAAGTATGCTGTATACTCATTAATTTCATTTAAACCGAAAATATATAACTTATTTTTGATAAAAATGCGACTTTGCCAAAGGCTTATTCATACAAAATTATTCATTGTTTATCAATGGTTGCATGTATCTTTGTTACTTCATTACCTTAAAGTGCACGCGGATTATATTAGTGCATCGATATATCCGAGACGTTTAAAAATAGTAACCCATTTAAAGTGATTCAGTGATGCGTGTAACCACGTGATTTTTTCTTACGTCCAAGTACGTGAAGATAATATGCGAAGAAGTAGCTTTTAGTGCAACTTTGAAAAATGCATATAAACTTATAACATTTTAAAATAGTATTACCAGCTGCATGGAAGGCTTAATGATAGTAGATGAAGCTCGAATAGTATGTAAAGATAGATTAAAATGGCGCAGTGTTGTCTTTGCCTACTTCGATTCCGGAGGGAAATAGGCGTGAGCATGTGTACGTATTAAAGTGTATAGGCCTAACATTATTGAGGCACAAGTCCTCACCTGCAAGTCGGTACCCTGCTAAACAACGAACGAGGTTCTGGCGCAGGCTTTGTTCTTAGGATTTGGGGGTCAGATGGCAGTTATTTCCCACGAAGTCTTGGCTTGCCGTCGTAGAGGGTGACATGCGTGCAAATGGACTCACAATCATAGATGCCCAAGATCGTGCGTAGTGTAGCAAGGTGGACCCTGAACGCCGAGGTCATCTTGGTTTCGGATGAAATCAGGAACGCGCGAAGTGTAGGCAGGCGGACCCTGAACTACGAGGTCATCTTGGTTTCGGATGAAATCGGGAACGTGCGAAGTGTAGGAAGGCGGACCCTGAACTCCGAGGTCATCTTGGCCTCGGATGTAATCAGGAAAATACATTTCCACGAAGATGATGATGATAGCAGCTGATTCCGGAAAAGTGGAAAAGCCATAAGCAGACCTCAGCCTCATAAGTGCTAACTTTGGGCTATCACTATGAGGATGATCATGATTCAAAAATAAGTCTTAAGCTTGAGTCATGTAATATTCTAGTATCGAAAGCAAATTGTACAATGTAAGGAGTCACAAAAAGAGCTTCAGAAATCAGATGTTACAAATAGAGTAAATCACCTCGTAGAATGTTAATTAAGATGTGTCACGCATTGGTGATTCAAACTCTATACGTTGCATTGTTCTTGTTTGCAAAGCTTAAATACACGCTACCGCGGCAGTTGATTTGTCTCTAAATTACTTGGTAATTCGTTCCGCAGTAAATTATAGTCATGTAATGATCCATTCACTCCTACATGTTTTTAGTTTTACAATTCAGCGAGCTATATAGTTGGATTTGAAATATCCATATTGGTTTGATCATGACTCGCCAGAAAATGTGTGGGTACGATAATATACTCGTAGATCATCACGATCATCTTGGTGCTGTTTGCAGTTGTATTCAAGCCTTACTCGGACCCCGTGGTTTGCTTACTCCTCCTTTCGACTTGGGTCATACGGCTTTTATGGCAGAAAGGAAAGCTTGTACCATCTGGCACAAACTGGTCCGTCAATCGGCACGTGTACCGGCTTGCAGGCGAGGCTGTGACTTGGCTAAGTCTTGGTGGGAACCCCAAACACCTAGAAAGTAGAAAAGTATATCATAAACATGACACAAAATCAACTTCCTACCAGTAAAACTATAATTCAATCACCAAAATCTTTCTAATCTTGCAATGCAATAGTATAACTTGGGACACGTATGTTGGACCTAAATCGCGAGATAAACTAGGCCCTGGTGCTTAGATTGCTTTGTAATAATCTATGCTCGGTGAATTTGAGTTCATCCACCGCACACACAGCAGCACCCCGTGCTTTCCTCAAAAGAAACGTGTACCTACTGCGCGTATAGAGCATATTGTGAACACATTTTAGGTCCAGGATATATTATTATTATGTCACAAGCAATATATTTTATTGTATTGTTCTTAACTTACACGGCGATATAAAATCGGGTCCTAAATGTCAATCACGGAAGCGATCCTCCAAGCTGTCTGAGCAGCTGTCGGTAAACATCTCCAAATAAAAAGGAAGCTCCAAAGCAGTTATTTATTGGCTACAAACCAGATGTATTAAGATACGAGATTGTCGTCTAAACTCGTACCAATGCATCATTGCGCATGAGTAACAGTTCTGAAATAGCCGAGTCCTGTCAGGACGCGCTCTGACTCACCATAGCGTTTATTTATCATACACACTGTTTCGGAACGATGTGATGTTTTTTTATAGGTAAACAAAGAATACTTAGAAAGATGCTTTATTTGATTTGAAGATCGTCTATATCTGCTTTGTTGTTTCCTCTACAGTACGTTCTCCGTATTCATATAGAAGACTACTGTAAATATTTTTCGCATAGAAACTGTTCAAATTATATTTGGAATCTTCCTCAAAATATTGATCAAACTTTTACCTTTCATATCTTCAGTTCAGTTCGTAGAAACTCACTTATTGTTTTTGCTTGTCCTAAGCAGTGCTTATCCTAAACATCAAAAGTTCGAAAGCTACTCTAGCAGTAAGTCCCAAAGATCTTGTCCTCATGCACCTTTGCATACAACTTGTATTAATCGACGATGCCAGCCTCCAAAACCCCTGTAGTTCTAACTCGAGTGTTAAGGTTAATTGTTTAGAACAACACGCTATTAAAACCTTTGGCATCACATGCTTGCAGTTTTAGATAATTACTAACTAAAACTACTGCGGTATCAAAACGGCCATGTTATCAATGTATTCTTCACTTGCTTATAGCATGCGTGTAATAGTGGTAGCAACCAGTTATTCATTGCATCTGGCAATACTAGGAATACTGACTAACGCATGTATTTATACGACTAAATTTTTTTTTATATTCGTACCTTAGGTATGGTCAACAGAATAACAATTCATAATAGAATTGTCATTTTTCATTTTTTGCATCCAGCATGACTAATTGGACAATTGTTTTCTCTCCTCCCCTTTGGACTATGATTTTTTCTTTTTTAAATGATATTTCTTCTGTCCATTTGTAACTATTCTCCAATCTTCTTCCTCTTCATCCTTGTCTTAATCCATGTAGCATCTGAAGCTCTGGAGACCGCCTTTTTCAGTTCAACTGCGAGTTTGGTTGGACTTCTTCAATAAATAATAGAAAAAGTTCCAACACTTTCTTCATTATAGAAATAAGTAGCAGAATTAAACGCACATTACATCTGAGCATACATTAAGATATTATTTACAGCGGACTAAACAAGAGCCCTAATGTTAATTATAATGCGTAGTGTTAGGTGTTCCAAGAAGCCCGCAGCTTCAGGCGCGTCGCCATCCGACAGCGAATACCGCGCACTCAAATATCAAGCGCTTAGTCATCGCACCCAACAGACATGTTACACTAGTTTTATTATTACATAACTTGTTTTTGCACTTTGCTCAAAATAAATGAGTATTATAAAGCTTCTAATCCAGGCTTTTAAAACGCATTGTGAATCATCGCGATAAAAGTAGCGCGTTAATTTAGCTGCCAGAGTCAATTTGCGAATTTATTTTCAATTTATGTTACAAGTCTATTTATTTACGTTAAATGTTTTCGTATTGACTTTCTCTAATTTTTTTTTCTGACGCTAATATCTGCGTATAAAATAAAAAAACTCGTATGCGTTCCTCTTCCGTTCATCAAGATCATTATTCGATCTGCTATTCCGATTGCATCTAAAGTTGGAACCCATGGTCCACTCTTCTATGGATTTATGGAAGTGACTGCTGTCTGACCCCCAACCCTGAGAGGAGAGCCTGTGCCAGAACCTCATCCATTAATCATTAAGTGTTTCGGCTTGCAGATGAGTGTTGACTTGTATCCTAAACATCTTGATGGAGGCCCATAAAGCCCTATACCCTTCACCAAAATGTTTCTTACTAAAACGATAGTCTAAAAGTAGTTAAGTAGGCTATAATGCATACTAACAGAAGTGTTAGAAATATATTTAACCTATTTACTACCCACAAATACTTAGATGAATGGAGCCACGCAAAATACTAAAGACAACATTTTACAACGTGTTACAGAAAGGTGTGGTCATATTTAAGGGTCGTTACACATGTCTGATAAGGAACTCCTGTGCACCGACTAAAGTACAAATAGTAATAAAGTGATGGCATCGTTATTCATCGTACAAAAGTTTTAAAATTCCTTAAATTAATCGATACATTAGTAAACGGGGTAGGTGACATCACTATTGTATTTTGTCCTTTTGCGATAAGTTCACTCAGCTGTTCGCCTGGTAGCCGAACAGTAGTTTGGCTATCAGGCGAACAGCTGCGTAGAGGTGTAGTGTAGGTACCTACAATGGAGCTTACGAATACATCGGAGATATTTTGATTATCACATACCGGGGTCTACTTTCAGCGAAGCGGTGATATACCTAATCAGGTAAGTGTACATACAACCACAGGAATGCACTAATTTATCACTTCACGAGCACGAATCAAGGAGTTTTAACTATCACTCACAAACACAAGTACTGAAGAGTTCATGACGCCACAGCATGCTTAAAACTCCACGGCATGCGGCATACGTTTTTAAAATGACATACTATGTTTGCCATTTATTCAGATAGAATAGCTATGTTTACCCTTGTTTACCCTTTTTTTCGTAATATTTTTATAAACTTTAGATACACTGACTAAACAACGTGGTTGCTAAGAAACCACGTCCAAAAAGGTAAATCTTACCAGGATTGCAGAAAAAGTTTTTATTATCAATTATTTTAGGGTACCGTAGCATTTGTTATTTCAAAAACTTTGACGAAATCGCTCTTACATGTTATGTTATCCTGGTATTTGAATATGCTTTTTGTTCTATTTTTGCGTAACATTTTGCAAAAAAAACGTAAATAATGGATGCAAAAAATTTAAATTGGGTACAGAACCAATTTTAAATAGTATAATATTAATGGGCGTGGCTGGAAATTCGGTGGTTCACGGCTCCTGGTATTGAATGTAGGTTAACCTTAAGTAAAGGCAGCGTTTGAGACAGTCTCACATTCAGCATGAATGATTTCAGACACATAAAAATGTTTTCTTATTAATTAAGTGAATTTTATTATCATTTTGAGACTATTTAATAAGTTAGAAGCTGCTCCAGAATTTTTTTGCCCGATAACATCATAAAATTAACTTACCTGGAAATCGAGTAGGACGATATTGAGACTGTCTCACCAATTCAGATCGTTTGGTAAACCTACTCGGGTTCAAATGGTAGTTTATTTGTAAACAGCTCTTAACAGCGTGCTGTAGCCCCGGTTATTTTGTAGTGCGGTACGTTTATCGGCAATTTTCACCAGTTTACAAATGGTCGATAAAAAAGAAAAGCATTTTTCTACGTCATAGCAAGTAAATCGGATTTGTGCCCCACGCCAATATGTTATTTATATGACACTTAATGCGTCCCCCGAATATGACCACACCTTTCTGTAACACGTTGTATATTTTCTTGATAGTAAATGAGTTTCGGACGGTAAAATTATATTTGCATTTTTTTTATAAATTGCATGTTTCATTTTCAACTTCATATTTCTTAATATTTTTAGAATTTTTTCTATGTCACAACCTGAAAACAATCTTGTTCCTGAATACAAAAATTATACTCGTAAATGACTGATTGATAAATTAGTTTTCGTAGCGGCTAAGTGTACCTACTCCTGAAAACTAAAAACGCAAAAGATTAATCAAAATCGAATAGCTTTTGCGTGATGCTCGAACAAACAAATAGACAGACATTTACTGTTTTATAGTATAAAATGAATTCAAATAACATTAACGAACATGTGTTTTATTAAATAGGTAAGTGGGTATAACGATACGCAATAAAACCGTTGCGTGATTATCGTAAATGTCGTAGAGATGCAAGAATCGTTGGCCGCGTAGGCGCAGGTAGCGTTTAAGTACTCTGGCGCCGACGCTTAATGAGCGTTTTTTCCTGTCTCCCGCATGATCAAAATAGAAGATAATGGTGTTGATGTTATGCTAATATACAAATTTTTGTATATACCCTTTTTGAAGTAAAACTTCTTTAAGCACACTTGACTTGGTGACTTGTGAGCTGGTGAATGCGTGACGAGAGAGTTATGAAAAGTGTGATCGAGCGAGGCGAACGAAAGTTGAGAGGGAGATATGAGTTGGTGAAGATAGAGAGAGTTACGTTTCGTATATTACCTACTATAGGGGCAATATCTTTCACTCTTTCTTTCATTCATTTTTATTTCAGACGTGTGGTCTCAAGCACACTCGTTTTATTTCTGAAAGCTTCGTATTTTATCGATTTAGAGTCCAATCGCAAATCGAATTAATCGTATTACCTTAGGACTAATGATTCCTTTTTCGATATAAGTTTTGACTTGACTTTATGAAATGCCTTTTAGAATTTGTTATACATTTTTGGCTAACATTTTTCTGGTAAATACCACCTCCAATCATCGTCCTCGTCCTCGGGAATCGGGTTATTAATACAACACCAATACTGTTGGTATATCCATTTCAGGTTTCAGGTTTTTTGAATTCATGCCAATTTTATTAATTCAAGAGCTAATTGAAACGATCAAGATTAGCGGCTGAGTTTCGAACTCAACTTAAATGCTTGAAATATTTCAAATTTCCCTAAATATTATAAAGCTCGGCAATTTATGCAAAATCAGTTTCATGCTTTACTTTCATTGGGAAAATCCGCCCTTAGTGTTGTATTAGATATTGTAGCGTGTACCTATTGTGTAGTAGTTATGCGTGAGTTTTTTATGTTTTACGAGCCAAACCTTCAACAGTATTAATCCAGGATTGCTCTAAATATTCGAAGATTAGAATCCGAATAATCTCTAATCCGTATTGCATTTGCATGTGAAACGTGACATCTTAATACGATTACCCGAATATATGAAATAAGCACATTCTTTAAAATCTTTCGTATAAATTAAAGTGACACAAATGTTAGTTCTGTTACTGCATTGTTCTAAAATATGAACCGGAATAAAACTGTTTTAGACTACATTCACAACTGTTCTATTTTCGATCTCTTAACTAATGCAGTGTATTGTGCTGAAACGCTCATAAAGCTAACCGGTTGTTTTTGAACTATTTACTATGCACAATTCGAGGAAAACTTAACATGAATCTTCACTTTTCAATAAATCTTGTGTTGTATTGTAGAGTGCACCGCCGATGGAGTTTTATTGAACGTATCGTAAGTAATCTTCTCCGTAATAGACTCTGACAAATTTATCTCCAAACGGAAACTTTTAGACAAAAAAGCGGTGGTTTCGCTCTTTGTATCTATTATTTTCGGATTTTGTAATATGTTATTTTTACTAAGTTATGACCAGTTAAGTTCTAGTCATGGACCACTGATATTTGTAAATTATGTAATCCACTTCCATAACATCACTTTATCTCATGTCCCGTAAGATAATATTCGACTCACATACTTAACTAGAATGCTGTAATATCTAACACGTGTACGACCTTCACAGACTTTCCTCTCGAAGTTCGAAAAGGTAAAAGCGACGATAGGCTCCATCAGGAGGAGAAGCGTTGGGGAAAGAAGGAAGGAAGCGAGGGAAAGCGGACCTCGGGCTTCAAAGTTAGATGCATCTGGAATTAATGCTGGGATGACGATGATATGATGATGGCTATTGCGTTTATAAATAATGTTTTGCAGGCTGTCGGTCGATACAGCCTTAACCGACTTTATTTCCCTCTGTAGATCTGCAAGCGAAACGGATGAAGCTACAAGCTTTCATAGGCCATTATAACAGTTACTATCATTTGGGATATGTTCTCATTGCAACCTCAGAAGTATAAAAACATAACGACGAAATGAACGTTGAATATATAAAAACCAATCTTCAAAACCACGGAAAAGCGGGCACATGTGCATAATCCAGGAGTCATAAAAACAGCAGCAAGATTGACGTTACTATTCAATAGATACGCATATATGCGTGTGTATTGCGGTCCAGATGCGGCTCAGGACGGTCCCGGCGTGACTCACGCTTCTCGGAAGGGGCCGCGACTATTTTAGACTGTGTCCGCTTACCTTCTAGGAACCGGGTGGTGTGGGACCAACGACCGAATGCAAAGCTAAACGTATTGTTAGATCGGTATCGGGGTTGCTTCTAACCACCATCGGTTCCTTGTTACATTCTCGCTAAAGTAATTTCCAAGAAGTTTACTCGTCTTGTAAATGACGTAATTGGTAACCGAACTATTATTGCAGTCGATCTATCTTTGTGCATTTAGTTTATTAGTACAAATAAAGAACATACATTGAGTAGTTTGCGGTATAAGCCGATTGATGAATTTCCTTGAAACGAAGTTTTTCAGTGTGTTGCCATAGAACTTAATGCGCATGATCTAATTTTTAAATTGATGTTTGCGGAATTGCAATAAAATCCAGCTTCAATAAACTAATAAAATACTCGGTGGCATAGCGTTAGTGTGTGGTTGATATGTATAAGGGTTCGATTCCCGGGCAAATGTTCTTGGATTTTTCAATTGAAAAATTATAAATTACTTTAGTGGTATACGGCAATATGCTTTATAATACCATCTGCTTACCCGTCAGGGATATACAAATCGGACTTCGTAAATAAAAATATGTACAATTTTTTCTAATAAAATTCTAAACTATTAGAAAGACGGTGAGAAATTAAGAAACGTCAGTTAGTGTCTCGTGTTAAAATTATGTCAGAATGCTATACTGTGCACCAGCTCGTATGTACAATGGCGGTACTGATTGACGTCTATGCAGATGAATGGACAGACAAACTTTTGCTTACGCGTAACTTCCGCCCGTCGCAATTACTAAGCTCTATGGTATGTCACTGTACCAGAGATAATATTGACAATTAACTTTTACTGCTTTATCTTCCGCTGCTTAGCTTATCAAACATTGCGATGACTACTGCCTGCCATCGATACGTGTAATCTTTCTTCACGGCTAAAAAGACTTTTAAACCATACAACATAAATATATTATGTCCAATGTTCATAGAATCATTGAAAAGCCATAAAACTGATTTTCTAGATGACACAAATTACAAAAAGAGGATAGTAATAATAGATAATTTTATGAAGCCTTACTACATCTTCGGGGTCTAAGTTGTCAACCAACTAACCTACCAGCAAACTTCCCTTATTTCCTTCTTTTATTTTATGAAGCCCTATTTACATCTTCAGGGCCTAAGTTGGTTGACCTACCAGCAAGATTCCCTTATTTTATTTTCTTCTTTTATTTTATGAATCCCTATTTACATCTTCGGGGCCTGTTTGGTGGACTCACCAGCAAGCTTCCCTTATTTTTTTCTTTTATTTTATGAAGCCCTATTTCCATCTTCGGGGCCTAAGTTGGTTGACCTACCAGCAAGCTTCACTTATTTTCTTTTCTTTTATGTATCCCTTTTTACATTTTCGGGGCCTGTTGGGTGGACCTACCAGCAAACTTCCGTTATATCCGTTTATTTTATGCAACCCTATTTACATCTTCGGGGCCTAAGTCAGGCTGACCTGCCAGTAAGCTTCCCATATTTTCTTCTTTTATCCTTTGCACGACTTATGTCCAAAATACAAAATGTGAGGAAAGGGGAAAGTGGAAAGTGGAAAGAAAAATTTGAAAATGAAAAGGACGGCAGTTTTCCAACACTCTCATAAATTATGCAAGGCATGCCATTTAAAGTTAATATAAATTGAATTGTTACGATTAACAATTTTATCCAATAACCTAGATTCTAGCTAGAGCTTATCGTTTCGGTGTTGTTGCTGTTACTACTCTATTGTTGTATTCTTAAAAAGTTGTAAACGATAGATACAAACTTCCTACGGATATAAAACACGAACAGTACAACTCCAGAGATTTATAAAAGTGTATGTTATGGTTTGGTGGATTCGCAAATTTCCCCAAATGTGCTAAGTGAGACGTGCCTCGTGGCTCGTGCCCTGCTGAGTCAGAGAGCAGACGTCAATGCGGTAAGAACAGTATCGCGGTAAAGTAAATAAGTCGTAATATTTTCATGGGTGCCGCCGCGCCGGGCATCTCGCCCGTTATGCGTTGTTCAAATAAACAAACCGTGTTGATTTTTATACAGTTACCGCCTTTCGAGCGCCGCCAGAAAAAAACTGACTGCCGATTTTCTAGCTAACCGTTTTCTGTATACACGTCGGGGCGTTACAAGGAATATACGTGTCTTGAACACGATCATCGTTGTTGAGAAAATCCAATTATTGCCGTTCATAATTTATAGGATATTAAAGTCTAAATGAATCTTCATTAAGTATATGTTCGTTTTTCTCATTATAAAAAAATAAACTGAGCTTTCTGAGAAACTCAAGGTATTTTTACAAGTTGTTGCTCGAGTTTATCCTTATTTGATTTGAGGATATCCCTTTCGGAAATGTTTTGTCTATGTATCATCCATCTTCCTGTTATCTGTTTATTTTCGAGATCCAGTTTTCTTTTCTATGAATTTATTTTACATGTAATTTTCCTTATACACAGTTTTCTAACAGTTTTACTATTGTCATTTTAAGTATGTGGGTGTATTCTTCCTTAAACAGAACCTAAATCATAATTGTATTCTTTGATAAATAGTTATCCAGCTGAACATACTTTTTAGTGACTATTTTCTCTTTTGAGAATACCCTGCTAATTCAATACTTATAGTCTATTTGAGTCGTCATACATTTAATCCTTATTACAGTAACATACACAACTGTTTACACATATTTAATTTACACATGTGCATCATACCGAAAAAAAATTCATTCACCTCTCATAATCCTCGAACGCTAAATTAACCGAACGCATTTGTTGGGTGTCAACAAAAAGAAGCGCGTCGCGAGCTACGCATGAATCAGCACGATACAATTAATCTAATTTAAGGTTATCGGGGAGGTTTGGGACGGGCTGGGCGACGACGCACAGTCTCGCGAAGCCGCCGCCGCCGGCGCATCGGCAACCGCGGTACTTAGCGTCGCACGCTGCACTCGGATGCAACGCGTCACACGCGCATCCCGCCGTACGCTACTACGGTACCTGTAACCTCAACTACAGGAGTTCACGGTAGACCCCCGTCGCGTCTATGTTCATGTGATCGCAGTGAAATGCCGCAAACAGACTGTTCCGTCCAGGTTTCGATAACAGTGCAACCGGGTTACGATAAATTGCAAGTGTTCGTTGACGTTTACATGAGTGAGTAGCTAGTTTTGAATAAACTTGTAGTGATGAAAATTATGATGTAAGATTTTTCAATGATTATGTATATTTTTTGTTTAACAAATATTGTTTATTGAGCATGAATATTATAATAATCAATTAATGTTGAGTTTTAGAGTTGCTTAGTGTTTGGTACTATTCACATGTGTGTATGCAATTGATTAGACACTTTCTGATGCAATAATGGTGCATGTTTTGTCTATAACTATATTAATATCAAGAAACAGATAAAACTTTATGGCTTCCACAAAAATATTAAGGAGCTGTGAACTAACTGGGATAAACCTTGAAATTCAGCTTTTTACCAAGGAATCACCTCAAATTCTTGTCAACAGTGTTACTATCTCAACCACTAATGATTTCACTTGTTTCCACATTTAATAATTTGCCGATTATGTTTGAAATAACTTCTAAAATCGCATTCTGATAACTTCACTTTGCTTTCTCTTATGATTGATATGATTTAAGCGAACATACTTACCTGATTTAAGTTATGTCCTACTTGAAATAGGTCAAGTAAAATTATTTATATTAAAAGATCAATTGTTCATTAAAATAAAACAATTTGCAACGGATTTTTTTGGTGTTATTTAATTATTTCCACTAGGCTTAACGTTCGGTTGCTTTCCAGCGGCCATGGTCATGGGGAGATAATAAATAATGCCAAATAAATAGAATACGTTCAAAAATATTATAATTTAATGAGTGATATTCGCGTTAGCTTCCGATAGTATCAAGGATATAATTACTGTAGAAAAAATGACATTGTTAATCTATTAACCATGAGCCCTAATTTCCATGGCTTTAACCATATTGTCAGAACCCGGGCCTAGCTTTATTTGGTAGATTATCAAACATCCAACAGTAATAAATGGAACCAGTACCAATCTGTTATTTGCCTTTCTGTAATATTTCGAAATTATTCTTACAGTAAGCACTACCTATTAACCTGGGGTCATAAATTTATCAAGAGATAGCCGAGAGAGCGCGCTATTAATCTAAGTCAGTCAATCTGAAAATTAGATTTGACTGGCACTATACTCACGGCGTAAATTTTGTACTAACGATTGGCGACAGTGAAATAGTCGTCTGTCAAAAGGTAATGCCAAAATCTCTCGGCTAACGGCTATCGTGTAGCGTCGAGTGACGCTTTCGGCGCGACGATGAATCATGCTAATTATTTTATGATTCGCGTGCAGAGCCGAGCGTGCGACAGCCGGAGTAAACAATTAGATGAGCCACTTATATCGTACTAAAAGCTCATCGGCGACCCTTCTTTATTACGCGCTCAGTAACAAGGTGTGCTCTGTGTTCCTTCCGTCATCGATTGACTCTGTACACAGATATTTTTTTCTGAAACTAAGTTGCCAAACTGGCATACAGTCTGTCAGAGTAGGCGTAAAAAGATAGTAGTTGATTCCTAAGTCTGTTTTGGCAGCAAAAGCTACCTATCTTTTTGACTCTTAGAAGGCTTTAGAGACACTTCTTGTTTTAAGAAACACTTTGAATTGTACTACTAATTTTTTTGCTACAGCAACAAGGTACTACGAACGAAAGCTCATCTTGCTTATTCTTTAGAAAACTTCAGAGGTGCTCCTTGTTTGAAACAAACAGAACAGAATTTTATTATGGTTACATGTCCAGCAATGGACTGCAATAGGCTATTTGATTGATTGATTGATACCCGAGGTTAACTACTGATTTAGTCTAAATTTAAATATTTTTCTTCATTTATTTAGTTTACTTTAGTGATTTACTCTAATTAAAATAGACGAAATAAAATGGCAAGCTTACATAAATTCGCATAGACCTGAAATTTGGTGGGGGTAAATACCTACACCATAATGAAAGAAATATCAAAAGTCCCCATCGATTAGACTTCTGCATTTTTTTTTATTCAGGTTAAATTTCAAATATATTGAATTCCCGCTTTGTCCTCGTAAAAACAAATGTTATCGCAAAAGTAGGTTAGACAAAGTTGTAGATTTAACCTAGAATTACCTACAAAATTGGTGTCATACTTTTTTCAGTGCGGATCACTATTTCGGAGATAATGCGATTTCAAAATTAGAAGAAATCGTATCTATTTCATATGAAATTTCATTCCCCATAGTAAGATTCATTAACGCAGAACCTGGACCGCCTGTAAGCCTATGAACTTAAAAATTTTGGCAATAGATGCTTTTCATGTTGCTAGTAAGTATACACTCAGAATTTTGGAAATTTCGTTGCTAACGAGATAAAATATGGGATTACAGTTTGTCTAGCTAGAAGTTCATTCCCGTTTCTTCATTATTTTGGCCCATTAAAAGACCAGCGGTTTAGGCTTGATGAATTATACTATGGGAACGACTAATTTTGTATACAATAGATATGACTTCTTCCAATTTAGAAACTGCTATATTTAGGAAATGTTGATCCGTACACAAGTGTGTTACCAATTATGTCCTAGGTAATTACATGATCTACAACTTTGTCTAATCTACTTTTGCGATAACGTTTGCTGTTTACGAGTAAAATGCATGAATATATTTAACCTTTTGGATGGGGACTGTAGATATTTCTTTTAATAAAGTGTATTTAAGACCCCCATCAATATTCAGCTCAAAGCTAATATAAAAAGAAATTTAAATAGTGATTATATTATTATCTGTAGGATTTGATAGGGGTTTGATATAGGAGGATTTAGGCTTTTTTTATACCACTTAGATGGCAGACAAATTCGGCCCACCTGATGGGAAGTGGTCACCGTGGCCTATGGACGTATGCAACACCAGAGGCGTCACACTCGCGCTGCCGACCCTGAAGAAACCTTCTAATGCCCTTCTTGAAGAACCCCATATTGTAGTCACTTGGGAAAACCACCGCAGGGAGTTCATTCCACAACTTTAGTGTGCGTGGGATGAAGTCAAAGTCAAAGTCTTTATTTCTCAAAATAGTGCAACATTGTTACAGCTTTTTGACGTCAAAAACTCCTTAAAACTAAGTTTACCACCGCTTCCTAAGCGCTAATGGAGAAGAAACGGCGCAACAAACTCCACTGCGGCATTTTAAGGACGTCAGTTTACAAAAAATAAAATGGTTTCTTAAGACTAAATATGAACGTATGTACATTTGTCTCGCGTCTAGTAGGTATATAAAAAATAAAAATAAAACCTTATATAAAATAAAAATAAGACAACTTCAAGAGGGGCCTGCACCATGCTCAAGCCATACATTTTTGTCTTTAATATAATCGTCTGTCCTATAGTATGCTTTTTTGCATAGGGTGGTCTTTACATGATTTTTAAATTGGTTTTCAGGCATACCAAGGACCGATTCAGGCAACTTATTATAAAATCGTATACCTTCCCCTTTAAAAGAATCACTAACTTTGCTAAGCCGATAGCATGGAAGGAGCAGTTTATTTTTATTGCGCAGATTTCTGTCTGTAATGTCACTTACTTTTGTAAATTTAGTAATGTAAATAAGTTCCTTTCATACCGCACAGTGCGCACTATTGCCGGACGCAATGTGTGAGGATGAATTCCCTGCCTGTGGCAAGAGGTGCGATGATAGAAAGTAACTGTAGGCATCATGTCAAACAGTTCTTCTGAGCTCAAACCATTGTATAGGCGGTAGAACATACACAGCGAGGCAAAGTCTCTTGTGAAACTGAGAGGTTCCACACCTCCTGTGAGTATGGGATTACCGACGAGCCTCAACGCCCGTCTTTGTACCGAGTCGAAGGGGTCAAGCTGGCACGCAGGCGCTCCGGCAAAAAGTTTAAGGAATAAATTAGAATATGAAACTAAACTCACATAGCTGGTCACTATGTCACCCTCCAATATTCTTATAGAAGTCATTGATTATTGCCCAAGATGAGTCTGAGATATTACCATATCCTGAGCCAATTAGTGTTTTACTATATTACAACAAGCACGAGCTGTCGAGCACTCATGCAAACAAAAACATTCTAAAAAGCTTCCATCTTTCACAATTTTCTTCCTGACTTTTCATTTAGTACCTCGTATGGCAACACAGCGTCCTCTTCCCATAGCATCTCGGCCGCTGTCCAAAATTACAACAGCTCTAAATTTATTCCCGATGTTAACTCTTTTGTTCTGAGAGATCTTTAAGCGGTACTAATAAACAATCCCCTTTGAAGACTCAAAAATAATGTTGTTTACAACTCTCCGATAACGAGTAATGTTCACAGCTAGAACTGTTTTTGACATGAGTCGTTCAGTATCTATCGTCATACATATTATCCCCTTTTGTTCTAGCAATTTACAAATACGTTAGCATTAAAGATTTCAATGAGACACTAATGAAATATGTAGAATTTAAAATAGATAAAAAAATATGCTTATTAATTTTAGTCTCCGAATAGTCTTTAACTACCCAACTTTATTTGAATAAAGGTTCAAAGACAAGTTTAATTTTTTGAACTTTGAACCCATCATATCTACCTTTTGAAAATGTAGATAATTGTAATACAAAAGGTGTAATATTGTTTTGGTGTTACGAAAAACTCCCCAAAAGACTTTTACCACATTATGAATACCCGGAATACCTGTTTTAATATGTATTATCTTATCATTGACCACTGTGACATTGTGATGTTTGTGTTAGGTAGGTAGGTTAGGTTTGAAGGTCGCATGAAAACAATTTTGGAAATAGTTTTGAGGCGACCTTCAAACATAAACAAAGCTGAAAGCGAACCTTATGTGGTAGCCGCGTTAACTTAAAAAGTATCGTAAATACGGCAGCGATGAGACATTTTGCAGACGGCGCCTACAGTGATTCAGTCTGGAACAAGATTGCCTTTATAGCTGTGGTGGTAGTGCGGCCGGGACGTTGGCATCGGCATCACGACATGACTAACCCGCCCGCTCTAGATACAATCAAAATATGTGACAAGTTTATT
Organism: Eilema depressum; assembly: GCA_914767945.1. NCBI lineage: Eukaryota > Metazoa > Arthropoda > Insecta > Lepidoptera > Erebidae > Eilema > Eilema depressum. Next base: position 12,785,844 of record OU612026.1, on the reverse strand, counting down.
TCTATTCGGAACAACACATTCTGCCCCGCTCGATATATCCCGCGCTTCAAAGTTGAACATCTGCTGATTTTTCAACGACATAAGTAGGTCGGGGCTCGCTCCTGCGTCACGCGCCCTGGCCGCGGCCGCTCACACTGTGCTTACGTTTACGCGAAATCGTTACGCTGTTTTTCTATGCCATCGCAACGCATCTTATATGCTTATAGTTAATTCGCACCTAACTATTCTATACATGCCATTTATTGACTAGCTGGCCTCAAAATTACGAGCCTTGGCCCAAGGGGAGGTTTATACAGCACAAGTCCTAGTTTCAAAATCCATGACGATTACAGTATTTGAATTTAAGCTTCATGTTCGATGCTAATATTTTTTTTTTATCTTTTACTAAGGTAGGAAACATTCTTTATTCAACCATCTTTTTTTAAAGAGAGCACACTAATTACACTGTGAAAAGTTGTATCCAAAATATTTATGAAAATGATCATAAAGCTCTCGTAATAACTATGAAGTCAGAACTTCCTAAATCCATCCAGGAAGGCCGCTATTATTTTTATCCAAAAGCGAATCATGAATGTGTAAAGAGAGTATTATTGGTAAGATATAAACCGACGTAAGACCGAGCGTGTTATGTTGTATGGGCTGCGGCGATCGCTTGGTCGCTCGGGTGCGCTCCTCGAAAATACCGCACTGAGTCACCGCGCAATTTCACAACAGAACTATACCTCTGCCAATAGCTTTTGTATTACTTCCTATTCCCGCTATGATATTCTTCCCTATTGGAAAATTTGAGATTTATTTTGCACCTTGTAGAGGTTAAATTTTATTATTGCGAACAGTAGTTACCTACTTTTAAAAACATCTATAATTAGCTATTAGATTTCTTAAAAGGCCAATAATAGTGTTGTAAAACAGGACGATCTAATAAATATGGAGTGGTCTATATTCTTCTCGCTACGGTGGTGCTATCTGTAGAATATTGATAGCTTGCTTTAACTTGGAATTATCTCAAACTTCTTCAACTTAAAGCTAAAGCTAATTTATCCATCCATCCAAACTTTCGCATTTATATTTTTTGTGCACAAACAACATAGGTACAATGGTTTTCAGAGTTTCCACTAGAATAAAATTTTCTTATGCGTGTACTACACATGTAGACTTGCTCATAAATTTTTAGTCACTTCGAAGTGTTGAGAAGTTCATGTGACTAGAAATTATTTGATGTCCCAATTTCTATGTCATAAATTTAGTCTTAATCCTAGGCTTAATTGTATAATTTATCTGCAAGTATACCAGATTTATGTACGTTGTCTGTAACAATTTGTTCATTCTAATTTTCGAACGAGTCATAGGCATTCTGGACTGATCATAAATATTTGTAAGGGTTTCACGAACATTCTTTTGTGGTTTATTTACTAAAACGTTTTGGTCACTAAAATTAATGAGCTGCTGTTTGATAGGATTAAAATAAAATACTCCCATTTATCACGTCCTAGTTTCTCAATTTTAGCAAGAAAAGATCAGTTTTTTTATAGTATCCAAACGCACCTGATGATAGTGTGACTTTTTGACATTTGGAACACCCACGTGTTGAGTTACTTGTGCCTTGCTACTTGCGGAGTAGAAGGAAACAGTCAAAGAAAAGGAGTTTGAGTAGTTGCAAGTGCCGGCACTATCATAAAAGTATGAGCTGTAATATTCTGTGGTTCTAGGACTTCCCTGGTGGAACTCTCCGTATTCTTACTAGACTCACCTTCTGAATGAACTTAAAACTTAATGAAAGTCACATAAAATCGTTTCATAATTCGTTAATAAACTTGGTTCTTTAAAAAAAGCTAATGATATTTTGCTAGATCAGTTCCAAAGTAGAGAACTCATAAATGCCATAAGATCTTGTCGCTTTGTTTCAATAGACTTATAAATATATTTCAAAAACAATATAATAAGTATTTGAAATATATTTTATATGTTATAAATATATTATTATATATTTAAACGCATCATAAATCAATATTGCTGCACACAATGTTATATCATAAAGCAGGCCTCAAGTAAGTAAGTAAGTAAGTAAGTAAGTATATCTTTATTGTGCACACCATGGAGAAAAACAAGCATCATTATGTAGTACATTCTAGGTATAAACAACCCCCAACCTTCGAAAGCAACAACGACTTGGCTGGTCTTTCGACAGAACTACAAGGTGCTTACGTAGATTGTCGAAATTCTTACAATTACATAATAATGTACGCATTGTGAATCGAATTCAAAAAAGTATTTTTGCCACCAGGCATTTCTTATGACAGCCACCAGATCAGCTAAAATGTCTCATTGTTAAAGTTTAGATATAATGCTTGTTATAATTTGTTTGGAAAATCATCGAATCACTTCAAAAAAGTAATTGAAGTATTTTTATAATTGAGCAATTGAAATCCCAGTTTTAACTGGGTTACCTATTCAATTTGGCGCATCAGTGAATCGCACCAAAATTATTCCATACAGTCACAGGGATAGTTTTGGTATAGTTTGAATTGATGTTACTTTAGAAACGTAACAAAAATATGAGAATAAAGAAAATTAGGAATAAAAGTAGTATCGTACAGAGCTATGCCAAACAACGGGCTATCTTTAAAACGTTTTAACGTGTGAAATCTTTAACCGCACTATAGTTGCGATATTTTATTAATTTTCATAGAAGCTCTAAATCTTGAAATGGCCGGCACATTGATCAATCGCTTCCTTGTTCCTGCAACCTACTTTTCGTTAGCAATCAACCGTTCCCACATACATGTACCTGATGTATAGTCATGTGTACAATATGTAAATATATGTAGCTAAGAAAATTCACGCTTCGAGTCAGTAGGTACCTACCTATTTGGAAAATCTAATCTGAAATCCACTTCATATTTGATTTATTTCGCTGGACTATTTTATTACTACTATTTTATTCCGCTATTGTGTTTTATAATTTCTGGCAGATACCTGTATTCATCAGGAAACGTCCCTTGAACTGGTGTTGATTTTTTATATGGATATCTTAAATAATAAATCCATATAGTCAGTAGTTCAAATTGTTATAAACTGTTATATAGTTTTAGCTATCTGGAACAGTAACAACTTTAGTTACGTCATAGTGTTACATTTGTTGCATCCAGTCCACTTCCGAGTCGCCACCCACTCGCCGTAGTAAACTAAAACACAACATTCGCCTGTTCATACGAATCACTTTTCTTACAAAACTGACTGTCCTGTGTACTATTATTAACTTCTTACCAGACCGTAACATCAAGTTAGAATCAATAAAGTACTTTGAAGATCTGATTCACGTCAGTTCCTAATACTTTTTACGACCTAGCTTGAAATCACAAATCCACGTCGTCGCATCTGTCCTACGAGCGATTTCTGCGTTGTATCCACCGTCAGGCAATTCTTTGATGTGATCTGGTTACAATCACCTATAAACCACGTTAACGGTGACTGGCCCAATTCTAGTTTCGCCGTAGAAGTTGGCACGAAATTGTAAACTGCCCTCTTTACCAAAGGCGCTAAATATCCAAATAGCATTGTACATGTTTTGTTCACTATCTTATGTTTAAGCGTGGGAATACTCTGCGCTTCCATATATTTCTCAGGCTATTTTCAGTTTAGATGCTACAATTGGAACAGTTATTTATTTTTATAATATTTAATAATATCAGCTAAACGTATTGCTGAGCTACTTTTAAATCAACCATGACAATGACTAACAACTCACACATTAACCTTCTTGGCGTTACATATACGCATGTATTATTGTCCTTTAAATTTATATACAAGGACGGCTAAATTCGCACGGTAGATATTTCCGGATCGAATGAAAGTGTCTCCGGTGAATCAGACTTTTTCAAATGTACGACGTAATTCCCTGTCAGTCGCTCAACGTGATACCAACATTAAAAGTTTGGACATTCTGTGAATTTTTGGCACCCAGCGTTGTAAGTAAGTGAAGGCATAAGAACTTTGCTCTATTCCTTCATGAACAACCCATAATTAACTACACAGAGAATAGTTTCCGTTACTTTAAGTAACATTTCAACGTCCAGAAGCGTTAGCCGAGTTAGTAGACAGACATTCGCCTGCTTGTCATGTGGCTGCTCATAAATCGGACCGCTAATAGAATAAGTGTCGTTCTGTGGACAGTTTCCGTGAGGTGTCAGCGCTACTGACGCAATAGGAGCAGTCTGCGCCGCGTCCCCACGCCAAATCGAAAACATATTAAAACCACCGATCAAAGAGAGCTTTCCCTCACTCTTCGGATTTATAGTATTTGCCGAATAGTTTGTGGATCCATCAACAAGTAAAACACAAGGTATAAAACTGTCCAAATGAAATTGTATGTCAACTGTTTTTGATTATACAGGGCGTCCCACGGCGATGCCACATGGAGGGAAAGTACCTTAAATCCTTAAGTTAGCTCATTTTGTTTAAAGGAGACTTCATTTTATTTTTAAAAAGAAACAAAACTGCATTCAAAGATTTTTACAAATTCGCTAGTGTTATAAAGTTAAAATATCTCTAGTGTTGATACCTTGTAAGAATTTCTCACAAGGTATCAACACTAGAGATATCTTTGATGAAATTTATTTAGTAAAATGAGTACTAAATGAATGAACTTTGTTACCTGTTTAGAATGTAACTTTATTGGGTAACTGCATGAGGTATGTGTAGGTAGGGTAGGTAGTTATTTTTGGGTGCTTGATTAGAAACCTGCACGTTTAGACGGCGTGAGGTTTTAGTCGGTTTGAGTTCGACATACCTAAATACTACTGCTGACCAGCAGCGGTGTCAGCACGATAAAAAAAGAAAAGTAGTTTAAATATGGAATTTTATTGTTAATATGGTATCAGATGGATGGATGAACTTTGAGTTAAAGTGATTTATTTTGCCAAATTGAATTTATAATTTTAGATTTCAAGGACTTCCTTTCATTTAATTTACCATGTTTCTTAGAGAGATTTGATCCTTATGATTGACACTATCGATTGATCCCATAAAAATACAGGATGTTACTTTTTCGGATTTTAGTCGGTTCGATTACCGGATGTGGCAAGCGAATTTTTTTAAATCTTTAAATGCAGTTTCGTTTCTTTTTCAAAATAAAATGATGTCTCCTTTAAGTAAAATGAGCTAACTTAAGGATTTAAGGTACTTTCCCTCCATGTGGCATCGCCGTGGGACGCCCTGTATATCTAGAAATGCCTGTGCAGTTCACTGAAAAGCTCGCCTACAAATTGTGTAAAGCAATTCAACCAAATAGGATGAATCGCTTTACACAATTCCTATGGGTAGCTGAAAATTCAAATATCTTTTTTGAAAAATTCTTATTATTGTGGCTACTGGTACTACTTCGCAAGCAATGTATCAATCATAATCGTGTTCGGTAATCAGAATTATAACAACCATTCATCAGATTTTCTTATTTTTACGTTCATCTTGAAAAAATGTGCATAAGTTCTTGTTTTAAAATATTTTCAAAAGTAAAGTTCCTTAAATAACTATTAAAACCTAAGACTATATTTGAACGTACCGTTGATCTTAGCAAAAACGGTTGATCAACGTCACGTTGAAATAAATCGCTTCAAACTAAGGATTAATCTGAATATCTAGGTTTTAGCTGCAAAACAATATTTATATGAACAGTGACAAAATGTCTAAATAAGGTAACAATAGTATAATTACAGTGCATAAGTTAAAAAAATATTCTTCTAATTAAGGAAGAAAAAATGTATTCTTAAAGATTTCGAAGATTTTAAAGTAGTGCCTATGAAAATATTTGCGTTATTTGCATTCCTCAATCTAAAAAAGTTCAATGATGTAATCGCAGAAGAAAAACTCGTGACTGGCTCTTTAACAGATTGACCTTTTATAGCCTCGGTACGGGTACACTTAGCTGTGTAATGAGTTCGTTCAACTTTATTCCACAAAAAATATTGTTAACAATTTATTGGCTACATCAGCATGAGCGCACATTAATCATTAATGAGGAAATACCCGCTTCAACTAGTGTTACGACTACAAGTTAAATTTTAGATACAACTTTGTTCTCAATCTCGAAAAATCTGGATCGATAGGTATGACTTGAATTTGTTCTAAGTATAACATAACCTGGACAGGGGCATAATAAGATACATACTTTATATTCTGCTAAGTTATCAACATGAGATAGCAGATAACAAATCTTCCGGAAAGTTTCTCATTTCAGTTTTCACGTTTATTTATTCCATTTTCGTCTTCCAAATTCGAGTAATTTAGAGCAGTTTACATTTCCCAGTTTAAATTTTATAGTTCATCGAAGTTACTCGTAAACTGCCGCGTGTATTAGTCATCATGATCGAGCAGCAGCCCGCGGCGAGCTGTTAACGATGGCCCCCGGTACCTTTCTGCACCTCGCGTTCGTTAATTATCACTTGTGTAACGCAATTAGTCTCTTCTGTTACATTTTGCCCATTAACGATACGCAGGTGTTGTCTACAGTTCGGTAGATACTTGATGAATCTACTTTTGTATCAATCTCTGTGATTGGTCCAACAGTAACTTTTCTAACTTATTTTAAAATAGATGAAACGAAGATGTCAGTTAAGACTTCCTCTTGAAAAAAGAAAAAGTTAATACACTGCATATAAATCTATTTCTAGCGGACATTTATATTTGGTCTGTCATGTAAAGCATCGTTCGAAAATAGCGCGTCCTCAAAACTAGAGGTTTTGTTGCTGAAATTACGTTTGTTTACAATTTACATCTGTGTCCATTTCTACTGGTAGATTTATATTCTGGGTTCGTAAGGACAACGTAATATATAATGCTCGTTTGTAGTGAGCTATTAAGGCGCATAGTTGGCCATCTCCGCGCTCGCGCACTCGGTGGTCGGTGTCGGTATGTACTATGCTGTAAGGGCACGTGCTACGAGCGCTCGATGACATTCTCATAGCAGATTGTTGTCACAGCCCGCCCGCGTGGACATAGTCTTGTGATTGTTATTGATATTGTAACGTATGAAATAAATCAAAGCGCTATTTTAAACTGTTTTGTTGTTTGGCTTCTGAGAAAAAACCTTCAAGAGTTGGAATTATTTTCTTGGATGTCATCCTGGAGATTATGATCAGAGGATGCTAATGCACAATGTCATTACAACAGCGTTCTATAACTTTCTCTATTCAGTATCCAAATGCAAAACTTTTTAGCAACAATTTAAAACTACTTCCTATACATAACAGCTAAAAGTACCTAACCTAACGTAACAGCTAAAAGTATACTTTTATACTGACCCATTTCTCGTGCTTCCATTGTCGAAGAGTACCTATAGTCAGCCAAATATTACGATAACAGTGGGCAGAGGCTCATAGAGGCCACTAGTGAGTCTCGCTGCGGATCTTTTCTGGTGTAGATGCTGGCCATCGCAGTCCAGCGTGGAAACGCGGCAAGTGTGATGGGCACCTTTGCACCGGGTGCGATCGGGGGCGGGTTATTCGATTAGTAATGACATTGTATTATTTATTATACTATAACTACCTGTATCTATTTCGACATTAATTAAATCAGTACCTTCATAGTATGTTTGCACGACTGCACCGATACAGTATGGTTGATTATTGGCAATCACAGCGTATGTTGTTTTCCGAGTTCTGTTTTTGTAAAAGCCGAAGTAAGCATTTGTATTCGGTAAATTTGTTTATCTGATCACCACGTTTTTAACAAGTTGTTTACGAGTAGGATTTACTAACCACTACTAGGTAATGTTATCGTGGCACGCGTTTAACAATCATCAAAACGAAATCTTCGCCAAGATTTTTCCAATAACATGCCCTAGCAAACTTCTACGTGTAAAATCTTGGGAAAACTGTCTTGAAAAAGTGCAACTGAAGTTACCGACAAATTTAATATGGCTTTAAGCCTGAGGTGACAAGTAACAAACCGAAATGGAAGTAAGGCAACTTTTTGTGCCAATCAAAGTGTATTTTGCTTGGACCACGTCTGCTTAGATTTTGTATAGTTGGATCGAAATTTTTGTAGTTACTAAAAATATTGACGTAATTGGTAGAAACGGGACAATAACATTGGAATCGAGGCAGTCAACAATTGTAATGCCCTTCATTTGAGTCCATCATATAATTGTGTTGGTTTTGCACACATTGGTTAACGCTGCAGCTAAACATCGCCATCGCACCTATGAATTAGGGCCGCGATGCCGCAATAATTTGGCCCTAATTTATTCCTGCGCAACACCCGAACATCGTCCATGCCACGAGTGCGCGTCATGTGACGCGAATTGTCGATGCGTCGGCGCCGATTCGAAGCTACATGTACCTATATTTACAAGCCGAGCAAAGTTTACAAGCATCGACCATCTGTAGGTTACGAATCGAGAAGCCACAAACGGCTGGACAGGAACAGCGCGGTCGTAGGGTGCGGTGGTGCGCGGCGGTGCCGGGTGCAAGCGCGTGGGCGCGGGTCGCTGACCGCTGCACGGAGCGGCACGCACCCTACCAGCGAAAACGGCAGAAAACCTCACGAAGGGCGGCAGCACACGGCGTCCGCATTTAGCTCGCCTGACGTCGGCTGAGTCACCACACCGCGAATAGAGACGGTTGCACCGCCCGCTCCCGGCTCTCCCGTTGATTATTTCGAGCGGGCGGCGGCGTGCACGCGCGGCGCTGGCGGTAGTGCGCCAGTGGCCAGCGCGCCAGTGCTCGCCGCGCCGAGCCCGCGAGCGGACCTCCCGCGGCCCGCCATGCCCCCCCTGCCCGCGCCGCCCGCGCGCCCCGTGCGCCTCGACTCCGGCATCGTCACCACCATCAGGGACACAGTCAGCTGTAGTTGGATATTTTACAGTGAGTGTCGTACGCCTGTTCCACGACGTCGCGAACCGGAAAATCTTCGACGCTATTCACAGAGGAACCGTTCCATGTTTGCGAACTACTCTTAGTTTGAACGTTCAGTGTTTCCCGTTTCTACCGTAGATTCATCTCGACTTGCGTGCAAATTTTCAAGAGGATTCCTCGCTTTCGTGTTCAGTATAGAGTGCTTGGCGTATGGATAATACTGTCTGCCTACGTTTTTTGTCTAGCGCTTGATTCGGAGGGATATCGTACGTATATCTATGGGTACTAGTTATTGTTACAGGAAGCTGTTAGGTAAATAAACAGAGTCCGTCTATAAATAAAGAGCACGGGATTATATCCTATATGTGCTGTTCCAGCTATCAGAGTGAAAATTGTAATTACGAAATTCATTAAGATTTGCACACGAATTTTCGTAAAGTAGTCTATGCTCGAACAATGTCTAATGTCTATGATAAATTTTACATCAACGCCTTGTTAGTACACTACTGCCATCTATTTGCGGGGAAAAGAATCAATGCTGAAAGCAGAAATCTAGGTGAAGCGTCTGACATCAGCAAGTCCGGAGTAAATTTAACTCTTGACGTATTTAACCCTGCCGTGGGACTGCCACCGATTCCTCTAAACATTGTGATTGTTGCCGCATTGGCTCCCATTAGACGATCATTGTTATAATTGCGTCATTGAATCACGAGTAGTGGGACCATAATTATTCGTTGCGTCTCTCTATACGTAATATATCTTGTTGCTAAGACTGTTGCGTCGCGATTCTTAGCCATTATTTACACACATAAATTTGCTATAGTTTTTGTTGTGCTTTAAAACAAACGTATTTTATAGTACAACATCCGTTTCTTATCTTGCTCTAATAATGTAGATCACGCATTGTTTTGTTGTAAACATTTCAAGCAAACGCTGGAAGTGGAACCAAAAGTTTGAAGTGTTTCGAACAAAGACTGTAATGTTTTTTTCTATTGTTTAGGTAACAGTAGCGCCTCCACCGGAGGCGAAGGCGCGGCCCCGCCGTCCTCGGAGCCCGACCCAGCGCTGGACTCGATGCACATGATGTTGGACCCACACTTAAGGCCTATATCTCCGGACCTCAACAACGAGGAGTCGAAACGGATATTTGAGGAGCACAAACAACTCGCACAGGAGTATCTAAAGGTTGGTTTTATAAGATTTTTCAGAGCCATGTATATAAAAATGATATTGTGTATGAATGTGATAATTGGTTGCTAAATTCGGCTACAGAGTGACCAATTTTTAGCAAATCTTGAAGTAGATTTATGTGAAATTTTGGATCGAAACAAAAGATTTGAGTTGATGGCACAATAATATATTCAAAACAAATATGTTTCCTTCAAATATTTGTTAACAAAATTGCAAGTCACCACAACAATTCGCAATAGGTTTCTTCAAACTAGTTCCTTGCAATAACTTGCAAGAGAACGCGACAGTTTGTACCATTACATTATTTCAGCCTATTATACCATTTCCTTTTTATTCATCATACCATACGACAGCTTTAGTTTCTTTTGAAATCCTAAACTTTACTCCGTGAGCTTTTGGTATGTGGTGATGTTATTAAGTCATGAATTACAAAATTTCAGATACAAACTGAATTTGCGTACCTCAGTAATCACAAAGCAGAAATGGAAGAGAAAATGGACGACGAAGAATTAAGACAAAAGAGGGAGATAATACAGTTAGAGAAGGAGAAGGTAAATATTACAAAATGTTAATAAAACAACGATTGTTAGTAAGACCTCCAAGTAGATTTAAATGTAGTTAAAATATTCCTTATGTAAATTCCTGAAGCTTTAATCTCGAAGTCCAGGGTCCGCTTTTTCCAGTTTAAACTACGTTTTTGACATTTTTCGTGAAAATATAGTTGATTATAACATTTATTTGGATTACGACATCTAACACAGCAACTTTTATTGGAAAAAACCTATTTACCTAAACATTGAGCTCCAAAAAGACATGCTTTATGGCGAAGTAATGTAGCATTTTTCAGGATAGATCAGATATTCAGATATGAAACTGTTAATTCAAACTTCCCTAAAACTACAGAAAAACGACGACCATAATAACGTAACAATATGAATTCTCTTACAGGAGTCACTAATCAAATTATACTGTAGTCTGAACAAGCAATTGGCGCGAGCTGAAAACGACAGGTGGATACACGTGGAGGAAATGCCGCACCAGTGACAGTGGCGGGTCCGCCCCGGGACCACTGTACCTGCGACTGCGCCGCGAGCAAACCGCGAGCCTGCCTGGCTGCTTAGTATCGCTCGAGACATATAACTTGGACCTCAAAATGTGCTCTTTACGCGCAATATACGTTTCTTGGGTGTCTTTTGAGGATAGCACAGAGTGCTACGGCGCTGGAAGAAGTCAAATTCACCAAGCATAGAGTACAAAACAATCCGTGCGCGTCATGGCCGCGTTTGACTCGCGATTTAGGTCCAAGATACGTGTCTTGAGATATACTCGTGTATTATTGATCTCAGGATACCAATGAGCCTTCGTTCTTGTCTCCCCTTTTATTTACAGGAACTTTTAGTTTTTAGTTTTAATCCATGTTTTATCTGCGCTATTTAACCTTTTATAATAATTTCGCTGTTGTAGCTATCATTATTATTTTTATCTTCGATAATTTGACCACCGTACACGAATTAATCAATGTTGTCATTTAGCACGTTTTAGTGCTATGTGATTATTTTTTTCAATGTAGAATTAAAAATATTATTGTTTGTCTCGTTTATTATTGTGGTATGCATTTGTTTTGTTTGTATAAATGTATAATAGTATAATAGCATTAGTAGTTAAGTAATAAATTTATATGTTAAGTTTAATAAAGATTTCTGAAGTATATTTTTTGTATTTATTACGCCGACATACCCAACTTAATCACACCGAAAGACTGAATCATCCTATATGATAACTTGACTGTTTGGATTACCTCACCAATTACCACTACGTGAGGTGTTGTGGATTCAATAAGTCTAGGTTAACGTTGTACCTTTTCATGGTACTAATCTTTATCCTAACTACCACTACTGTGACTCCTGAAAGTACTTCACGATTAACAGCAGTTATCTATGAAAGCCCCGAGCATGATATCCGAAAAATGTCCGTGTTGTATTATGTAATTAATGATAAGGTAGGTAATGGATATGACTGCCACAGCATACTTACCCTTGTTTATCGATATGAAAAGCAGTCCGACTGGGGAAGTACCTCCGTCCTACAGAAAATCGCGGCTTAATAACCTCGTGTTGTGTTTCCGACGGTGAGTAGGGTAGCCAGAGTTCATTGGAGATTTATCGTTTGCGCTGATGGCACAGAATCTCTCTGTTCTTATAGGGTCGGCAGCACGAGTGTGACTGCCCTGGTGTTGCACTTGCCCATAGGCCAATCAGGAGGGCCGTGTGCTTGTCTGCGACTTTAGTATAAAAAAACCCTACCTGACAAAAATACCACCTGCGTCATGGTTATCCACTGTACCTGTGCAGAGGCACAGTGTATAAAACCATAAGCGCCTTCGCTGCGTTTAGCGGGCGCACGGTGCGGACGTCCGCTTCGTGTGCTTGTTTCATCATCCGCGACCCGCACCCGCTTAACGCAGCGAAAGCGTTAACAGTGTTTTTTTTTTTTTATATACGACACGTCAATTTGACTTCGCCTCGCCTGATGGTAAGCTGAAGGCAAAGTCTCTGAAAAGAGGGCCACCATTACAACACGTACCATGTTACAATGGTGGCACTCAGCTTGACGGCCTCATCAGATGCTTTTTCACGCCCCGCTTAAAGGACCCGGGACTATAGGAGGAAGGAAACACGTGAGCTGGCAAGGAATTCCAAGTCTTAATAGTGCGGCAGAAGAAGTACACTACACTAAGTACAGTACACTAATAGCTCTCGCAGACGCATTACCTAAAACTTGGGCCACATTAGTAAGGTGTTATGTGCCGTTACCGGCTTTGCCACTTACGTTACTATTACATTTGCAGTACTGACCCGAACGGGTATCGCCGACCTTGTTCAGATGCACACAAAATTCCTTTCATAGTAGATATCACCTGTTAACCGCTCTCTTGCTCGCCCCATGATCGTAAAAGAGATAGTAAATGCAGCTGTTTATTGCTTGCCGAACCCTGATCCTAGCTGTGCTCTATTCACCATCATCGTCAACAAGAATAGCGTCACCGTTTTTATCTGGGGAAGTTGAATCAACCGTCTAGTCCGTCCCGTAGGGCTTCTCCAGTTTTCACAATCTTTTTTTGTCGTGGGCAAAATCATACACCCTTTCCCCTCCCCGCGCCGGTCCGGTGGGGGTGGTTATGTTGAATACGAACCGACTAAAACAGACGTCGTATGTCTTCCTGCCTGACGGTCTTGTCGGCCTGCTTCTGCTAGGGTGACGGCGGCTCTACTCGTCGCTCCCAGGCTCAAACACCACACCTGGGACTCAATTCTGCTAAAGCAATTCCACTGTCATAACACGGACACTATAAAAAAATCAATTTAATTTTAAACTTTGAAGCAATGTAGGCAAAGACTAAAATTAAATGGGTTTTTGTAGAGTGAAGGAAAGCGTGTAATGAAATTATTATCATTTTATTTTGGACTTTAATTCTATAGCACTAAAGTCTAAAGTGCAATACCATTTTTGCAGTGGCTGTGGTATGACAGTGGTTTTGCTTTAGCGGAATCGAGGGCCTGGAAGATGTTGACGACTTTGAACTGATGCACTGGGAGTGCATCAGTTCAAAGTCGAGTATTACTGTTCCTAAGTCGTTTAGGAATCAAAGGCATTCCAGCAGCCTTAGCATAACGGAGAGGACTAGTGAAAATGGAGAAAAATATATTTGAAAGATTTTCTACTCATTCTCCGCTGGGTCCCTTGTGGGTTAGAGCCTTGATTGATGTTTTATAGCTCGTGTTTCGGACGTCATGCAAGTAGAGCAACCGTAAATAATGTAGTGGAGTATACGATACAATACATAGCTGTGTTTGTATTCTAGTGTTGCTACTTAAAAGTTTTATAGTAAATCTAGTGAAAATGATTCTAACCCGTTATGTGGTCTTATATGATGGTAGGAATATCAGTCAGGTATATTATGAAAATTAAAATTGGAAAAATAAAAAGAAATCATCAGTCCAAATAATTTATTTCAATTGTCATAGTCACAATATAGATTTCTTGGAATGGTGAAAGATTGTAACAAACAGTAAAACACAATGACATTGGCACTTCTGGTTGTCAATTCATCAAAATACTTTTTGAGATTCAAACCTTACACGAATAAATGCTTCCTCGATGAATACAACATTGTGTTATGGTTGTATTATATGGACGATTGTTCACGTAATAAGTTATGTACAATAATTACAATGATTCGTCTACAAGACTACAACGTGCTAGGCCGAGCGAGCGGAGACCCGCGCGCCCAAGCCCGATCGACTGTCCAATAAAATGTAGTAAACAATATACAATACAAACGGCTGACAAAAACTTCCACAATCTATACTTTATTCAATTATTCTATTTATTACAACTGTGATGTACTGTATATAATTTAGATAAATAAATAATGTTGCAAAATTTCTACTACACTATTATAAATTTACATCTTTTTATATTATTATACAAAGTGATATGATCTTAAATGTATCAAATAAATAGCGAAAAGCAAAATTAAATCAAATCACTAACCAATTTAAAACATATCCGTCGTCATGTAGTACATAAATAATTCGGCATCGAGAGGAATGATCTCGGCCCATTACTTTTTAAAATGCATCTGAATAATTTAATAGTAAAATGTCAATTCTAAAACGCGACTTGTTAATAGTCGTCTGAATATAATTTTCGTTGTTACGGCCCGATGTATAAGGAACTACATAATATATATTTATCATAATCATAGTAAATTATAAAGGAATGAAATTTGCTAAAACTTTTTCTAAGCTAGTTTTATACTAAAATGAGAAAATCATAAAAAGGCAATTCCATTAGCCTTTTTAATATACACTAAAATGTTATTATTATTATATTAACTCCTATCAATAACGCACTGATTAGAAACATCATAAAAATAATTAAGGCAACAGTTGCTTTAAAAGTATAGGATTATTGTTACACACACAAGATCGTGTTATATAGTTGTGAGCATAACAATAACGCGTACGAAGAGTTCCCTTAGCTACGTATAATAATCTCACACGTGAAACAGTAAGCTAACACGCCGTCCGGCGATACACACGTGCACGTTCACTGACGCCCCAGTGACAACTCACGAACACAACAGACGTCTATATTAGACTTGAAAATAAAAAAAATAAACTCTCCCATATGCTAACGGCAGTAGAATCCTAACAGTTTAATAGAACAAGGAAGTTACGTTTAAAAAGTGTTTCTTTTTTAATAAACTTACGCTATTGGATTGTTTCTGGCAACATGAAGGCATTTAGATGGGTACGACACTAATGTGCCTCTAGCTTCACTATCGATCTATGATAACAAGTCAAATGTAGGCAATTAGACCCTTTCATGAGTGGCAAAAGTTAGCACCACGAGCATAAAATCATTCTATACAAATTTGACTTATTTGAGTAACTGTCACATATTATGGAGTTATTGTAAGTTATGCATCTACAGGAATGAAATGTACAATATATCGAAAATAGAATATATAATTAAGAAATGCTAGAACAATTTTTGTATATATCTGGAAAAAGTAGCAATACAATGTTAGATATAAAACTGTTTAGTTACGAGATAAACCACTATTTGAATAAAATCACCTAATTGTTACTGGTCATGGAATGGAGTATTACTGTCAGTGGCGAGGGGTGAAACATTTGAAAAAAAAGAAGCCGTTGATAGAAAGTATTCTCTTATTATATAGAACGACGATAGTAATTCTGTATGGAATTCTGGGCGTTCTGAATTCAAATACCGAATTTTATATAGACACTGAATTTCAGATGTTGTATAAAAATTATAAATTGAAACATCGCTACCGTGGCTTCCCTTTGCAGAACAAGCCGGCAGGAATCGGATTACAGGGACCCCTCGCTACTGATTACTGTAGAGACAGCGAACTCATGCCATGTAAATAGAGTACCAGATGTCTCTACTGATCGCTCGTCGATGGCTCGAACACCAGTCGAAATAGTATCATAACGTATTCCGATGTTACTATTTTCGACACGCAACTTTTTTTCTAAACAATTATATCATATAAAATTTAATAAATATCTCTCGCAATTCGTACTTCTATTCAAACAAGAAACAATGTCGAACAAAGCACACTGTTAACACATGACGCAACACTAAATTGAGCAACATTTATTGGGAATATAACAAATTACAGCGTTTACAATATATTGTCAACAGTTCTCAGGACATCGCGTCTCGATTTATTAAATCTAATTGATATAAAATTTCAGATATAGGAATAAGGAATAAAATCTGACATCTAACGAGAAGGGAAGACTGGTATGGTCAATTGTTGTTATTCCTGAAACAAAACGAATTATGTTAAACTATACATTAAAATTTAAAAAAAACCTAAAAGGTAGAAAATTAAATGAGTGTATTTTTTACTGGTTTGGTTCATAATAAATGTCGTGGAAAAGTACAAGTGTTTTATCAATATGTGTAAAACGTGTGTCATTCGGTAAAGCGACGCGTCGGAGGACCCTTAATATTGTAAGAGAAGTACTTCCACCCTACAGAATAACCACTTTCCAACACCTGATGTGTCCACTAAAGACACTTAAGAGTGGTATAGAGCAAAATAGTATTTTTACGGCGAGGGCGTTACTTTAAACCACGAGCGAAGCGAAGGATTTTAGAATATAATCTCGAGCGTAGCGAGGGATTCTAACGTAAAATTCTGAGCGCAGCGAGGGGTTCAAAGTAAATCACCCGAGAGAAAAAATATTTGCTCTCGAGTAATATACTCTACTTTTGATCGTATTTCTATGAGAAAAATATGTAGGTACTGATAACAAGACTGTTTACAAGACAACAAGACTGTTTATTACAAGATTACAAGACTTCCAGCAATAAGGCCGCCGATTGTACATTAAACTGTATCACGCTACCTACTTGTCTCTACTATAAATCTATTGGAGTACAATAAAGTATTATCTATCTTTTTTTTGTACCTCTTAGGTGGCAGACACGCACACGGCCCACCTGATGGGAAGTGGTCACCGTGGCCTATGGACGTATGCAACACCAGAGGCGTCACACTCGCGTTGCCGATCCTGAAGAAACCTTCTAATGCCCTTCTTGAAGAACCCCATATTGTAGTCGCTTGGGAAAACCACCGCAGGGAGTTCACACAGCTTGAGTGTGCGTGGGATGAAGTGCCTTTCATGCCTTACTACTCTATCTATGTTATATTTTATAACTTATTTAAAAAGCAGGTGATGGTAATAGCAGTAGGTACCTGCGGCGTGTGAACACTAGCTGGCCTGGTCTCGCGCTGCCCGGCGCGCCTGCCACTTGAAGTCGACCTGCATGAGCCACTGTTGTCCGCGCGAGCGGTTGCACGGCCGCAGTACGGGCTTCCAGATGTCCGACGACTCCGGCTTCTCCAGGCACATGCGGGTGTTCGTGTGCTTTATTGTTCGGGACTGGAACAACGACAATACAATAAGAAATTAACACTAGTAGTAGTGGGTCAAAAAATAGCACTCTGCTAAAAGTACCCGGCAATAGGCTTATTAAAATCTATAATGTGAGTTCGAAAACAACTGAATGCAGGTAATCCATACTTAATATTATAAATGCCAAAGTAACTCTGTCTGTCTGTTACGCTTTCACGCAAAACCACTGAACCGATTTTGATGAAATTTGGTAGAGATAGATTAGACCTTGGGAAAGGAAGTAGGCTACGTTTGGTCGCGATAGCCGACATCCACGCGGGCGGAGCCGCGGGCAATAGCTAGTGCAACATATATGTAACAATTTTGTCTACCATGAATCTAGAGGCGTGAGCACGAAACATCGTTTGGAAAGTTATGAAATATAAATGACTTACAATTTATACTTTCTATTATTTCTCCCATTTCTAATTTATCCTCTCCTATCGAATTGACAACTGGGTTTATTAAATTTGTACATCATCAGGTTAATCCCAAATGCGTCCAAAGCTTGCAGTTTGGAACCTGCGGATTGCTCTCTGACTCTTTATATGACTGGGCCTGGTTTACTTGAGGCCAGAGGTACACCCTACCACTCTATCTCTGGCTCCCTTGACCTTTCATTTATTGAAAACATACAGGACCCATACCATGAACTCTTAAAACAGGTAATAATTAAACTGCTGTCATTCTACCAACTGCAAATGTCACTTTGTAATCTTATATATAAAAATCAATCAATTGATGTTCGTTAGTCTCGCTAAAACTCGAAAACGGCTGAACGGATTTATCTTATCTTGGTCTTGAAATGTTCGTAGATATCCAGGGAAGGTTTAAATGGTGAGAGAATAGGTGCAGCGGGAACGGGAAAATATGGCGGTACAAAGTTCGCCGGGCCAGTTAGTCCTATATATTTATATGACATTTTGTAGTTGGTAGAATGACAGAAGTTCAATTTATTGACCCGTTTTAAGTGTTTATGGTAAGGCCGCTAAAATTCTAAAATTACCTTAGTATCATAGGTCCACTCCTGGTTGCCGCGCATGCCGTGACAACGGATGAGCTTGATGGGCCCGCGGCCACTCGCCGCGTCTAAGCAGTTGTCGTCTGACATTATCTGCTTCCGCTTCGTGTACGCGAACACCTAGAAACCAAATTATTTGCTAGAGATTTATTTCTTAGACAGTAATATCCAACCAAAAGAAATACAAAGTCGCTTAAATTTTAACATCGCGGTAGTCAAAATATGATATTTACAAATTTGATAGGGAATAGAAAAAGTCAACGTTTGACCAATCATATACGAGGATTAATTAAAAAATAACAGCACTGCATAAATGTCAGGTGTCACACAAAAAGTCACAGAAACACCGCGTAATTAAATTTAATTACAAACTGAGTAAAACGAGGTGAATAGGGATCAATGGGTGAATAGAGATAAATGTGATTAGATTTTTTTAAATAATTTCTCTTACAAAATTTCAAGTATCCAGCCAGATATTTGATAATTCTGATCATTATTATGAGTATTATGTTCGTTTGAAAGAAAATAACGACAGCATTTAGCTGACTTTTATTCCTATTCACTCTTTGATCTCTATTCACCCCGTTTTACGGTCCTATGTCGGGTTCACAACAGAATTTCATAAAAAGTATTTAGTATATCTTGACTTCCGCGGTGTTACAATTTTAGCGACGATATAACAGTTAACCAAATAGGTTGAAGAGACTGCCATTAAGCTCTTGTGTTTAGAAGTAAGTGTCTGTAGGCCCCAACTAATTTAATCAGTCCATTGCTCGATGAAGCCAACCGTGAAAATTTACTTGCATCAATGCAACTTTTGAGCTACCTAGTGGTCATGACGATAAAGTAGGCCTAGAGGCACCTTATATAGTGCAAAAGAAATCTGCTTGTACTTCAACATATGGAAATTCAGCATATTTCTTCACATGCATTAATCAACATAAGAATTAAATATTAGAAACATCCATTTTGTATCACAAGTTGTCACACTCCAGTCAAAGACTTATAGAAAAGGTTATCCTCCAATAAGGATGCTATAGAAAAACGGAAGTTTAGAATAGGCTATAAGGCCGTCCATTGCCTCATGCACCTACAAGTGTGTTCGCACTGTTCACCCTGTTTCGTGCAAATAATACTGAACTACTACTAATTTAGTGCAGATACGATATGATTTGCATGAGGCTTGGAGGCTGCACGACGTGCGGGCGCCCACATGATAGGTATCTATAGGTAGGTACTATTCTGGGTTATTCTACACCTCAAAATCGAAAACAGCCCCGGGTGAGCCAGGGGAAAGGCAATCTGAGACCCGATGTGGCGTGCGGTTTTAGTCGGTTTAAACCCGATAGATATAACCGTTCCCACCGGCCTGTAGGGGGATCCATGGGAATTTCCGCGGGAAAAGTTAAGTTACTGGTCTAGGCGTAAGTAATGCTAGTTGCATAGCAAACATAACAAAAATATTGTGAACAACATTTATTTTCATCACATCACACATTGGACAGAAAGATACGAATATAGAATATTAATTGAAGTTAGTAACTGGAGCTTAAAGTAGGTTACATGGTGAAACTGAATTAGCTAGGATCATCTACTGTTCTACACGAATGACGGTAAATGTGTGCTGCATTTGTGTGAGCGGACGGTTTAGGTTCATCACTCTTTGGAGAAAATCACGAAATATCACTAAGGGAAGGAGGGGTATATTGAGATATCATGTGTATTTATGTTTTCTTATAACTCGCGATTTTGGTCACCATTCTTAGTTTTATAGTATTAAGTAATAAATTAAAAAGATTTTGGCTAGGGGGGGGGGGGGATAGTCTAAAACCTCACAAAGTATCACCATGGGGGAGGGGGGGGGGGGACCATTGAGAAGCCGCAATGAACTAAGCGCATCTGCTGCGTGCGTCGGCAGTTGTAGTGTGCGGTCGGCTACGGAATCATAGCTTAATGGACAGCCCCGAAGTGAAAAGTATAATTTACTTCACAAAAAACACTCAACGCGCCTAAAAGAGTTTTCACTGCAAAGAAGTGTCACATGTGAATTGTCACAATTTGTCAAATAGGTAATATACTGGCTGTATACAACCGTTTGTGAACGTAACATTCGCGTAACGCATTTACGAACAAGTTTGACTGATTTCACAATAGGGCTAGATATGTTAAAGTTTAATATAATTAAACTATATTGCATTATTATTCATAGCGAATTAGACTTTCGTAATTTCAATTTGGCGTATAAGTAAATTTTAAAAAGGTATTATTTTCATATTAGGAATAAGTTATACTCGTATTGGATAAGAAAGGTTCGTCGTGACAATTAGTGGTGGTTTCGAGTTATCGGTGAAATGTAATGTCAAACAGGTATAATATGACAAATCCTTACTTGATGAAAATTAGGCGCTCGATCGTTGCGTTTCTTTGACTTCCTGGTCTATCATAACAATCGTGTTAAGGTGCGTACAAATTACACGCGGAAGCCACACGAGCCAATGTCCAAAATGCACCACAATGTTCGACTCATTTGCCGCGCGAGTCAATATAAATCTAGTAGGATGCGACCGTTGTGGCTCAGAATGTCAAATTCTCAAAATATCCTCTGGTACCAAAAAATCATGTTTATTTACGTAAAAAAATCCTAAAAACCTATCCGAGTCGGGGTGGGCAGTGTCCTTTTTTGGGAAAGGGACATTATGGGAAGTTGACATTTTGGTACCAGGGGACATTCTGGGAAGTCGACATTCTGAGCCACAACCGATGCGACTACCGCGGTATGCGACAGTGATTCGCTTCGCAGCACGTTCGAGCGCGGCAATGCTCGCGTCGCGCAAATGACGTCAACTTTGGCCGAAATTGACTCGCGCGCTACCGCGCGTAATTTGTGCACCTTCACTGTAGTATTTACAAATATAAATCATTGTTATTACTGATTAATAACATACTCGGACTAGTCAAATTCAAATAATAAGGACTCAACCAGAACATAGACTATTTTTCTTCCTCCTTACTAATGACTATCTACTTATGTAAGATATTTGCCATCCTCCTTCTTTTGACAATTGTTCACATTGTTTCCAAGATAATTCAACTATGCTAAACATAATTTATTACGTTTTATTAAGTTTGTTCTACAAATATGGTGTAATTACAAGAACATAATGTCTTATTAAATACATTACTTTTGTATAAAATAATTAATACTTATGTCCAGCAGTGGACTGCAATAGGCTAATTGATTGATTGATTATAAAGCAAAGCAATAATTACCTGGTTGCCACCCATTCCATGGCAGTACCCCATGCCGAGTGGTTGGCCGGCCTTGCCGCCGAGTGTATCCAAACAGTTCGACGTCTCGGCGTTACGAATCTGTAAACATTGAAAAATATTGATTAAAAAAACTGAGTTGGATAGTATTACTTGGATGTAAATATCTGCTTCTAAAAATAGTATGATTATTTAATCTTTTGAAATGAAAATTTGGCGAATTATGTAGATAAGTATCCGGAGGTGTCACATATGAATCGAGACAATCTGTCACAAGAGGTGTCGGTAACAGTGACGCGAATTCAATGGTTTTTTCCCTCTTTAAAAATGTTCTACGAAAAATGTCCAACGTGCCTAAAAAGTTTGTAAATTAAAAAATTAAAAAATCCCTCGATGAACTGGCCATCGATTCTGCTGAAGCAAAACTACTGTCATACCACAGACACTGAAAAAAAGGTTTAATTTTTTTTTCTATTGAATTAAAGTTCAAAATTATATGAAAAAAGTTTAATTACACTCTAGGAAAAGTAATTTAATTTTAGACTTAATCCGCATTAATTTAATGGCTAAAATTAAACGGATTTTTTTGCAGTGCCCGTGGTATGATAGTGGTTATGTTGTGGCAAAATCGAGGCCCTGGTGACTGAATTGCAAAATAAATATACATAGTACGCTATAATTTACGTATGAAACCAAAACATTTACCACAAAATAGTCAACAATAAATATAGGTACGATCCTCATGTTATGATACAATACTAACACAACTGTGCAAGCACTAGCAACATTTATTATCTTTTGACATTTCCTTCTGCATATGACATTATGGGTCCACATTCCAGAACTGAATTTTCTAGGTCAAACATCTACATTTTTGACTTCAATTATCAACTCAGTACGATTTTGTGTCGCTAACAGTTTCAGAGCGCTTTCAATTTGAAATGAAATTAGCAACTCACGAGTCGCCACGTGTTTATTCAGTAAACAATAGGTAGGTAAACCATTATTAGTTTGTGCGAGTTTGTTATCGAAAATGTTATTTCTATAGGCATGGGGTA
This sequence comes from Eilema depressum, assembly GCA_914767945.1. Lineage (NCBI taxonomy): Eukaryota > Metazoa > Arthropoda > Insecta > Lepidoptera > Erebidae > Eilema > Eilema depressum. The sequence goes on along the minus strand of OU612026.1, from coordinate 12,762,953 downwards.
TTACGCTAGAATATTCCCTCATCGTACAAACAGAGAATGGAAGTTGCAACATTTTTTCCCCTCTCGGTTGCATCCGCTGAAGCCAAGAAGCGTACTCACAGAAACAACAGAAACAGAGAAGGAGCGGACCTTAGGATCCAAAGTGCAAGCTTTTTTATTTTTAATACCACTTAGTAGTGAGGTGAGGGGTCCCTATGACCCGTCTTTCCTTTGCAGAGATGGTAGAGATGTTTAAATGTGACAAACTATCTAGTTTACCCCTACCTCGAGCTCGAGGTAAGATTTTCTTTCCATCAGCTGCCTTTTTGAAAATCTTCACCATTCGCCACGGCCACTTAGGTGCCAGGCAAGCACATGGCCACCATGGAAAGTGGTAACCGTGGCCAATGGATGTGTGTAACATCAGATAAGTCATACTCTTGCTGCCGATCCTGTAGGTGCCTTCTAATGCCCTTATTTTAGAACCCCATATTGTAGTCGCTTCGAAAAAACCACAGCAGGGAGCAGCAAGCACATTGGCCGCAACCGTGACTAACGATGTGATGATAATAAGTTCTAGAAATACCCACAGGAAAAAAGGACCACGTGGTATGCTTTTCTCAAGTGTTTAATTAAAAAAATATTTTGAATTCTTCATTATTTTATACCTTTCAATCCGAAAAATAACAGTAAAAAGTCAATGCAAGGCAATCTTACCTCTCCTAAATAGTAGTAGTCGAGCGGCATCTGACTCTCTGGGTAGATATTCTCGAGGTACCAACGGAAGCTCTTGCACTTGAGTCGTTCTCTCAGTGCTCGTCGCTCACTGACGTCACCAACGGGCACATTCAGTGCTCCTGCTCGGTACATGACACATTCAACGTTAATACAAGTATAAGAAGCGATTGCAAAGAAATGTAACTAAAACAAAATTTTCAAGTCGCGCATTCCATTTAAAAAAGTTCACTTAATCAACCAGTTATTCTGCACGTTAACTTTACTATATTTAAGCACTTATTTAAAGAATGCAAATCTAACTGGGGATGTCAATAGGTCAGACAAGATCTGAACCGATTCATGTATGCGCTATGATTTTTGATTGCAAACTATGTATGAACTGAACAAACCAATTAATGTTCAAAAAAATTACAAGTGTTAGTCACGAAGCATGATGATTTTATATCCAAAATAGATGATTTAAATACAAATGTAGAAGCGATGATGTTAAAAACGGGTTATTAAAATTTACAAAATCATGCAAATATCAATCCTTTGAACTATCTGCAAACCTGACACAAAATATAATTTTGTCAAAGTTGGACTAGATTTATCACAAATAATCTTTAGTTTCTTAGGTGTACAGATATGTTCACTAGATTATTGTACAACGCTTACTAATATTTTGTTGAACTCAAAAGATAAATAAACGTCATAATTAATATACAGGATTAATTGCAATAAATCGTTTCTTGCCATATCACATATCAGTTAATTAGTGTTAACTAATGGTATATCTCATAATGCAGTTAGTCATCATTAATCCCATATACTTAGTATTTAGTTACTCACATACAAGAATTACGCACATGAAGACTTAGAAAACACATTTCTGTTTTTTTTTCTTCATTATTTATTTAATGCTAAAGCTTATCGCTTAAACCATCTGTTCTGAGTTTAGTCAACCGCGAAAGTTTATAGCTTGGCGGGCATTTTTTTCGTAAGAAATTGATTTTGTAGAGTTTTTATCTACCATGTATTACACCTCAGAAGTCGTTTTCGCTTAATGAATCGTTAATAGCCATTACAAATGTAATACTAAACAGTATGATTGTTGGTATTTCCAGGTAGAAGGTTTCACATATACACACGTAAAATTTATTCTGTGTATGGATGAATTGTGTGAAAATGTACATAGTAAATGAGTGACGAGTTGACGTCTACCAGGAACTAATGAAGCATGTGCTGACTTAATTTTTTGAACAATAGAGACACATTTACACGGTCTTGTATCTTTAATGCGTATCCGACTACAAAATTGTTAAGTACATGTTGTTCTGAATGATTAGAACTAATTAAGTACATACATCATGGTCAAAATTGTATGTTATTCTTATTGTATGTTATTAAAAACATTTAAAAATGATTTTTGTCATGGCATTTTATTTCGAAATATTGCCATAATGACTAGTTCATGCACTCCAAAATAATAAGGCTAAATATTAGTTCTGCTGTAGCCATTCAATATAGGTAATATGAAACAAAAACACTTTAGCATGTCGTTTTTCCATTGTCATTTTTCGTACATTCTCACTGCTCACTTTTAGATACAGTTAGCAAGTTAGTGAGATGAAATTCATAACAAGTACGAGTCTGCCTCACAGAGTTTAATTTTTTTTTAAATCTCAGATGCTTTTCGCAATCAACGGTTAGACTAGAACCTTTGTACTATTAGAACGTTTTTCATGCAAAAAGCCATATTTGATTAAATTAAAAATTAGAATGCCATTTCTAAGCCACATAATTTCACAAAAAAAACTAAACCCAGAACAGAGACGCTAAGCAAAGCATAACCATATACCCGGATTAATATTGTAGTAGAAATGTTTCCAGTCATCGAGCCAGACTTCGGCGAGGCGCGCGTTGTTGTGGTTGACGACGCGGCCGGTGCCGCCGGGGAACGAGTAGGGGGTCGTCTTGCGGAACACGTGGCCCACGTGCGAGCACGGGGAGATCTCCAGCCGACCGCCGCACATCCACACCTGGCGCGGTGCCACCGTGTTTTATACCCAAGCGATCGTTCAGGAAGGGTACCGTATCGATTGGATATCGATTTATATAGGATATTGCGTAAATTGGTTAGTTTTCAAATGTTAAAAGGAACTTTCTAATTCGTTTACGCACTTCGTTTTTATTTTTATATCTAGATAGATACACCTAAACATAAAAAATAGCATGAAGGCTTTATGTTTTTAATAAAATGCAGTTTCTGAACAGTTTTCAGTGAATTTTCGCGGGAATTAGTTCACGGTCGATACCCGTATACAAATTAGATAATTTTTACTAAATATTTACAAGAAGAATTGGCGCCCTTATATAAGAACATACAAATCCCACTAATATGGGTAATTTTGTATATTTAACCGACTTATTAAGTACGCGTGTTACTCGTTCATGCAGAACAGAAGCCGCTGTTGAAATTTGGAAACAATAGCTTATTATAACTCTTGTGAAACCTCAAACAAAAAAAATCCACCGGTGGAACCCTGGGGTGTAGCTAGTTATAAATAAATTAGCTCGTTGCATATAACGTACATATTGGCTAACTACAATGCTAGGTACTCATTATATAGAATACGAATATCAATATTTGTATATAGGTTCCTACTTATTAAAAACAAATGACACCTGTAGTGACGTTCTGTATGTGAAGTTGTACGCAATCGCTAGTAACCGAAGTGCGTCAGATTGTTGTTTCTATAAACAGTCCAGCTGTATACGTACTTCTCTAAATCTTTTCTTAGCACAAAAACATTGTTTACGTCATATAATAACTACACATGTTTAACTTGACATCCCAAAAACAGCTGACACAAAAAAAAACTAAGAGAAAACTGACCAATTTTCACTTCAATGCACATTCCGAACATCCTCCCTTCCTGACGATATATTAGCTTGCTCATTGCACACCATACAGTAGCTATCAATGAACCTCGCTGATCTAAATAAAACGATACGATTGTGTACTCAGCTGCTAAACAGAATTATTAAAACTGTATGTTCAATAGCAGTCTATAAGTGTGAAATGAAGTTTAAACAGTCGCAGGCAATAATAGAAACTCATTAAATATTTTACTAATAAATAAACCCTATTTGCAGCATTATGAAATTGCTCGCTTGTTTGTACATACCTATAATCAAAATTATATCGCTTGTGACTATTATAGTTTTTTTTTTATTAGAATGCAGTATGTTATCGTTATTAGTAAAAAAATTAGTAATGTGATGTTAACACTGATATTAAAATATTTTTTTAATTATTGCGAAGGATAAAAAGAGGATTAATATCGTTCAAATATCGTTAAACCAGGCCTAGACTATGGCTCTAGCGCAGAAGGTGTGATTTTGCAGAATGTGGACTGTACAAAATATGTGTAATTCGAATTCAGTGCACTTCTTGTAAAGGATATTTTTCATATTGGGCACTTTTTGTGAATGATGATTTCGCAAGATGACTACATCGCAAAAAATGCACATTTTATTGATAAATCTATAGCTATGTTTACACACAAAAACAGTTCATTTTACATAACTATACTATTAATCATTTAAACATAAGACCATTAGAAACTCTCAAGTGTTTGTTATGTATGAGTAGTGCCTTTTACGAGAAGTACATATTATACAGAATGCGAAGTGTGCTTTTCTTGTCAAGTGTCCATTATGCGAAGCGCATATTCTGCGCCGGAGCCTGATTATCCTGAAGTGTCTGTTATCACGTTAGTTTATAGATTTTGAAGGTTGCAAACAAGGAAATTCATATTATTTAATGTACTTTAGCATAACAGATATTACTCATTAATATGCATAGGGAACTTCAATTATCTCCTCCTATTTAACCTTCGTGGTTCATATCTATAGTCAGTGCAGTGGCTGAATGTTAGATATGCAATCGTGTGGCAATGTTTTTATGGTCGTTCTGAAAAGTACTTAGGTGGGTATATCACGTCATTTGTACTGACCATAAATAGGAATATTATAATAATTTACTTCAAATATTAATATAGGCACCATAATAAGTATAAGTGTAGTTACAAAGATTGCTGTTGGAAATAGCTATCAAATATCTTGTTATAGAATTCGTAAATAATTATTAATTATATAAAATTGTAAACTCAGTTTATATTGGAACTGATAAAAAATACTGCGGACGGACTCATCCTAGAACATCTAAGAATTAATTGACTCAAAAAGTTATTTTTATAGTTGATTTTGAACTTTTTTTTTTTCACTGTTGAAATTTCACCACATTTTTGTACAGCTAATTTCCATAAACTCCAAAAGTTTCAAAGTAAAATAGGTGTAACGACAGATATTATCGATGCTTTGAGATTTCTATAAGGTTTTTCTGCCAAGTTGTGAGGAAAAGCAAGGCATTTAATTCAAATCGAAGTTGCTGTATAACCATAAAACCGATTGTAGAACTACAACCGATAACAACAATTATGAAATCATGTTTTATCTGCAACACAGTAGGTGTGAGTTACTGTTACTATGTCGTGAATCTCGACTCAACTAGAGCGATTCTATGATTTTTTTATTTAAAAATACATGTAGGTACACGTATCTTGGCCCTAAAGAGACACACGAGGCCCTGGCGCCCGAGGATTGTTTTGTAATATAATAATCTATGCTTGGTGAATTTGAGCACCATAGAAGCATCCCATGCTATCCTCAAAAGACACCCAAGAAACGTATACTGCGCGTATAGAGCACATTGTAAAGACACACGAGGCCCTGGCGCCCGAGGATTGTTTTGTAATATAATAATCTATGCTTGGTGAATTTGAGCACCATAGAAGCATCCCATGCTATCCTCAAAAGACACCCAAGAAACGTATACTGCGCGTATAGAGCACATTGTAAAGACACACGAGGCCCTGGCGCCCGAGGATTGTTTTGTAATATAATAATCTATGCTTGGTGAATTTGAGCACCATAGAAGCATCCCATGCTATCCTCAAAAGACACCCAAGAAACGTATACTGCGCGTATAGAGCACATTGTAAAGACACACGAGGCCCTGGCGCCCGAGGATTGTTTTGTAATATAATAATCTATGCTTGGTGAATTTGAGCACCATAGAAGCATCCCATGCTATCCTCAAAAGACACCCAAGAAACGTATACTGCGCGTATAGAGCACATTGTAAAGACACACGAGGCCCAGGCGCCCGAGGATTGTTTTGTAATATAATAATCTATGCTTGGTGAATTTGAGCACCATAGAAGCATCCCATGCTATCCTCAAAAGACACCCAAGAAACGTATACTGCGCGTATAGAGCACATTGTAAAGACACACGAGGCCCAGGCGCCCGAGGATTGTTTTGTAATATAATAATCTATGCTTGGTGAATTTGAGCACCATAGAAACATCCCATGCTATCCTCAAAAGACACCCAAGAAACGTATACTGCGCGTATAGAGCACATTGTAAAGACACACGAGGCCCTGGCGCCCGAGGATTGTTTTGTAATATAATAATCTATGCTTGGTGAATTTGAGCACCATAGAAGCATCCCATGCTATCCTCAAAAGACACCCAAGAAACGTATACTGCGCGTATAGAGCACATTGTAAAGACACACGAGGCCCAGGCGCCCGAGGATTGTTTTGTAATATAATAATCTATGCTTGGTGAATTTGAGCACCATAGAAGCATCCCATGCTATCCTCAAAAGACACCCAAGAAACGTATACTGCGCGTATAGAGCACATTGTAAAGACACACGAGGCCCTGGCGCCCGAGGATTGTTTTGTAATATAATAATCTATGCTTGGTGAATTTGAGCACCATAGAAGCATCCCATGCTATCCTCAAAAGACACCCAAGAAACGTATACTGCGCGTATAGAGCACATTGTAAAGACACACGAGGCCCAGGCGCCCGAGGATTGTTTTGTAATATAATAATCTATGCTTGGTGAATTTGAGCACCATAGAAACATCCCATGCTATCCTCAAAAGACACCCAAGAAACGTATACTGCGCGTATAGAGCACATTGTAAAGACACACGAGGCCCTGGCGCCCGAGGATTGTTTTGTAATATAATAATCTATGCTTGGTGAATTTGAGCACCATAGAAGCATCCCATGCTATCCTCAAAAGACACCCAAGAAACGTATACTGCGCGTATAGAGCACATTGTAAAGACACACGAGGCCCTGGCGCCCGAGGATTGTTTTGTAATATAATAATCTATGCTTGGTGAATTTGAGCACCATAGAAGCATCCTATGCTATCCTCAAAAGACACCCAAGAAACGTATACTGCGCGTATAGAGCACATTGTAAAGACACACGAGGCCCTGGCGCCCGAGGATTGTTTTGTAATATAATAATCTATGCTTGGTGAATTTGAGCACCATAGAAGCATCCTATGCTATCCTCAAAAGACACCCAAGAAACGTATACTGCGCGTATAGAGCACATTGTAAAGACACACGAGGCCCTGGCGCCCGAGGATTGTTTTGTAATATAATAATCTATGCTTGGTGAATTTGAGCCCCGTAGAAGCATCCTATGCTATCCTCAAAAGACACCCAAGAAACGTATACTGCGCATATAGAGCACATTGTAAGTGCCAACACCTTAAAATTTCAAACTACATTCTCCTTGAAAGGAGAATGCAGCTGCGGTGATAGTATATGATGTTTATTCTCCCTAACTCCCTAACTCCTCCAGCAAAGCTAAATTATATGGGTTATAAGTGGGATCACGTCATTTTAAGCCAGGATTCGAACCCGGGACTCTTGATCATAATCCACATAGATATCCCAAGTAGTCTATCATCTAGTCTAGTCTAGTCTATTTCACGTCGAGATCTGCTCTCACGTCAATTTCGTTTAATTTGGAAACAGCCTATAAAAGCAATCTTCAGGTCATGCGGTCAACTCATCTAATCTAATAGGCAAATTAGTCATCTGACAAAACGTCTAGATTGCCTGAGCCGTTCATTATATTCAATGTTTAGAAGACCAGTGCATGTAGGTACAGTCATCATCAAATCGATCGAGTTAATACCAAACTGTTTTATTGATTTAAATAGTATTATCGTCCGAACTTAAGGTGTGTGCAAAATATCAGAACAATCAGTCAACAGGAAAGGGGGAAAACCAAGGCATTAAGATCATTTTGAGTACTTTGTTCGTCAAGATCGATCTGATGCTGACTGTACAGCTATTTAGTAATTAACACAATCAAATCAAACGTTGACGTGAGTGTAGGGTGGTTAGAACCAATCAAATCGTATGTAATGGGAAATATTAGTACCTATCTTATTCCTAACACGAAGCGTATACATATAAGAAGGAACATAATATAAGAATCAATAAACAAATCAACTAAGACGAATTTACCTACTGATTATTTGAATAGTTTATGATCATATCATATAATTGAATCAAAATAAGTTTGAAATACAATATTTGGAGATTGGGAGAGGCCTATGTCCAGCAGTGGACTGCAATATGCTAATTGATTGATTGACAATATTTGCACTGCAGTGATAACTGATAACAATTGATTTATCATACTTTAAGTGCCGATAAACACAAGAGCATTTTTGTAGCAAAAAAAGCTCTAATAATTGGCTGTATTTAAGCAGAATGGAACCACACAGGATGGAGAATGGAATTAATACCCAACCCGCTCTGGATCGAGTATTAATTCCACTCTTCATAGTGGCACAATACCAAAATCCGATCACCACACCACACAGCGGTTCACGAATAGACTTTCAATAAATGCATGAATGGAACATTTAAATAAAATGCCTGCAATGTCCGTCACACGTTCGAATCCAAGCAGTGTGTAAATAAATATAACAAAGCGTAGCTATCCAACAGGCATATCTTTATAACAGCAACCTTTGGTAAGTACCATTAGTTTTACACACAAAACAATACACACATACAGATTAATAATAGTTAAACCGGAAATAGGAGCGGAAACAAATTTTTTCAATCCATTTCCTATACTTTTATCGGTAATTACAATAATAATTCTATTAAGCCATGATTAACAGACCAGTTGTGGCAAATGATATTACCTATTATTACTGTGATATTATCTTTTCTATCTATATTACTATATAATTGTATATTGGAAATGTTTTTTCGCGTAGGACGCAAAAACTACTGAAAGAATTTTTTTTAGAGAGGTATTGGTTAAACTTATAATCTTACATCTGTTTGATTGCAATCGGTTGAATTGAATAGGAGATAAAAGATCCACGCGAGCGGAAGGCTAGTGTTGTATATAAATAAGATATTCCATTCAAGAATCAAATACTGTTAAATTTGTGCCTCGGAAACAGCTTTAACGATTCAGATAAGAAAATAGATAGATTTGTCAATTATCTATGTCTTTCCTGGAAAAAGCGATTATACATGATATACGTTATCATACTTTTAAGGTTCTAATTCTTTATGTCTACTTATTGCACGTCACGGCACAATTTTTTACAGTTATACCTTTAATAACTTTTTGATTCTTATCACAATATATTAGGCAATATATTTTCTTGAGTTTGAACACATTGGTCGCAAAATCATCTAACAAATGTATTACCGACCGATTTATTAGTAGCTTTACTGTATACCTAATGGCAGATCGCAATTTGAGCTAGATGGTAGCTTCTATTGTACCGCTTTAGATTAAAACGACCATGACGTCATAGCTAGGTCAATAGGCTGTCTTCTCCCATTCATATCATTTACCACAACACATTGTCTATAAAAGGATTGCTGTGGTTAATTAAAATATCGGTTGTAAGTGGTAGTAGTAACTGCAATTATTACTCATTGCTTCTGCATTGAGAAGAAGCAGAAAATAACAGAAAAGTACAGCCAACAGAAAGAAAATAACGCCTATTAAGTCTAGCGGAAAACAAATACAAGCACAAAAAAAACACAAAACAAAACGTTATTCGAGAAGAACGCGGTCCATCAAGAATAAAAAAACAAATTAAACGTAAGTTAGATGATCAAAGAGTAAGAAAACACATAGATTATAAAAAAGCGATAAAGCTATATGAATGAAAAAAAAAATGGTCATGCTAAGAAAACATGAATGCAGCTGCAATGGGGTTAATGTTAAAAGCTACTCTGAGTTATTCAAATTCAAATGATGCCCTACATTTTTAATTGTTAGTGTAATGTCCCAAGCCACAACAAAACTTTATTGCCGTACCCCCACTTCTATCATTTTGCTATCAATACACAAAAAATGCAGTTTAATCATTATAGTACTTGCAATTCACGAGCGCGCGCGTGCTTTAGTTGTAGTATTGTACACGCACATTACGTTAGTGTGTATGATTTTTTTTTGACAGTTTTTTCTATGCTAATTTTTCCGTTTCTATGCACACTCACACATCCACACGTGTACTAACCCAACATGAACACAACTAAACGCGCGCATTCGTAATCTGCAACAACTATAATAATTGTCATTATTTTCCTGCTTTTCACTGATATACAGTCGACAAATACAGACGAGTATATCCTTTTTCAACTGTACAATATCTCATACCATACCCAGTTCTTAATAATTATCTTAATATTGAGCAAAATGTTAAAAGTGCCGGCACATAGTTCGAAAGTCGAACCTGGATTCATGGCGTAATAGAACTCTCCCCACTCGTCCATCCAGACTTCGGCGACGCGGGCAGCATTATGAAGGACGATATTTTG